>CM042242.1:6479484-6674484 GCA_023566225.1 Romanogobio albipinnatus
ATTCGTTTTTTAAATGCATTGTTATTTCTTTGTCGCCTACAGTAACATTGAACTTCTCTTCAACTCTAGTCTCCTCACTTCACTAGCATCTCACAGGGGACCGATCACATGATCTAAAGTGTCTTCACTCCAATTAGGAGTTGCTGCATTGCATCACTGCTCATTTGCCTAAGGTGAGACTTTTCTCACCTGTTAATACCAGCGGCAACAGTCATTGTTGTTGCTTGTGTCACCTCACATTGGCAACTATAATTAAAGGAAAACCCCCTGTTTCAGCAGCAGTCAGTTCTCACCACAGTTTTGAAAAATGCTATAAAGTGGCCGTGGTTTAGCGGCGGCGTGGAAGGGGACGAGGGGAGACTGACAGCACATCAACGGCTTCTGATTCATTTACATTTATGCATTTGGCAGACGCTTTTATCCAAAGCGACTTACAGGGACCTTATTACAGGGACAATCCCCCTGGAGCAACATGGAGTAAAGTGCCTTGCTCAAGGACACTCTGGTGGTGACTGCTGGGATCGAACCAGCAAGACCATTCAGACCATTTTATTTCACTCTCATTAAAAGCATCAAAGCTTCCCGCTAATGCATGCTGCAAATGCTGCAAACCATTGACCCCTTAACTGTCACCGTCCGGCTGGCGGGACGCCTGGCGCTCTTTTTTTTCCTTTTTTTTTTTGATCGCCTTTTTTCGTATCATATATTTTAATAAATTATTATAAATTAGGTATCATTTGAAAGCTTACAAACTCAAAATTCATCCTGTGAAAACCGTTTTGAAACCAGACGTTGCGTTACCATGGAAACGGTACTCTAAATTCTTCTAGTGGGCTCCTCCCCTAGTGGGCAGCGTCATGTTGCGTTACAAAATGTATTTTAGCTACTTTATGATCAAAATCTTTTCTAATCTTGACAAAACACATATCGTCGGAAAGGTCTGAGTCTCAAGGTTCCATATTTGGTGACTGTTTTGTGATGGAAGTGATATTTGGACATACATTTTCAGGAATCTTCTATTGTCCAGTTTTGGTGAGTCTGTGTGAATTGTAGCCTCAGTTTGCTGTTCTCAGCTGACAGGAGTGGCACAGGTCTGTCTTCTGCTGCTGGAGCTCGTCTGCATCAAGGTTTGATCGTTCAAAGATGCTCTTCTGCAGATCTCGGTTGTAGCGAGTGCTTATTTGAGTTACTGTTGCCTTTCTATCAGCATTCTCCTCTTACCTCTGTTATCAACAAGGCATTTTCACCCACAGAATTGCCACTCATTCATTTCCTCTTGTTTTGGACCATTCTCTGTAAACCCTAGAGATGGTTGTGTGTGAAATCCCAGTAGATCAGCAGTTTCTGAAACACTCACACCAGCCTGTCTGGCACAAACAACCATGAAGGAATATGAAGAAACCTTCTCCATTAATGGAACACGCTGCCAGCTTTAATGATAATGTTTATAATAAAGTGCTGTTTGCATGATTATTCCTCAAGGTGTTTCAATCTGTAAAGTAAATAATTAATTTTCCCATTTAAGTGCCGTGTGTGATGTATATGTTTGGCAAAGGCGATTCCGGTGCAAAGTTTCCTGCATGGAAAGTTCTGGGAAATGGAATTGAATCTAAAAGCAGATGTAGAGCAAGACGGAGGACAGCAGATAATATCTCTTACCGTTCACTGTTTATCTGAGAGTAAATGAACAGCTGTGGTGATTTAGCACTAATAAGAGAGTTAATGAAACATCTGGAAAATGCAAACATGTTGCAC
This sequence comes from Romanogobio albipinnatus, assembly GCA_023566225.1. NCBI lineage: Eukaryota > Metazoa > Chordata > Actinopteri > Cypriniformes > Gobionidae > Romanogobio > Romanogobio albipinnatus. The sequence continues at coordinate 6,481,240 of CM042242.1, forward strand.
TCCCGCTGTCTGATTGTATAGCTTTTAAAAACACACACGTCGATACAACAGACAAATGACCAAATAAACTAAATAATGCATATTCACACCCATAATTCCTACCACATCTACCTGGGGTATATCGAACTTCTTGACAGATTTGCAAACACACACATACATATATGTCTGAACGCACAACTGAGCAGTGATTGGTTCTAATAAATGCTGCAGTGTTGAGAGACGGCGCCACAGAGGGAGGGCAGCACAATTGATTTTATTTGTCCTTTCTTGTTTCCTCGTCTTGCTCTCAACGTCTGAAGTAGTTTCTGATTAAGTGAATGAAGACTAAAGCAACTGCCCACACCACACACACACATACACACAGTACTCATTGTACTGATAATGACAGTGTAAGAGTGGATCGGATGCATATATATATATGTGTGTGTGTGTGTGTGTGTGTGTATACACACACAATACTAAATATAACATCAAATATAATAAAGATATATATGCAACTTAACAATTTATAATTATATACATTTAGAATTTTTATTATATGCATATTAAGTTAATAATGTACTATTATTTTTAATAATTTACTTGCACGTAAAAATGCTGTACACATTTTTGTATAAAATTATTTATATTAAAGTATTAAACTGATGAAATAGCTTAGTTGGTAAAGATTAAATATATATATATATATATATATATATATATATATATATATATATATATATATATATATATATATATATATATATATATATATATATATATATATATATATATATATATATACACAGTGAGGAAAATAAGTATTTGAACACCCTGCTATTTTGCAAGTTCTCCCACTTGGAAATCATGGAGGGGTCTGAAATTGTCATCGTAGGTGCATGTCCACTGTGAGAGACATAATCTAAAAAAAAAAATCCAGAAATCACAATATATGATTTTTAACTATTTATTTGTATGATACAGCTGCAAATTTGAACACCTGTCTATCAGCTAGAATTCTGACCCTCAAAGACCTGTTAGTCTGCCTTTAAAATGTCCACCTCCACTCCATTTATTATCCTAAATTAGATGCACCTGTTTGAGGTCGTTAGCTGCATAAAGACACCTGTCCACCCCATACAATCAGTAAGAATACAACTACTAACATGGCCAAGACCAAAGAGCTGTCCAAAGACACTAGAGACAAAATTGTACACCTCCACAAGGCTGGAAAGGGCTACGGGGAAATTGCCAAGCAGCTTGGTGAAAAAGGTCCACTGTTGGAGCAATCATTAGAAAATGGAAGAAGCTAAACATGACTGTCAATCTCCCTCGGACTGGGGCTCCATGCAAGATCTCACCTCGTGGGGTCTCAATGATCCTAAGAAAGGTGAGAAATCAGCCCAGATCTACACGGGAGGAGCTGGTCAATGACCTGAAAAGAGCTGGGACCACCGTTTCCAAGGTTACTGTTGGTAATACACTAAGACGTCATGGTTTGAAATCATGCATGGCACGGAAGGTTCCCCTGCTTAAACTAGCACATGTCAAGGCTCGTCTTAAGTTTGCCAATGACCATTTGGATGATCCAGAAGAGTCATGTGGTCAGATGAGAAAATCATGTGGTCAGATGAGACCAAAATATAACTTTTTGGTCATAATTCCACTAAACGTGTTTGGAGGAAGAAGAATGATGAGTACCATCCCAAGAACACCATCCCTACTGTGAAGCATGGGGGTGGTAGCATCATGCTTTGGGGGTGTTTTTCTCCACATGGGACAGAGCGACTGCACTGTATTAAGGAGAGGATGACCGGGGCTATGTATTGCAAGATTTTGGGGAACAACCTCCTTCCCTCAGTTAGAGCATTGAAGATGGGTCCAGGCTGTGTCTTCCAACATGACAATGACCCGAAGCACACAGCCAGGATAACCAAGGAGTGGCTCTGTAAGAAGCATATCAAAGTTCTGGCGTGGCCTAGCCAGTCTCCAGACCTAAACCCAATAGAGAATCTTTGGAGGGAGCTCAAACTCCGTGTTTCTCAGCGACAGGCCAGAAACCTGACTGATCTAGAGAAGATCTGTGTGGAGGAGTGGGCCAAAATCCCTCCTGCAGTGTGTGCAAACCTGGTGAAACACTACAGGAAACGTTTGACCTCTGTAATTGCAAACAAAGGCTACTGTACCAAATATTAACATTGATTTTCTCAGGTGTTCAAATACTTATTTGCAGCATTATCATACAAATAAATAGTTAAAAATTCATATATTGTGATTTCTGGATTTTTTTTTTAGATTATGTCTCTCACAGTGGACATGCACCTACGATGACAATTTCAGACCCCTCCATGATTTCTAAGTGGGAGAACTTGCAAAATAGCAGGGTGTTCAAATACTTATTTTCATCACTGTATATATATATATATACTACTTTAATATTACTTTAATTATATATAATATGTTAATACTTTAATATTAATCATTTAATACTTAGTTTTAAAACAAATAACAGTATATTTTAAAATGAATAATATATATATTTTTTTATTTGAATGTTTTTATTATTTATACCTGATATGATTATTGCAAAACATCATATTTGTCATTGTATACATATATATACACACACACACAATTAATATTTACTTTTGATATAAATATCTTTTTTATAAAATAAATAATTAAATAAAAAATATTATTCATAACTGATAAGAATGAAAAAAAAATCTTTTTTTTCTATTATTGTTTGCAGTAACTTAAGATTTTAATAGATTAGTTATTAATGGATTTCATATATATTAGGTTAATTAGTTTATCCAAAAGCCTGGATTAGAACAAACATGAAACAATTGATAATTTGCTGAAATTCTTCCATCTCTGTGTTCCAGGATTTTTCCAGGATCTTCAGCTGACTTGGTGGACTGGATTAAACAATGTGAATAAAACAACGTTGTTGATCGACAACGGACCGATTGACCTCAGAATATATGCCCACGTGAATTCAGGTCAGTTTCCAAATGATTATCGACTAATTAGAGGTTTGGCCAATCAGAGATCAGATTCCAAAGAACAATTGGCCAATTAGAGTTGAGGCCATGTTGCGTGAGCCAATCAGATTTGGAAGCCTGAAGGTTAGTTGGAAGGTTATTCGGAGAGAAAAAGTTTTATTGCAAAAGCTTTTTACAGCACGAAAGCAACAGTAATAAACAAAAACAACAGCAACACTTTCACCTCCTCCGCTTCTATAAAAACTGCCGGCTTACTTTAGAGGTCAAAGCAAGTGGAGAATAAAAAACAGGACATAAAATTTGCTGCTGAGTGCAGGCTAAAATTTGTAATCTCTGTGAAGCGTTTTGTCGCCAGTGGCCGGGGCAGCAGAGATCTCTGGTAGTTGGAGGATTGCTTCCTCAAATCCCAGTTGGGAACCCAGAAGGGCTTGATTTGGCTGTTTGTTCCAGAGTTCTCACGCTCACCGCTATTGTGCCCTTCGGCAAGACACTTAACTCCAGAAGTTGGGTGCAATGACACTTCTGTGATCGCTCTTTCTTCCTCATTATGAGCTAAAAACATTCCCAGTGCTTTGGCTGAGGGAATATATCAATATATGACCACAGAATCCCTCCAACAATATGTATGGTAGAGGGATGACGTCAAAACCCAGAAGACTAAATTGCCACTGGTTCCCTTGATATTTTTGCATGGTTTTTGAAGCTCCAAAAAAGCACATCCATCCATCATAAAAGTATTCCATACGACTCCAAGGGGTTAATAAAGGCCGTCTGAAATGAAGTGATGTGTTTTTGTAAGAAAAATATCCATATTTATGACTATAAACTATCATCACTGGCTTCCGGTAGCGGCCGTATGTGAGTCTGGTGGAAGAGTGACCTCTGACCCGATGTAAACATGGAAATTTCTCTTACAAAAACGCACCGCTTTGCTTCAGGAGGCCTTTATTAACCCCTGGAGCCATTTGGACTGCACATTTTGAGACCGCAGTAGACGTGATGGAGTATAATGCGTTAAGAGCTCGCTCAAGTACTGGGGAGCTAAACCATTTAGTGCTTTGTAAGTAATAAGGAAGATTTTTAAATGTATTCAATGTTTAATATGGAGCCAATGCAGTGTTGACAGAACCGGGCTAATGTGGTCATACTTCCTGGTTCTAGTAAGAAGTCTAGCTGCTGCGTTTTGGATCAGCTCGAGTTTGTTTATTAAGCGAACAGGGCAACCACCCAGTAGAGCATTACAATAATCTAGTATTCTAAGTTACTACATGTAGAGTTTTTTTGTCCAATAATTAGAAACTCTTTTAAATAGCTGAGTATCATCAGTGTAACAGTGAAAACTAATGTCATGCTTCTTAATGATATCTCCCAGTGGTAGCATGTACAGGGTGAAAAGCAATGGCCCTTGACCTGAGCCTTGCGGTACTCCACACTAAATTTGTGATCGGTGTGACGTCTCTTCATTTACTGCTACAAACTGATAACGGTCAGATTATGATTTAAACCATGCCAATGCAATTCCACTAATGCCAACATAATATTCGAGTTTATTCAAAAGAATGTTGTGGTCGATGGTATCAAATGCCATCGACTAATAGTGAAATACAACCACAATCAGATGATAAGAGCAAATCATTTGTAACGCTGATGAGAGCAATCTCAGTGCTATGATACGGTCTAAATCCTGACTGGAAATCCTCAAAGATATAATTTTTTACTAAAAAGGAACATACTTGTGAGGATTCTGCATTTTCTAGCATTTTAGACAGGAAGGGTAGATTCGAGATCGGCCTGTAATTGACTAATTCTCTAGGATCAGGTTTAATAATAGCCAGCTTTAAAGTTTTAAAAGTAAAAGACAAAGATGAATTAATGATTTTAATAAGAGGATCAATGACCTCAAGCATCTCTTTCAGTAGTTTAGTCTGTATAGAGTGTACATATACATGTGCTTGTTGTTGATTTAGATGATTTAATGAGTTTAGACAGTTCTTCCTCTCCTATAGCAATTTCCTCAGTAACACTGCTATGCACTGTCTGATGCGATACTGTAGTAGACGCTTGCATAGTTTTAATTTTCTCCCTAATATTATCAATCTTACAAGTAAAGAAGTTCATAAAGTCATTACTGCTGTGCTGTTTGGAAACGTCAGAAGTTGAAGCTTTATTTCTTGTTAATTTACACTGTAAAATCCAACAGTTGTTCTTACTAAGACTTTTTTAGTAAACTTTACTTAATGTCCAATAATTTGTTGACCTTACTTAAAACAAGTAAGTAATCTGAACTATTTGCATGCTATGCCTTCGTTACTTAGAAAACTCAAGTAAACATTACTTGACTGGTTTGAGTACCATTTTGCCAAAGCAAAAAAACAAGCGGGTGGACAGGTGGACGGGCAAAGTGTTTTTGAGGCGGGGCAATTTTTTCTAGACTTATCACTCATTTCCTCCACTTCCTCTCACCATAACTGTGATTAGTGTTCCCTTTGGTTGGACACTTGGAACTTCATTCATATTATAGTAATTAACTTCCTATTAATGCAGCAATGCAACAAGAAATTGATTTCAAAACAAGGGAAGTAATATATATATGTATATATATATATATGTATATGTATATATGTATATGTATACAAAAAAAAAAAAAAATATATATATATATATATATATATATATATATGTATGTATATATGTATGTAATATTTGTCCATTAATGATATAGAACATAACTATTTTTCATGTCAAATAATGACCTTTTAACATTTGTTTTGCTAATATTTATGGCATAACCTTTTAATTGATATAATTGATATGATATGAGTTGATATAATCCCTCTATGTTTGTCACAATATCATTTGACCATGCTTGAGTGTGTCACACACACACTTCAACATTCAGCATGCAAAACACAACAATGGTAACAAGGATTTTTTTTATTTTTTTTATTTTTTTTTTATTATTAATTCAACCTTTACTATTTTACTTGCTGTCATTATTGGGGTTATACTGACAAAAGACAAATAGTAAAATAAAGGCAAAAATAGTAAAACGAAGCATTTAATTTATTCATGCCACAATGCACTCTGGGAGTACACTTCCTCAGATCCCAGATAGAATTAAGTTGACAAAACTTAAACGGTTTAAGTAAGAACAACCTAATGCAATTAAAAAGATAAGTGAAGTAATTAAACAGCGGTATTACTTAAAATTAAAGTATTTAGTCTATTCAACTTAAAATAGTTATTAGAACGACTAATATCTTTAAATAAATTTAACTCAAGTTTATCAAGTAATCATTACTTAAATTTTTTAGGGCAACCACTTTCCTCAAATTTTTTAAGTAAACTCAACTTATCCGGTTTTAGAGTGTAGCCACTGTATCAAATAAATACCTAGGGTTGTGTTTGTTTCCTTCTAAAAGAGTCGAAAAAATAAGCAGATCTAGCCGTTTTACTTTATGCAATTATGCTCTTTGAAATGCAAAAAAACCTCCAGTTTTGTTTTCTTCCAGCTATGCTCCAGTTTTCTGGCTGCTCTTTTAAGGAGTCCGAGGGTGCTCATTGTACTTGGACTATTTTCTATAATCTTCTTTAAGCGCAAAGGAGCAACTGTATCTAAAATGCTGGAAAAGAGAGTCAATAGTTTCAATAGGATGCTGAGGAGATGGAAATGATGTGGAAGATTATTTATAAAGCAATCTTTAGTGGTATAGTGATAAGTGATAGGTCTACTATATTTGTAACAAGGAGACGGCGTTGTACCCTTGGCTATAATGAAGTATACAAGAGACTAGATAATGATCTGAGATGTCATAGCTCTGCTGTAGAATTTCAACGGCATCAACATTGATTCCATGTGACAATATTAGATCTAAAGTATGATTATGACAATGAGTGGGTCCAGACACGTGTTGCCTAACTCCAATAGAATTGAAGAAATTACACTAAAATAATGCAATAAACATTCATTAAAGAACATAAGATGTAACATAAGACCCTACTGTACAAAAAAACTGTTATTTCAATCAGAGACCATGTGAAGTGTCACATATTTTCACTGTAAATTATAAAATGACTTCTTTTTCACTTCCAAAAACGGTCAATTTAACAGTGCTTAACTGTAAAATTACATATGCCTTTAAATGTATTAGCCTATATAGTAGGGGAACTTACCAATCAACAAGTAACAGGTTTTAACTATAGCATTTTTATAGTATTACCATTAAAATTATAATCATTTTTTACAGTGTACATCCATTATTTAATGTGTGTGTGTGTGTGTGCACGTGTAAATTATTTCTTCATCTGTTGAGAAAGGAAGCAGTGAGAAAAAGGGAAAAAGAGACTAAACAAAGTAATAGAGGCAGCGCTGTCTGTTGGTGAAATCCACCACGCTCTCATTAGAAAGCAGGAGACGCACTCGCTCTCTTCACACAAGAGGCGATTGGACAGTAATTCTCATTTCCAATTACTCACCAACAGAGAGAGAGAGAGAGAAACAGTGGAGCTGTTAAATGTTTCTATTGTCCATGCCCTGAAGATCAGAACCCTATTACCGCCCTGTCCCTGCTACGAACTCACAGAAAGCTTCCTACTGAATGACAAATGAGCTCAAGTACTCGAAACGTTTTCCTGAACACTCACCTGAAACTTCAGCACAGAGTAAAAGAAGCAGATGGAACAAAAACCCACCTCAGGCAAACGTACGGGACCTACAGTATTTACTTTCTTAATAAATGTTCCTTGCATGATTCTTTGGGGAACATAATCTGTCATTAAAATGAAATACTTTTCGAGCACCTGGGACATTATTCTAAACTTCTTAAGTCCATATAGGTTTTTATTACAACATGAAGGTGAGTAAATGAGATGCACTACGGTTCAAAAATTGGGATCTGTGAGATAGCATCAGCATGGCTGCGTTTATTTGATCAAAAATACAGTAAAACAAGTAGTATTGTGATATATTATAACTGTTTTGATTTAATATATTTCAGAAATCATTCTAATATGATGATTTGCTGCTCAAGAAACATTTCTTATTATCAATGTTAAAAAACTGCTGTGCAGCTTCATATTTTTGTGGAAATCATGATAAGTTCAGAAGAATAGCATTTATTTTAAATAGAAGTGTTTTGTAAAATTATAAAAGTTTTTACTGCTCATGGTTAGTTCATGTTAGTTAATACATTAACTAATGTCAACTAATGATCATTATTCTAAAGTGTTACCGAACCAGACTGAGATTTAGGCAACCTATTATGCCCCTTTTTACAATATTTAATATAAGTCTCAGGCGTCCCCAGAATGTGTCTGAAGTTTCAGCTCAAAGTACCCCACAGATCATTTATTATACCATGTTGTAAATGCCCATTTTTGAGTGGAAGGAAAAACATACTGTTTTCGTGCATGTATCTTTAAAGATGCACTATGTAACATTTTTTATATATCCAAAAACCACAAGGCCAATGTTATATATTTTGTTCAGTTGAGTACGTACAATATCCCAAATGTTTCCAACTATTTGTAAATCGTGAGAAAATTGCTATTTTAACCGAGGAACCGGGACGTGTGAGGGAGTCGCCTGTCAATTGCGTCATATCTGCATTACCCTTGGTTTCCGGTTTTATTCTGCAGAAACGCTTTACTCTCACTGCAGTGTGAACAAGTGTCATAGCAGCCGCCGAGCGAATGCACAGAGTAACATCATAACATCATTTTCAACACACTCAGATGTAGGGGAGAGCGGGGCTCAGTTTGTGTAAATTCACTTGGGGTTCAGAGTATTTATTTTTTCTCACATTAATTCCCCACTTGTCTAGTACAATTATGTGGTTTTGTTTCATTAATACAGTGTATATTATACTCTTTTTCTATGTAACATAAATGCAAAAGTGATTGGGTTATCAAGAAAGCTAATCTTTCAAACTATACCATATATGTCTAGTTTTGTGCTGTACAACTTATAGATTTTTTTCAAATGATTATGATGATGCAATATTGGACCCACGGGTGGGTCGGTGAAGGGGTGAAGTGGAGCTGAAGTGGTTAACTTTTTTAAATAAAATAATGGCATTTTTGAATCATTTAAAATATTCTGATTTTTGAGTTTGACAACAAACACATCACTAAATACAGCTATACAGCAGAGTTCAAAACATAATGACAATGAATAATTTCTGAACCTTGACTCTGTCATTATTCACCCTTTTCTGATGGTTTCTCAAAAGAATTCATAAAAGTATAGAATATAATAGCGTAGTTCTAATAGGTGCTCATTGTAACGCAGTGTTTCAACACACCCCACCTGCGCAAATAGGGTTCAAACCGTGGCTCGTGTCTTCTGCTGTTAGATCAGCATTAAAGAACCATCTCAACTGTTAAATAACAGATATAAGATTAAAACCATTGCTATGGTTAAATACATTTTCAGTGATATCTTCCAAAGATTTTTTATTTTTGGCGCATTTATTTATCTAAATAATGTTGATATGGCAACTAGTAAATACACTAAGTTTCTCCATCCTGGCATTTGTGGAAAGTTTTAAACCATGTACGTTACAACTAACCCCGCATTAGGTTGTGCCCCGCGCTCCCCTATCTAATATGATAAACAGAGCTGCGTTACCTCATACTCATGACCGGAAAAGCGGAAATGGCGCCGGCGACTGTGTCATAATAAAAGTCCCGCTGCTCTTATTAACAACCTTGCTCAGCTCCACAACACTCGGTCCTGCATCTGCTTCATACTACAGTAACGTTACAAATCACATCCATGAACATGATTTCTGCCCGAGTCCTATCCCGGTTCTTTTCCACCAGCTGTGAGCTGAAGACCACATGTCCCAAGATTCTGCGCTCAAACTACGCCTTTGATTTGAACCGGCAACCTCTAGCGGACAGAAAAATTACATAGGGCACCTTTAAATGCAAATGACCTGCTGCTCCCGCCCTGCTTTCCAGAAGAGGGTGGAGCCTGTACAGCTCGTGCCTCAGATACTCTGCCAAAAGCTAAAACATCTGTTTGGTTTTGATTATCTCTATCGCGGACATTGCAGTTCTTTATTAAAGCTACACTTTGTGATATTTTCCCCCATCTAGCGGTGAAAGGGTATATGACCATCCAGTAAATATTAGTTTCTTTTCCTCCCAATTCCGATTTCGTTTTAACTCCTACGGTGGCCGATTTAGTCCAAGATTAACATGGCTTCCAGTTCGATCCAGCAATCCCCCTCTTCACATTCGCCATCGAGTTGTAACGCGTGTGTCCGGGTAAAAAATACGGATAGCTCACTCAACGCAACTGGAGTCGATGCAAACACGGAGGCGATTGACATCAAACAGCCCGCACTTTATTCCCCGCGGAACCCCCCACAAGAGTCCGGCACAAACTCCACTTCCGTCCACAGCATTACCCAACAAAACAAAAATAAATGAATGTTAGCAACAGAAGACAGAAAATAATCCGCACACATGGGAGCTCGAGGCGCAGTGCACACACACACACAGAACGCATGCGCTCCAACCGGGGCGAACACTCTTAAAGGGGCCACACTATTTTCCTACTTGTTACAGAGTGTTAAAACGCGCAAGGCGAAGCTTGAATTTACGGGTATGTCCCTCTTTGGCTAATGTACTTTCAAGATGGAGGGGCAACATGGCGACCCCCATTCGAACCCCTTACCCGTATGTATTTTCAATGGCATATTATAAACTTACGAGAATACTTTATTACTTGAAAGAAGTAAATATACATTAATGAGCACATATATTTTTTAAAGAACTAAGTGTTTTTAGCTAAGAATAAACTAAAAAAGTTACACAGTGTAGCTTTAAGTTTATTATCTGCATGCATTTTAAAGCCATATGACTGAATAACTTTAGTAGCTTTAATAAAAATACATTTCTTACTTGAATGCTGCTGTTAAATGCTCTGGCGAGGAGATAAACATAGCGGACTGTGTACAGCTCACTGAGGGGCGGAGCTATGCTAATAGGGCAGAGTCCATCAGCAATCGTGGGCGGGGCCTGTGCAATGTGACATGACTAATGGTAGAATCTGCAAACGGTTTGTTCACTGAGACACTGCTTATGATTTATGGGGATTACAAAAGAGGAGTGGGTGGATATCTACCATTATAAGTTGGTTGTACGTATACACACACTGCCGACATGCATGTATGTTCAAACACCATGTAAAAGTGAATGTTGCATAATAGATCCCATAAAATGTCATCCCTGTTTGATGTCATTGACGTCAAACATGTTGTGACGCCAAATTTGATGTGAACTCAAATGAGATGTAAGAGCTCTGGCTGAGATTTTCAGATAGCAACAACATTCATCTGTTTCTCCCCCAAAGCTATTGTATTTCTACAGAAGACATTGAATGTAGAATCACATTAATAGAAAAGTCATCAGGGAACAGTGTCCGTTCTGGAGCTTGACTCTGTCTCGCTTTCATTGTATGGAAAAAAAAATCACACAGGACATTTTGCTTTGTTTCACAGAAGAAAGAAATATTTTTTCATTACGGTCATGTGAGTAAATAATAACATTTTTGACTATTTTAACCTGTTGACCAATGTTAATGTAGTCTAAAATGTCTTTGCAATCAAATCATAATGGATCAAATCAACCCTGCATTACTTTATTTCCCACTGAATAGTCTGTTGTAAAAAATGTCACATTACGGAAGTTACATGCATTGCAGATTGCATTTCAAATAGTCTTTAAAGCAGCATTAAAACACATAGTAATTAAAGAGCAGTCTGACAAATTGATGAATTCTTTCCTATGTTTACTATCACATTAATCCAGTGCTGTGGCTGGCTGAGGGTGATAATGCTCATCACAGTGATTGTGTTCACACCTTCAGAGCAAAACCAAACGTCTTGGGGATCAGCGCACCGCGATCAGACGCGTGAAACCCCGAGGACACACATGGGACACACGTCAAAGGAAATGTGTGTGGGTGTGTTTGTGAACTGTAATGACATTTCAGATCCACAAGCACCAGCCAATATCTAGTTAAAGGATGCTTGCAGGCTCTGTTTCACATCTCAGTGTGGGGTTTATTCTGTAATTAAAATAAAAGGAGAAAATTAATGTTTATCACACGGTTCTCAATACATTCAATGGTCAGATATAATAATGTTAAACTATATAATTAGCATTTTTCCAACTGATTTCCTGTACAGTGGCCATACAAAGTATTTGTACACTTAAAAGTGGCTCAAAATCTTCTGAATTACATTGCGTTAGATACAAAAATATAATACAAAATGGCATCTGCAAACAAAAGATGAGATTTTCTAAAAACTTCTTCAATTATTTTTAAACCAGTTGGTCTTAAAGAGTGAAATGAAAATTAGCCCATGATTTACTCACCCTCAAGTCATCCTAGGTGTATATGACATTCTTCTTTCAGACGAATATAATCAGAGTTATATTTAAAAAGTCCAGGCTAATCCAAGCATTATAATGGCAGTAATAGTTGCTCTGTTTTTGAAGTCCATAAAAATGCACCTATCCATCGAATAACTGCTCCACACGGCTCTGGGGTGTTAATAAAGGCCTTCTGAAGCAAATCGATGCGTTTGTGTAAGAAAAATATCCATATTTAAAACTTTATCAAGTAAAGTTCCAGCCGATCGCCTTCCGTGGAAAAGTGTTGAAAGTGAAACTCAAGATGTGTACGTCATGACGAGCATACCTGGTCGCGTTAGTCTTTCGATCGGCATAGGCACTTTCAACACCTTTTCTATAAATTGAACATGGAAGGCGGTCGGCCGAAACTTTACTTTATAAAGTTTTAAACATGGATATTTTTCGTACACAAACGCATCGATTCGCTTCAGAACAAGTTATTGCATTATTACTAATATTTTTGTGTTGTTGTCTGCCCTAGCTCCCTCCAAATTTATAAATCGATGTGAATTTCTGTCTGCTAAATTACTACTGTAACTTTACAATAGATAATAATGATGCCATTTAGTATACAGTTTTTTGAATGCCGATATGGAGTGCCACTGCTAACATTTGCTAGTAGTTTGATACTTAGCTGCATTAAAGAAGACAAAACCACAGTAGCCTTTTACAGGTGAAACTGACCTGCATTTGAAAGAAGGAGGAGCGAATAAAGCAAAATTACTGTCAATTTTGCTTTATTTAGCTCTTTCTTCTTTGAGAGCTTTCCCTCAATGCTCCACCTGGCCACTTCCTTGAATCTGAGCGACATGCGTCATGATCTGAAAACCACGCGGACCGGGGGGAAAACAATCAAACCGTCTCCATTGACGTTGTATTGCGTGAAGCAGCCTCCTTGTCATTTCTGACTTATAACAAAAAACAGAACAATGTCTAAAAGCTGATATGTGACAGGGTGTACAGCAAACAAGCTAAAAAACACAGAACCAAAAACCCAGAAGTTTTTATAAGCTGTCGACCCCAAAAAAAAACAGAGCGTTTAAGGACACAAAAGTGGATACAGGCAATTGAGACAGAGCGTGACACTGAGAACTTCACCCACTGAAGGGGAACTTAATCAGCGAAATATAGTATATAAAACTGACATTTGGATATTTTACTTAACAGTGACAAAATGTTTACTGCACACATGAGCATACTGAGACATACTGAGTGTCAGGATCCCAAAATGTACCCATTCTTCCTGCTGGTGCGTTAAGACATTGCTCTGTTTTTTGTTATAAGTCAGAAATGACAAGGAGGAGGCTGCTTCACGCAACACAAAGTCAATGGAGAGCGTTGGATTGTTCCCCCTCCCCCGGTGTGGGCGTGGCCTAAATGTGCTCTGTCTCTATTAATTATTACTCTGCTCGAAACGGTTTGGCGGAAACGCGGTGTTCACGCAAACTGATATCGTAGCGTTGCTAGTCAAGACTAAATGTTTCATGATTCATTATCGAATGCCGAATTTGGGAATTATCACATTACTGCATTGGGGCAATTATATATAATTAAAAAGGCAATAATATTATAATTAAAATTATTTATTTAAACATAGAAAGACAGAGGGCAGCAGGCCAAATCAGTTGCCAGGCCACCAGGAATTCACCCGTACCCCTTTTCCATCAGAATGAACCGGTGCTAGTTCAGAGCTAGTGCCAGTTCTTAGTTGGTTCGACTGACGAGCCGGTCTAAGAACCGGTTTGCCTTTCCACGGGCTAGAGAGCCGCCACAGAGCTAGTCTTACGTCACTGTAGGGGGGTTCGATTCCAGGTTTTTTGGACTCGACTCCGATTCCCGACTCCCACTGTAGGAGTCTACGGAATCGACTCCTCGACTCCATTTACTTTACATCAAAACAGGGTCAGAAATAAGACAAAATTGCAGTTGTTACACACTTAAATTATTTCTCCCCCGACACAAAGCCTTAAAATCCCCTTATTAAAACCTCGCACTTTTAGTGTGATCGTCCAAATTAGTCCAATTTATGATTTTTTATGAATTTATGACTTGATGAGTGGCTATCAACGTTTCTACCTAGCTGTTGCCGATACCTAATTTTACAGAGGAAAAAAAGTCATGAAAAAAGCTGTTGTCGAGTGATGGGGCTAAACATGCATGATCATTGTCTTAAAGGGTGTGTTAAAGATACTAAATACTAAAATAAATATAATAATGTACACTTATTCATGTGTTTCTTCTTGATGTGAGTTTTTTTATGATTTAGTTTAATGATTTTGAACACAAGGTTAACCAAATTTATATTTATTGCATCAATATACTATCAATTAAACTAAAGCTAGCATGGAGGAAGCCTATATATAATTACAAACAAGTCGCGGTGACTATTCTAACTCTAAAGTAAGCACTCAAATAAATGTGTGTGAAGATTCTGTGACGCAACAGCTCTCTGACGCAATGTTTTACGACAGTGTCTGAATTCCTCGCTTCATTTCATTCACTCCTTGCTTATGGTGCACTCAACTGCCATGCACTTTATAGGGATTAGAGAGTTATTAAACAAGTGAGCGATTTTGGACACAGCATCAGAGTCGACACCGAGAGTCGATTCCTTTGCTGGAGTCGACCCCGACTCTGGGGCTATTCAGAGTCGAGGAATCGACTCTTTTGGAGTCGACTCCCGATCACTACGTCACTGTATATGTCTCATCTTTCTCAGCAACGCTAGCGAGGCAGCGGGAAACACAAACACACCAGGCTTGTCCGAGATGCATCGGCGCTGCGCAGACGATCAGTGTATGATATCAAAACACCGCATGAGTGAATCAAAAGCATAAGGAGTCATGTGCTCTCGTTGGACTCGTTGTCATACGGCGATCGGTCTGCACAGCACCGCTGCATCTCGAACAAGCCTTCCATCAACAATGGCGAACGTTGCGTTACTATCGATGCTCATGGCGTTACGATCCTACATCGGCCTCAAAAGGCAGCGAATCCAACCCATTCGTGCAGATCGCCGTAATTCGTATAGACGGAGATTACAAACGAGCAGCAGCTATTAGCTCGATTAGCTGCAACTGGAGGAGTGAGACAGCTCTCAGATTTCATCAAAAATATACTAAATTATGTTCCGAAGATGAACGAAGGTCTTACATGGTTGGAACAACATGAGGGTGAGTAATTACTGACAGAATTTTCATTTATGGGTGAACTAACCCTTTAAGAAGCATTTACTAGACAAGCAAAAGTTTTTGTTTTGTTTTGGGGAAAAATAACTCAAAATTAAGGGAGTTTTTGCTTAAAATAAGCAAAATAATCTGCCAATGGGGTAAGAAAAATAATCTTAATTCAAACAGAAAACAAGATTATTTTGCTTACCCCATTGGCAGATTATTTTGCTTATTTTAAGCAAAAACTCCCTTAATTTTGAGTTATTTCCCCCCAAAATAAGACAAAAACTTTTGCTTGTCTAGTAAATGCTTCTTAAAGGGTTAGTTCACCCATAAATGAAAATTCTGTCAGTAATTACTCACCCTCATGTTGTTCCAACCATGTAAGACCTTCGTTCATCTTCGGAACATAATTTAGTATATTTTTGATGAAATCTGAGAGCTGTCTCACTCCTCCATAGGCTTTCAGAGGGAATGAAACTTGATGGCCCAGAATAGTAAGTAAAAACGTCATTTAAGGAGTCCAAATGACTACAGTGGCTCTGTATTAAGTCTATCATGCGACGAAAATACTTTTTGAGCGGAAAAACAACAAAAATAACGACTTTATCCCACTATTATTGTTCAATTTGAGCCTCTGACGAGAGTTCGCGGGAGTGCCACGACGCATGCGCGAGTTCTCGCGCATGCGTCGTGGCACTCCCGCGAACTCTCGTCAGAGAGTATATAGTGGGATAAATAGTGGGATAAAGTCGTTATTTTTGTTGTTTTTCCGCTCAAAAAGTATTTTCGTCGCATGATAGACTTAATACAGAGCCACTGTAGTCATTTGGACTCCTTAAATGACGTTTTTACTTACTATTCTGGGCCATCAAGTTTCATTCCCTCTGAAAGCCTATGGAGGAGTGAGACAGCTCTCAGATTTCATCAAAAATATACTAAATTATGTTCCGAAGATGAACGAAGGTCTTACATGGTTGGAACAACATGAGGGTGAGTAATTACTGACTTTATTTTCAATTTTGGGTGAACTAACCCTTTAATGTAAGATTTTTTAGATGTTTGGACTGAAAACAAGACAAAAATACTAAGTAAGAAAAGCATTTTTTGCAGTAGGTGTAAACAGGGCCAGAAATGTTTTTTATACAGAAAGGTTGTCAAACCTTTTTAGGGATTCCGATCATAGGATAAATGTATGGATTTAGTTGTAATTAATACTTGTAATCATTTCCATTTTACAGCTTGTAAACATACTTTATCATTAGAAAAAAATTAAAAATCTATTAAACATGAAAGTATTATGCAGCTATTTAAGACATTTCTCCTTATATAGAACCTTTTTGGCATAAAGAGTTCTTTAAAACTCAAGATCCATTAAACATTTTTTCTAGGAGTGCAGTATGTTAAAATATATAAGCAACTCAATTTAAAAAGTGTGTTTTGCAAAAGCGTTTGGAATGTGAAACACAATGAACTATAAGCAGAAGATAACGAGTGTCAAATTGGCTTCCCCTACACTCAAAATTCTTTAAAAAAATTTGCAGCATGCCAAATCTGCAGTGTAATAAAGAAGTTGTGAGTTATGAGATGGTCTTTTGCCGGGCATAATGGGAGTTAATCAAATTTCCCGACTGTGGTTTCTACTGTGATTGGTGTTGGCGTGGAGCAGACCTCGGGCGATCATTCATTATGAAAGTTCAGTGTCATCAAACACTCTTGGTTTGGGTCAGAAGTTTCTCAGGTTTAATTCGAGACTGCAGATGGAAGTCTGAGAGTCCATAATTGACAGTACAAAAATAGATGGACTTTCAATGACTTGATTGTGAAAGTGAGACAATTTTTACTACTTTTTACTACTATTTTTTCTCCATTTTTACTATTTTAACAATTATAAGCTACACAAATATTCTGTACTATTTTCAACACTTTACAATAACATTTCATTTAGTTCACTGCATTACACTCTTGTGTTGTTTTAACCCAACAGTTGCTTAAAACAACCCAATAGCTGGGTTAAAACAACCCAATCGTTGGGTCAAAACAACCCATTTGCTGGGTTTGTCCATTTTCAACCCAACTTGGGTTGTTTTTAACCCTGCATTTTTGGAGTGTACACTCTCAGAAAAAAAGGTACAGGGCTGTCACTGGGGCGGTACCCTAAGGTACAAAATTGAAAAGGTACATCTTTGTACCTTACTCACCCCTAAAAGGTGCATATTAGTACCTCAAAAGGTACATATCAGTACTTTAAGAGTGCATATTAGTACCTTAAAGGTACATATTAATACCTTAAAGGTACATATTAGTACCTTTTCGGTTTTGTACCTTAGGGTACCGCCCCAGTGACAGCAATGTACCTTTTTTTCTGACAGTGTATAGTCAACATGAAATAACAATGAATTTCAACATTTACTAATACGTTTTAAAATTCAACACATCTGTTAAGATTAATACACTGTGAACAAACAAGAACTTGGAAAATATTTTAGCATTAATTGCTTGTGTGTTCCATAAGCCTCAAAGAGGCTTTTATTGTGCCCTTTTATTACCTATTATGCCTTTTCAAATTTTCAACTTTCTTTAGTGTGTAATGTTGCTGTTTGAGCATGAAAAAGGTCTGCAATGTTACAACTCCCTCCAGGGAGTTCTTCTCTATAGCCACGTTTCCACCGCAGGAACTTTCCCCAGGAACTTTGGGGCGGAACTCGGTGTGTTTCGACCTCAGGAACCAGGGTCTAAATGAAGTTTCGGGTAAATATTTCCCCCTCCAAACGGCCCTGCTCGCGAGGTAGTACTTTTTCAAAGTTCAGGAACTTTCGGGGGTGGGACTTGGGAGCTGAACATGCTGATTGGTTGAGCTCATGCAGCATTATATTTCAACCGGCATTTTTAAAAGTCTTTTGCAAGGATCGTTCAGAGTTCAGTAAATATCAGTCTTGCTCTTTCTGTCCGATGGCGGGCGTTCGTCTCAGTAATCGCGCGGTCAATGTCCGTAATAGCTGATAATAACATACGTTGTCTTTATTTTAAATCTAGCTTTACGAGCTTTCAGAATACGCTTTAGTATCAGTGCTTGTCCCTTTTCCGCAGTTTTGTTAATGACCTCTTTAGTAAACCAATACATAACCAGCAAAAGCAGCGCTGCTTGCATCTCCTCCATACTTGTTATTGTTGCAGACAGTATCGCACAAAAAATGAGACCTGTCCGTCACTGACCGGGAGGAACAGTTGCGTGCAGTCCCACGTCTCTGGACTAATTTGCCTAATCTTCACGGTACTTTAGACCGCAGTGGAAATGCAGACAGCAGCAGGTCTGGGGGGAAAAAAGTTTCTGGTACAAATTGTTCCGTGTAATTTCGGTGGAAACGCGGCTTATATGTGTCACTAGCCGCGTTTCCATTACAGATGTATGCAAAACTTTTGAGATATTTTCTAAATGTCGATAAAAACTATTGCGAAATGACAGTTTCCATTAACCGATATTATGCGACTAAAACTTTTTTTCCCCTCTCACAATAAATCATTCCAAAAATTATGCCACGTATGTTAGTCGGTTTATTTATATCCCATCCACACCACTAGCCATTATTTTTAAATGGAAGGAGACGTCCGCGTGTTATCCAAGCATTAATGGCAAGGAAAGCCCCGGAAAAACTGAAAGTGTCCTTTTTCCTTTTGCCTGAAAAACCACCTCATGTGAGCGTAAAAACTTTTTTGCGATATATGTGAGTTTTTGCTAAATTGACGCGTTTCTATTGGGCATATTTTCAATTCGCAATTTCAATTTGCGCAATTTGAAGGGTAATGGAAATGCGGCTACTGTTTCTGATTACTGCGGCTACTGTTACTGTTACTGTTCCCTGAAACGCCTCTGTTGTAGTCTTGAGTTTTCTTCCGGGAACGAACACAGTATTCCTCATTTACATAATTCACGCCCAAGCAAAATAAAGGGGGTTGAGTTAGTTAGGCCTTGTCCACACACTAATTAAAATGTATTTTTTTCTCTCTGTGCTGGTCTTCCGTCTATCCTGAGAAGTTTAAAAACGCTGTTTCCGCAGTGTAGTGTGGACTGTGAAAACGGGGGTATATGAAAACGATGATGTATGTTTAGTAATGTGACACATAATGAACCGAGAGATATCTATGTTTATACCGGTATTGTGCATGTTACATGCCATTCACTTTCACACTGCTGCTAAAGATATTTTACTTTGTACACTCTTTAAATCGCAGTCCTCGCAATTTACTCACAAATACTCACAGCAAAACATGAGAGCAGTAGCGTTTTTAGACCAAACATAAAATGGTGACTGTGTGTGACCTGGATGCATCAGTGAATGGTGAGACATTTTGCTAAATGAAATGATCCTGTCAGAAGAATAGCGTGAGAGTTTATTATGTCTTGTTCCAGAATGTATCATCTCTGTGAGCTTTTATGAGGGTTTATGCATGCGCAGTAAGGTGAATTTAGCGTTTTCGACGTTTCAGTATGGAAACTTTGTGTGGACCGAGAACATTTTGAAACGAAAAAGCTGTTTTTAATACATCTGGATTAATGTAGACGTTGCCTTAGTAGCGTTTTGAAACTCATGGTAATGGTTGGGGCATTTTCTGAAACACGCTTGAAGTGGTTAACTTCACAATACACTGATCCAGCCAACCAATCAGAGCACATCACGCTTTTTGGAAGGAGGAGCTTCATAGAGACAGGAACTAAACAGAGCATTAAGCTGCGTCCGAAATAGCATACCCTCTTAGGTACTTATTTTGAATAATCAATTACCCGTATTGTTCCGAATATAAGAAAATGTTTTTTTCTTGGAAATACATCTGAAAAAATGGGGTTGTCTAATATTCGGGGTCTAAACTATATCAATAATAGCCTACACCTGCAACAATAGGAAGCGCCAAATATGTGCAAATGCGAGTCATCGAACAATTTCAGCCAAGAAATACGGTGTGTCCGAGTGTAATTTTAAAAGATGGCGAACCCAAAAAGACAGACAGTCAAAGAAAAGCTTACTGCGGTCCTAAAAGCGGCCGCATGGAAGAAACTGACAGGCAAGTGTATAGCCGAAAAAGAAATGAGCGGCTGCCCATAACCAGAGCTGTCATCAAGCTGAAGCCACTGGTTATCGCCAAAGAGCTGAATTTCTTATTTCGGCTACACAGTGACGCAGTTGCCTGTCAATATTCTCGAAGCGGCCGCTTTGATGCAGCGTGATGGATTAGCAATTACCCTCCGACTTCAGGGAGAAAGTGCTATCTTTTCAGCACTATGTGATCGGCCTAAGGAAAAAACATTCATATTCCCCCTGGATCAGATAGGTAATGCGGATCAAACACCTTTTGACAGGCCAGCATCTGTCACTGTACATGAAAAAGTTAAGAAATCAATCATAGTGAAATCTACTAAATGAGAACGATGCTATTGTTTATTTCTATATGTGATTGTTGTTGGTACATTTTACCAGTATTTACCATACTTTAATTTTTATTTTCTTTAAAAGACAAGATTTGGTCAAAAAGCCTTTTTCCAAAAGGTGCCTTCTCATAAGGTCGTCTTATATTCGGAACAATACGGTACTTCATGACCGCTATAAAAGTATGTTCTATATGAATGTGAATGTGTGTAGTATATGAATGTAATCTGGACGTACTACATTCGCCATGTTGTCATTATCATAATTTGTTACATTGATATAGCACTTTTCTAGGCATATATACACACGATTGGCTTCATCACTCTGTCTCCTCTACACCAATTAGCTGGTGTGTGGTGGGCGTTCTGGCGCAATATGGCTGCAGTCGCATCACCAGGAGATGCTGCACATTGGTGGTGGTTGAGGAAACCTCAATATATATATATATATATATATATATATATATATATATATATATATATATATATATATATATATATATATGTGGGATGATTAGGAGGCCATGATGGGCAGGGGCCAATGGGCAAAAATGGGCCAGGATGCTGGGGTTACACCCTTACTCTTTATCGAAAGACATCCTGGGATGTTTAATGACCACAGAGAGTCAGGACCTCGGTTTTAGTGTCCCCATCACTATAATGGGGCGTTAGGACCCACACAGACCACAGGGTGAGCGCCCCCTGCTGGCCTCACTAACACCTCTACCAGCAGCAACCTTTTTCCCAGTTGGTCTCCCATCCAGGTACTAACCAGGCTCAGCCTTATCATGTGACCTACCAGCGTCAGTTGCATCGCCTCACCACCATTCACAAACCTCTCCCGTGGCCTCATGGGATAGATAGGCCCTGTCCCAAATGGCACCCCTAAACCCTCACGGTCTTCCTCTGAGTCCACACTTTTTCACGACGTAATGCCGCTTTGACTACCGGGAAGAAGTCCGCTGCGTAAACCACACCAGTGTGGGCTCGGCAGAAGTGCGCATCGTGGGTGCATATCGACCTCAAAGGGGGCCTAAAATGACAAATGGGACCCCCTGCGATCTCGTGGACTTAACGGACACACGCACGAAGCGGCCATTGTAAGTCCATGAGACCACATGAAGTGTGCCATTTGGGACAGGGACATAGTAAAGTGTCCATCATATGCACCCTTCAGAATCTCGCCTGAAGTAGTAGGTCATCCAGGGACTTTTTGCCTCCTTGGCTCAGACATAGCCTACTTCTTTTGTCACACACTGTTTTTCTTGTACTATATAGTCAGTCACTTTTACAACAGCCATGTATATAATTGACAAGGACTTAGATGTCCTTCTTACTTATATATCCACAACATGCAGCAGGTAGATGTAGGCCTATATTTAAACAGATGTACACTTAGGTGCAGAGAGACTGTCGTGTTCACGTGTGATCTGTTAAAGCGAGCTAGCACAGAGTTTCTTGTACCATCTCACATATATCTCATATTCCACTCCTTCTATAATGCATGAGATCTGATGAATGTCTCACAAAGTCCCTGTTTCATGTTCTCCAGCATAAACGTGGCCGTCTACAGGGAACCACGCCTGAACTCCCGATGTTTCTCCATCTGTTTAAAGATCGACGGGTGCTTCAGCCCTCGGCTCGCTCACACGTGCCTCGGTTTCTCTCTGGGAGTTTACCTGCGAGGGAAGAAACACATCAGCGCTCATGCCATTAACCGTTCGAGAGCGCGAGACTGATAGGGAAGGGTAGCTTATGGTGTTTGTTCCTCCATTAAAAACGTCTCCAGATGGGGAAGGAACCCGAGACTGTCATTTACCTCCTCTTCGCGTCTTCATTAGTGTCTTCCGCTGGAACGCGCGTGTATCTTCATCAACACAAACAGTTTGAGAAGTGTTCCTAATGTGCCGAGTCATTTGCTGAGGGCTTTTCTGATTCTGTCAGCCCGTGTTCAACATTTGTAAACTCGCATAATGCAGCTGAGCCTTATTATTGAATGGCACATTTACATACCGCCAGACCCCCGTGCGCCGTTCTATAATTCATGTCATGTAGTTAAATGGCACGCGGTGAGATTTAGACGTGTTGGGGAAGATTTCACACGCTTGCTGTAGTTGAGCTATTGAAAAATTGGTTGCTAACTACATTGAAACTGACAGGAGACAATATATTTTAGAAAAATTCCAGATTATATCATTAAAAAAAAATAGAAGAGGCGCAAAAACAATTAAGGTGACAGCGTCGAACATAACCCCATAAATATGCTACTAATTAAATAAAAAACATT
Source organism: Romanogobio albipinnatus (assembly GCA_023566225.1). Lineage (NCBI taxonomy): Eukaryota > Metazoa > Chordata > Actinopteri > Cypriniformes > Gobionidae > Romanogobio > Romanogobio albipinnatus. The sequence continues at coordinate 6,504,535 of CM042242.1, forward strand.
GTTTATTCAACTAAATATTTAGTCCACGAAATGCACAAGCACAGTGACATGCAGGAACTTTGATTTATGGTGCTGAACTATTAAAATAAGACATTTGACAACCGATTTGCTAAAACAAACCATGCAGCTAATTTTACTTCCTAAAGCTATTTAAAATACATAGAAATATTCTTGTTTTGATTATTGCATCCATTCATTCGGGTGTAAGGCTGTGCAATAATCAGTGATTTTGCATTTCTGTCATGTTGCTGGTACTTGTTGGAAGTAATAGCTTGATAGTGTAAAAGCTAAATTGATTAATAGCTTAAAGGCATAAGATTTGTAGAAGAAAATATCCAAAACCACTAGAACAATGTTGTATATATTGTTGGCCTGTGTACTTATTATCCCAAACATTTACAACAATGTTAAAATCCAGAGAAATCAGCTGTGTAAAGTTTCATACTGTTGCCTGTCACTGACGTCATATCCGCCTTGCCCTCGATTTCCATTTTTACTTTCATAGAAACCATGGAAACATCAAAGACACTTTATATATTATGTGTTTAATAGACAAGTGAGCAACTGTTTGAATGCCTTTATCAACAGAAAACTGATCATTGTTATCTAGCTCAACACTGTTATTCTTATTGTTTGAGTCGCTTGTTTTCTTGATTTACCACGAGTACCATGTTTTACCATGTCTTAGAGTCAACACTATTTAGTCATCCAGCTTTTATTAATATGATATTCTAATATCGATCTCGATTACTGCAAGTGTCTCATAGCAGAGTAACATTATAACATAACTTGCAATACACTCAAATGTATTTAGTATAGGGCTGTCAAATGATTAATCGCAATTAATCACATCCAAAATAAAAGTTTGTGTTTACATAACATATGTGTGTTTACGGTATATAATTATTATGTACATATGTACAAAATCAATGTTAATATTTTGTACAGTAGCCTTTGTTTGCAATTACAGAGGTCAAACGTTTCCTGTAGTGTTTCTCCAGGTTTGCACACACTGCAGGAGGGATTTTGGCCCACTCCTCCACACAGATCTTCTCTAGATCAGTCAGGTTTCTGGCCTGTCGCTGAGAAACACGGAGTTTGAGCTCCCTCCAAAGATTCTCTATTGGGTTTAGGTCTGGAGACTGGCTAGGCCACGCCAGAACCTTGATATGCTTCTTTCAGAGCCACTCCTTGATTATCCTGGCTGTGTGCTTCGGGTCATTGTCATGTTGGAAGACCCAGCCTCGACCCATCTTCAATGCTCTAACTGAGGGAAGGAGGTTGTTCCCCAAAATCTCACAATACATGGCCCCGGTCATCCTCTCCTTAACACAGTGCAGTCGCCCTGTCCCATGTGCAGAAAAACACCCCCAAAGCATGATGCTACCACCCCCATGCTTCACTGTAGGGATGGTGTTCTTGGGATGGTACTCATCATTCTTCTTCCTCCAAACACGTCTATTTTGGTCTCTTCTGACCGCATGACTTTCTCCCATGACTCCTCTGGATCATCCAAATGGTCATTGGCAAACTTAAGACGGGCCTTGACATGTGCTGGTATAAGTCATGGTTTGAAATCATGCATGATTTCAAACCATGACGTGCATTACCAACAGTAACCTTGGAAACGGTGGTCCCAGCTCTTTTCAGGCCATTGACCAGCTCCTCCCGTGTAGTTCTGGGCTGATTTCTCACCTTTCTTAGGATCATTGAGAACCCACGAGGTGAGATCTTGCATGGAGCCCCAGTCCGAGGGAGATTGACAGTCATGTTTAGCTTCTTCCATTTTATAATGATTGCTCCAACAATTTCCCCGTAGCCCTTTCCAGCCTTGTGGATGTGTACAATTTTGTCTCTAGTGTCTTTGGAAAGCTCTTTGGTCTTGGCCGTGTTAGTAGTTGGATTCTTACTGATTGTATGGGGTGGACAGGTGTTTTTATGCAGCTAATGACCTCAAACAGGTGCATCTAATTTAGGATAATAAATGGAGTTGAGGTGGACATTTTAAAGGCAGACTAACAGGTCTTTGAGGGTCAGGATTCTAGCTGATAGACAGGTGTTAAAATACTTATTTGCAGCTGTATCATACAAATAAATAGTTAAAAAATCATATATTGTGATTTCTGGATTGCTTTTTTTAGATTATGTCTCTCACAGTGGACATGCACCTACGATGACAATTTCAGACCCCTCCATGATTTCCAAGTGGGAGAACTTGCAAAATAGCAGGGTGTTCAAATACTTATTTTCCTCACTGTATATATATATATATATATATATATATATATATATATATACACACAGTATATACATGCAAATATTTCTTGTATGTGTATATATAGAGCGGAAGTGGCCAACTGCAGTATAAGCATAATAAAAGCTCTGAGACCTGTGTTTCGCACAGATGTCTCTCATTAGCATTCGCTCCCAGCGACTCTCGGCGCATCCTGCTTCATACCATCATAATGTTACTTAGGGCCCTATTTTATGATCTGAGTGCATGGTCTGAAGCGCAGGTGCACTTCGAGCACATCCGAATCCACTTTTGCTAGTTTAACGACAGAAAAAACGGTGAGCTGCCAGGTGCATGGTCCAAAAAAAGGGTTGTTCCTAGTCTCTCATTGAGTCATGGGTGTGTTTTGGGCGTAACGTGCAATAAACCAATCAGAGTCTCATCTCCCATTCCCTTTAAAAGCCAGTTGCACCATGGCGGATTCGCTATTTACAGGGCGGATTTTGAGAGTGGAAAGACTGAACACTTCTCCAGAGAGGAATCCTTTTATTGTTGATATTTAGAAATGCTTGTGTGCTGCTGTGAGTCCCTGTGTGTGTAATAAGCAGAGTGTACGTGCGTTGTGCACATATTACTAACGCACCCTTTAATTAACACAAAAAATACTGCGCTTTTGACTTAAGACCAGGTTTTTGTTGGTCAATGGCGCAGTCGTTCAGTTCCTCAAAATAGCAACTCGCCAACAGTGCGCCTGAACAACCTGGTTTTCAGACCAGCACGCCCATGGGCGAACAGATGGGCAAGAGTGCATTTGATATTTAAACAATGTGGCGCATGATTTCTGCACGAGTCCGCCAGATTCCTTTCCATCGGCTATGGAGGTGAAGAGTCAAGACTACAACTCCCATGATTCTACGCTCATTCACGGCATCATCAAGCTATGCCTTTGTTTTGAATAAGCGACCTCTAGCGGCGAAACTTGCATATTGTGCCTTTAAATATGTACACTACCGTTCAAAAGTTTGGGGTCAGTACTTAATGAAATTATTATTCATATTTTTGAAATGTTGACTATTAAGCAGAGAATCCCGTAAATTGTCACAAAGGTATTTGAACTCATGTCTTTTATTTTGATATTTTCTTGTCTTTGTTGATTGATTCATTAGTTCTTCATACCTTATATACTTCCTGTCCTGGCATTCTTTACAAAAGATGACCGTTTTGGGAAATATGTCACTTGTTATTTATGCTTTTGGACTTGCATCAGTTCATTTCCATGAAGAGCACTTTATTTTACAGTATGTGCACTTATGTGTACTTACAGTGTACCTAATAAAGTACTGGGTAATATAAGGTAACTACATGGGTTCAGGGTTTGTGCATAGTTATTACCCATCACTATATTAACTACATAGAAAGTAGGCCTACATGGGGAACAGGACTGTAAAATGAAGTGCTACCCTCATTTAAAGGAATATATAGTAGCACACAAATTTCTGGTCAAAGACGCTAGCTGAAGAATAACATCTAATCACTACTGAGGGCAATCAAAAACTGACCGACATGACAGAGGTCTGAGATCCACAGAAAACAAACTAACTAAACCTTCAGTCTGAACTAGATTAGAAGTGAAAATGGAAAACTTGTGAGGTCGCAGTGAGTGTTCACCTGAACATCTTTCTTTTTTGGAAACCAGGTCACTCTATCCATCAAACACAGCAATAAAGTAGCAGAAGGAGAGGAGATAAGGTGAAGGTTGGTCTGTGTGTGTGTGTGTGTGTGTGTGAGTGAGTGGTAAAGTGGTTTTACAAAAGCCTGTGTATGTGCGCAGATCTGTGCAGTGGACTGAGGTAGAGAAAAAAGGGAAGATGAGGAAATGCTACTCATATAATTTCTGCAGTGTGTGTAGTATGTGAATGTTTGCATATAATACATGGATGACCTGCTGCATACCATATGTGGAAATGTGCAGTGTGCAACTGAACACTTTGTGTGACATACTGTATCCCGCAATGCAATGCAATGCACTTGGCCTGAACTTTAATTTTGCGTATGATGAATGAATATCATCCATTCATTTTTTAACGTCTTGTTTATACTCTGAATGGAATATTAGCTTGAATACTGTATACTGCTTACAATTTTTAATGATGGTATTACTTGTGGTTGCGTCTTTTTAGTACCTTGAAACTTAAAACAGTCCATTTTCATTCTTTATTCAACTGTTAGGACTAGCAATGAAATAAAATAGACCAATTCAAAATGACAGCTATTATTACTTTACATTATTATAATATATTATTACATTATTACACAAGGAACTCTGCTGTGTTGTTAAAACAGCACAGCGGTTCATAGGCGCGGAGCTCCCGAGTTTGGACACTGTTTAAGCTGGTCGGTTACACACAAAGGCCAGCAGCATCATTATGGATCCCACCCATCCAGGATACAGAATGTTTGTCCCTTTACCGTCTGGGAGGAGGTACAAAGTACAGGTTCTTTGCGAAAGCTGTAGCTGCCCTTAGACCGTCTACTCCTCCACAGCCCTTTTATTTTCTACAGTAACTCTATAACTTTTGAGAATATCAAGGATTGAGGACTGTTTGTGTTTTTAAATGTTGAAGGACTTCTTATACAATGTGCAATATGTTGTTTAGAGTTCTTTTTATGTGTTTTAATGTGTATGTCTATAGTTAACGGGATAGTTCACCCAAAAATGAAAATTAGCCCATGATTTACTCACCTTCAAATCATCCGGTGTATATGACATTCTTCTTTCAGACAAATAAAATCTGAGTTATATTAAAAATGTTCAGGCTAATCCAAGCATTATAATAGCAGTAATAGTTTCTCTGTTTTTGAAGTCCATAAAAAATGCATCTGTCCGTCAAATAATGTGCTCCACGTGGCTCCGGGGTGTTAATAAAGGCCTTCTGAAGTGAATCGATGCCTTTGTGTAAGAAAAATATCCATATTTAAAAATGTATTTAATTTTTTTCTATGGCTCTGCATCAGCCGTCCCCGCGCCATCACTTCCAGCGAATAAGGTCAAAATACATGCAAAATACCGGCGCAATCATAGATATATACATAGACCCCTCATTAGTGCCTGCGCGGATCGGTCGAATGAGGCATCTACGTATATATTAGGGGTGTAACGGTACACGTATTCGTATTGAACCGTTTCGGTACAGGGCTTTCGGTTCGGTGCACGTGTGTACCGAACGGTTATGAATGTAATCTTTAACAGTTAACAGTCGGCTTGATGTAAGCGCGGAACACACTTCAATCCGAGTTCCCACACGAACATATTAAGTATTAGGTCCATTTTATCACGTAATTCAAACAATAAATGCCGTTTTGACGCTCTTTAATGTGACGTGACTGATAGACGCGTCAATTTAACTTAAAGCGGCAGCGCGCGTGTCAATGCGATCATCTCTTCCTAAAGAAAAAAACAAGACTTGACTTGACTTCGCTTCACCTGACTAGCAGGGAGCAGGGAAACAAGAGGTATGTTCGACGGGTAACATTTGACGACGATCCAGCACAGGACTGCAAGCACAAGGCGAATAAATAGGGTGCAAACAAAAGAGGGTAACGAGGGAAGACAGGTGGGGAAAATGAACCAATAATCAGGAAACAAGGTGGACGGGGTTAGACAATAGACAAGAGGCTTGTTCGACTTCACCCAGCGATGCGCAGATCGATCGACGGCTGACTTGATGCAGTGCATGCCGGTTAGAAATTTTGTCCGACTTGAGGCAGCGCCAACGCCACGTGACAGTGACGTATGTCAACAAAGTGCCGCGAGAGCGATTCGAGAGCAGTCGGCTAATACAGCCAGTGCAGTTTCTCCAGAGCAGCTGCACGAGGCTACACGGACTCTGATGACGACACAGCTGTTCCACGATTGGCCAGATTCACCGCATGACAGCGATCACGTGTGTTTCGTGTTTATTCTAAAACCTTCAGCTCCACTAATGCGTATAAATCTGTTTTTTATAACAGTAAAACCTCCTTTCATGTAGTCGCGATGTTATGTTGTCATGTTTATCAAAATAAAACTGATAAAAAATGTAGACCCCACTTCATTGATAGTGTAGGATTATATGTTGAACTCTATTCTTGTACAAACACACACTGTATTAAGCAGTACATAAAGTATTACATGATAATAGTGTCTCTGAAATATCTGTGTATTGCCAAATATTGCATTTATTTCACTTCAGCTGATAAAGTATGCAAACACAGCGCGAGCGTCACTACGGGAAGCAGAAAGTGTCTGACTTCACGTCTCCGTTTGGCGCTCCTCCCCGCGGCTACTCTCGCTGATCAGTTGCATCCAGCCGCAGCCGATGTCGAACACACCTAATAGCACATGGCACAATCAAACACATGACGGACATGTGCTCACACATGACATGAACATGCTGCTAATGAGAACTCATAAGCTGCATGTTCACACAAAACATGACAACATGAAAGCACACAACACAAGACAAAACATAACACATGGACAGAAGAGAGCACACTCTCACGACAAGACAGAGTGCACAAGAACTAGCAAATGCTCCTTCCGGGCACTCACAACAAAAGACAAACACATGGAGCATGAATATCCGAATCCCAACACAAAACCAAACTAGACCGAAGTGCTGGGATCCGAACACCACGCCCCACACAGAAAACTCACAAGGACAGAAGAGCACGCAGATCGAGCATGCTCAAAGCTGCGCGCTCACACAAGACAAGACAAACAATACAGGAGTGTCAGGGCTCTGGCTCAAAACCATGAATAAACTAGACCGTAGTGACAAAACCCTGACATAAGCAGATAAACATAAAAAATTTGTTTTTGGGTGAACTATCCCTTTAATGAGTAAATGTTTATTTTTTCTGTTATGAGAGCTGCCATTCTAAATTTGGTTGTGCTGTACTCGTACTGGTACGATGACGATAAAGTATCTTACTTACTCTTACTATCTATAACCACAGTTTAAATAACAGATTATGTTCATCCTACTACTAAGAGAAACTATGTGAAGTTGACCATTTAGTCACTGGTTTGACTTACTGGCATATAGACAAAGAACATCTGACTGTACATGAATCATTATAGGCATGATCAGAGATCAGGCATGAGAATGAACACAGTTATTTACATGTTGTGTCATTACTGTCAAGTCCATATCGAAATTGCGACTGATTTACCAAAGAATCCACAGTGAAATGTACCTAATACAAATAAATAATACTCTGAGACATTTACATTGTTGAACATAAATAATCACATTCCTAGCATTAGGATCCTCTGGAAGGTAATGTTATTTTTAGTCCAGTGATCCTGCATCACTCTTCTCTTCTTGTCATCTCACTAACATGCCAGTGGGCGGGGCCAAAGTTGCAATGATGAAGTAGACGTTGATCTTCTTCTGCAGAGGCGGTCTTTCACCTATCATAAATGGGGATATTCCACACAGAGTCATTCTCTGGGCTTGGTTACAATAAAAGCTGTTGTTGGACTAACAAGAAAGTTTTCAGTTTCTGAAACTTACAGGATATTCTTATAGAGACAGAGCACATTTAAGCCACGCCCACACTGGGGGGCTAGGGCTAATCTAACGCTCTCCATTGACTTTGCATTGCGTGAGGCAGCCTCTTTGTCATTTCAGACTTATAACAAAAAACTGAAAAATGTCTTAAGCTGATATGTGACGAAGTGTACAGCAAACAAGCTAAAAAACACAAAACTAAGTTTTCATAAGCTGTCGACCCAAAAAAATGTCAGTTTAAGGAGACAAAGGTGTATACAGGCAATAAGACGTGAAGCATCAGCAGGAAGAATGGGTACATTTTGGGATCCTGACACTCATTATGTTGTCACTGTTAAGTCAAATATCCAAATGTCAGTTTTATATATTATATTTCCTGTCACTGATTACGTTCCCCTCCAGTGGGTGTAGTTCTCAGTGTAATATAACATGTCACACTCTGTCTCAATTGCCTGTATCCACTTTTTTGTCCTTAAACGCTCGTTTTTTGGGTCAACAGCTTATAAAAACTTTTTTAAAAAGTTTTTGGTTCTGTGTTTTTTAGCTTGTTTGCTGTACACTTTGTCACATATCAGCTTTTAGACATTGTTCAGTTTTTTGTTATAAGTCCGAAATGACAAGGAGGCTGCTTCACGCAATACAAAGTCAATGGAGAGCGTTGGATTGTTTTCCACTCTGGTGGGCGTGGTCTTCAGATTATGACGCGTGTCGCTCTGTCTCTATAGTATAATGACCTCTTATGTCAAAAGCACAGGGAAAATTTGATTTCTCAGTTTATGACCCCTTTAAGTAACCTGGATGCCAGCCGAACTGAGCCCCACCCACAGCATTTGAGGTCGGGAAGTTCGGTCTGGACTTGATCCGTTGTGGAGCAACTATGCTCGAACCAGAGCTGTTCGGACCAATCAAATTGTTAGGGCGGGCTTTATATGATGATGGACAGATGATCAATAGTAACGTAATCATCCACGTCACCAAAGAGCGCTTGGGTTAAATTTGTTTACTAAACTGAGAACTTGTTCATATGTATGCATTCACCTTTATTCCTCTCAAAAATTATGACTGACAAAGACAGTTTACACTCCTCTTCTTCTTCTACTTCTTACAGCGTGCGTGCAGTTGAGTTCTGTTGACAACTATGCGTCGCTCAACATACTGTACGTCACTGACACCGTTGCTCTGATTGGTTGTAGGTCTATCCATTTGAATGCAGAGGCATTTTCCTTCCTGGTTCGGTTGAAACTGAGTATGACAATTTCAGGTTACCCTTTAAGGTCAAGTTGAGCACTTTGAGAGACAGTACTTAACACAGTGTGCACAGTATAATGCTATAAATCTATCAAATATACTACAGTAGGCCATATTGATATTGCAAGCAACCTTTTTGGATGCATATTGTGTATAGTATGCATCCTAAGGCAGTAATAGTATATGCAATACCGAATATTGACTCGTTCTTGACTAATTATTTTACTAAACTGCCATGAGTTGAACTTGAAACATTTTCATCCAAAGTAACAACTTTTATTCCCACTTGCAGAATTAAACATGTATTGTGATGAGGTCGTGTGACAACAAAATAGCACTCTACTGTTTGAAATATTTATCATTGCATAATGCATTCTGTTGCACATAGTCTACTATATTTAAAACAGGCATGCTATAAAGACAGTACCTGGTGAGGACGGTTAAGACATTTTACAAAAAGCTCACTCAAATAAACATGCAATGTAATGAGGTTGTGTCCTCGCTGTAGTACTAAAGTTTGAAATGCTTGTAAAATGCATGCGGTTTCACACACACCATCATTCAAAAGTAATGGTGAGAATTTTTTGGTAACGCTTTACAATAAGGTCTCATTTTGTGTATTAACTAACATGACCTAACAATGAACAATACATTTGTTACAGTATTAATCTTTGTTAATGTTAGTTGATAAAAATCCAGCTGTTCATTGTTTGTTGATGTTGATTTTAATTATGCAAGTAAATGTTGAAATGAACATTAACTAAGATTAATAAATGCTGTAGAAGTATTGTTCATTCTTAGTTCATGTTAACCCTAACCCACATTCAGCCACATAAGCGTTTACGAAAGCAATCCGGTCAAATGTGTTTTCGGCTACCTCTGGAAGTGGTCAAAAGTGGAAAAGCGCAAAGCGTTTTAGACCCCGTTTACACCTGTATTTAGCGCCGTCCACTTTGTGATCCGATCGACCAAAATGCTTCCATGGCAATGTTGGCCTCCAAATGTTGAAGGTCCAAATCAATGCGGCTTCAAAGGGCTTCAGAGGCTCACGATCCCAGACAAGGAACATGGTCTTATCTAGCCAAACCATTTGGATTGATTTGAACCTTCAACATTTTGGTTGCTATGGAAGTCTATGATTGGAGAAAAATTCTGGAATGTTTTCCTAAAAAAACGAAAGAAAGAAAGAAAGACATGAACATCTTGGATGAGATGGGGGTGAGTAAAATATCAGGACATTTTCATTTTGAAGTGAACTAATCCTTTAAGAATAAATGGTTCATAAACTTTTGAACGGGGTAATTTTTATACATTCAGCTTTCTTTTGTCTTGTGGACTATATGTAAACTAGCCTGACGTCGTCATACTCAGATTATAGTCAGAATATGAGTCTGATTCTGCTCCATTGGGTTGTGATTATGGGGCGTGTTTCAACCAAAACAGGAAAGACCTCAATTGGATAGACCTACAACCAATCAGAGCAACGTAACAACGTATAGTTATCAACAGAACTCAACTGCACGCACGCTGGAAGAAGTAGAAGAAGAAGATGAGTGTAAACGATCTTTGCCGGTGTTATAAAAAAGAATTTAAGGATACACGGATTACTTACCAACACGATCATCATTTTTGAGAGAAATAGTATAGGGGAACGCATATACGAACAAGTTCTCAGTTTAGGATTAGAACGAATTCAAAAAAAAAAATGGACGTAGTGTCCGTGACGTCACCCATAGGATTTTGAAGAGCAGTTTTGAAGCGTAAAGTAGGGATGAGCTGGCCGTTGCCATCTTGGCAGCGCGTCACTCCCGGATAACATAAAATGGGCAAAGGGGTGGGACGTGGGCGGAGCTGAGGTGACACGATGTCTAACAGACAGCAGATAAATGGCTATCCACCTGTCACTCAAAGTGGCCATGCCCTTAATTATGCAGAACTTTAAGGCTTTATTAAAAAAATTCACCCCCTCACGAAGTGTCCAGTTGTCATGAAGGGCAAAATTAGATATCAAAACCACAATTTGTCTCAGACTATAAACATGTTTTTTATCTGCTGTAAAGTTGGGCATTTTAACATGGGGCTCAATGAGATTCTGCTCCCTTCTGGAGCCTGTCTCTAGCGGCCAGTCGATGAATTGCAGTTTAAGGGTGCGTTCACACTTGTAGTTGGTCCGGACCAAAAAACAAAACATATAGTCCTGGTCTGCTTAGCGTTCACACTGGCATTTTTAACAGCGAACCTAAAGTTACCAAACCAAAGGCTTAGGGATACTGTCACAACCTGATTGATCGGCTTTTACGACGTATATTTCTCGACGGAGCTTGCTTACGGAACATTCAAAACAATGCTGTGTGCTGATTAAACGCCATCATTTTATGCATGTACATATGGTTTTATTTTTACCAGCTGAGAACTCATTGAATGCAGAAACGAAGATCTGCATATATTGATGGGGCACTTTACCTCCTTGTTGCTCCACGTTTGCCTTCTATTCATTTTGGATACACCGACCTTTCCCATAGACTTTCCGCGTCGTCAAATCAGCTGACTAGCGTTGCATCTTGTGACCCTATGCTTGTGACAGCACGTCCTGTTTTTGGTTTGTTTACATGTCTTTGGTCCGTGTTGCATTCATATATCAATCTAACCGCACCAGAGTTCGTTTGGAAGCGGACCGAGACCCATCTTTTTAGCGGTCTCGGTCCGCTTGTTTGGTGCGCAACAGGGTTCAGATGTCAGTGTTCAAATATGTTCAAATGAACCGCACTAACCGAGCAATCGCACCAGGGTTCGTTTTAATCGAACCAAACATGACAAGTGTGAACGCACCCTAAGTCACTTCCGTATTGGCTTCAAGAGAAACTGGAGGAGGTTGCTGCTTGATTCAACCCAAGCGCTCTTTGGTGACGTGAATGCTTATGCTTTATCATCTGTCCATCATCGTATAAAGCCCGCCGTGACAATTTGATTGGTCCGAGCAGCTCTGGTTCGAGCATAGTTGCTCCACAACGGATCAAGCCCAGACCGAACTTCCCGACCTCAAATGTTGTGGGCGGGGCTAAATTCGACTGGCATCCAGGCTGCATCTTTTATGTAAAATATCTTATTCAGGACAGTACTAAATAAAAAAAATAATATGCATTTTGTATAGGGGTGTAACGGTACACGTATTCATATCGAACCGTTTCGGTACAGGGCTTTCAGTTCGGTGCACGCGTGTACCGAACGGTTTCCGAATGCAATCTTTTAACAGTTAACAGTCGGCTTGATGTAAGCGTGAACACACTTCAATCCGAGTTCCCACATGAACATATTAAATATTCAGTCCATTTTATCATGAAATTCAAACTATAAATGCCGTTTTGATGCTCTTTAATGTGGCTTGACTGTATAGACAGTTAAACTTAATGCGGCGGCGCGCAAGTGAACACGATCATCTCTTCCTAAAGAATAAACATAAAATAACATCTCTTAAGGTATGTTGAGGATACATTACAACTTACTGAAATGTATCATATGTCGTGTAATCGCTCAATCTGTGTTTCAAAGGTGGAAAGACAATAAAACAGCTTGTAAACAAGCCTGTTAGTGGTGTCTTGTTTATTTAATGTATGTTTAAATAAATCTGTCATAAAAATGACAAGACACCGTGTATAAATGATTATATTTCAACGAGGAATTGGGGAAAAACAATTATAATTAGATTTAGAAGTTAATACAAAAACTGTCTTAAAGGTCCCGTTCTTCATGTTTTTTTGAAGCTTTGATTGTGTTTACAGTGTGCAATATAACATGTGTTCATGTTTCGCGTGAAAAAAAAACAGTATTTTAATACAATTTACTTATCTGTACACCGCTGTTTTCACTGTCCTAAAAACGGCTGATGAGTTCCTTTATTCTATGAAGTCCCTCCTTCAGAAATACGTAACGAGTTCTGATTGTGCCAGCGGTTCCCGTGTTGTGATTTGACAGCAGCTTAGCGCACGTGGCACGGTTCCTGTGTTGTGATTCGACAGCAGCTTAGCGCACGTGGAAAGGTCACGCCTCTTAACGGGAGATGTATGCGCTTAATGATCTCTACAGCGTCCCTGGGAAAGCCAAACAAAGGTGATTTGACTCCGGGATGAAAATAACAGCGTCTCGACGACATGGCGACAAACACAGTCAAACGCAACAATTCCTTTTCTCCACGCGACACGTCCTCTTCTCCACGTGGGACAGCAACAAGACCACGCCCCCTTTTTCGCGTAGTCTTGTGGGCGGAGGTTAGTCTGTTCTACTGACGTCATTTATGAAGGAAGTACCAGGATGTAGTACAAGCCGGCCGTTCGCTGTAGGCTTTGAAAGGGAACTTCTGTTAAATAAAATATCTCGCTTGGCATTGAACTTTGAGCTTTATAATTTTACAGGTATTATTTATGCTCTAACAGCAACATTACACACTAACTAAAGTTTGAACAGTGGGATCACGAAGAACGGGACCTTTAAGTGAAGCTTGAGTGTTGATTATTATACCTAAAAATAAACAGCAACTGAATTTAGTCTAATAGTTTGGGCTCTGTTGTTTAATAGCAATGTGGAAGTAAGGGCTCCTTATAGTTTACAGCATTATCTTTAAAGGTCCTGTTCTTCGTGATCCCATTTTTCAAACTTTAGTTAGTGTGATATTTTACTTAACAGAGGTCTCCTTTCAAAGCCTACAGCGAACGGCCGATTAGGACTACATCCCTCTACTTCCTTCTTTAAAGCTACACTGTGTAACTTTTTTAGTTTATTCTTAGCTAAAAACACTTAGTTATTTCAAAAATATATGTGCTCATTAATGTATATTTACTTCTTTCAAGTAATAAAGTATTCTCGTAAATTTATAATATGCCATTGAAAATACATACGGGTAAGGGGTTCGAATGGGGGTCGCCATGTTGCCCCTCCATCTTGAAAGTACATTAGCCAAAGAGGGACATACCCGTAAATTCAAGCTTCGCCTTTCGCGTTTTAACACTCTGTAACGAGTAGGAAAATAGTGTGGCCCCTTTAAGAGCGTTCGCCCCGGTTGGAGCGCCTGCGTTCTGTGTGTGTGTGTGTGTGTGTGTGCACTGCGCCTCGAGCGCCCATGTGTGCGGATTATTTTCTGTCTTCTGTTGCTAACATTCATTTATTTTTGTTTTGTTGGGTAATGCTGTGGACGGAAGTGGAGTTTGTGCCGGACTCTTGTGGGGGTTCCGCGGGGAATAAAGTGCGGGCTGTTTGACGTCAATCGCCTCCGTGTTTGCATCGACTCCAGTTGCGTTGAGTGAGCTATCCGTATTTTTCACCCGGACACACGCGTTACAACTCGATGGCGAATGTGAAGAGAGGGATTGCTGGATCGAACTGGAAGCCATGTTAATCTTGGACTAAATCGGCCACCGTAGGAGTTAAAACGAAATCGGAATTGGGAGGAAAAGAAACTAATATTTACTGGATGGTCAGATACCCTTTCACCACTAGATGGGGGAAAATATCACACAGTGTAGCTTTAATAACGTCACTCGAACACTGAGCGCATGCATCTGTGGTAAGAGCCGTGACCTTACCGGGCAACGTGCGCTAAGCTGCTGTCGAATCACAACCTATGATCACAACACGGGAACCGCTGGCACAATCAGAACTCGTTACGTATTTCTGAAGGAGGGACTTCATAGAACAAGGAAGTCATCAGCCGTTTTTAGGACAGTGAAAACAGCGGTATACAGATAAGTAAATTGTGTGAAAAATACTGTTTTTTTACACGCGAAACATGTTATATTGCACACTGTAAACACAATCAAAGCTTAAAAAAAACCAGGAAAAACGGGACCTTTAAAAAACTTTTAGTTATAATTGAATTCATTTAAGGACAGACACTTTTTTTTTCAGCAAACCACTGTTGAATAAAAATAAATAAAAATCAATTTGGTAAAACTGCTGTACCGAACTGTGACTTCAAAACCGAGGTACGTACCGAACCGTTACACCTCTAATTTTGTATGATCTCTCTTATTTTGTTAAAATCGTTTCGCAGATTATGCAACGGGTGTGTAAACTTTTGAGCATGGCTGTATAATCAGTTCATATTCTGAATAAATCTTTTGTTTTTCATGCTTCGGCCACATACACATCTGCTAAATTCATGTGTTTGAGTGATTATTATAATCATGTACGCGTGATGTTTCTCTTTTCTCACAAAGAAATGATTGTGTGTCTCATTTGATGCATGGTTGGACCAGCCGTCATTCAGTGCCACTCGCCAGTGGTCTGATGATGTTAGCCTGAACTCTGCACAGTCAAAGCTATTGCAAGATTAATGCATTCGTTCATACATTTATTTATTTATTTACACAAGTACTTTTCTGTTTACCTTTCACAACAGACAGATTAGAGGACAGGAAAGATGTGAGATGCTGTAATCCAATTTGTCCAGCACTTTGAATTATTACCATGAGTGCAACTCCTTTGAGAGAAAGTGTGTGCGTGTGTGTGTTTGCTTTGAAAGCTCTTTCCGCTTGTAAAGCTGAAATTTTGCAGCCTTTTTTGTGTTTTGTTGTTTGTATTCATGTCAAGATCAGGACAGACGTGATGTTTACTGTAATCTAATATCATGTGTGTTGTGACGTTTGCTCTGAGCTTTCATACACACGTTTCATTTGCTATTTGGCTGCGTGATGTCTAAATAAAGCCTGAAAGGAAAGTTCAAAGTTTCACATGTTCTGAGTTTCTGAAAAAACAAAACAAAAAAAAACACATGTTTAATATTCCATCACCATGGAGACCAGACATGGAAGCTATTCAACTTGGAAACAAGATGAAACTAAAAATAAAATGCAAGTACAAAATAACATTACAGAGCACCATGAATCTCAGTGAATGCTACACCTCTCTAATGTTGAAATATACCGCATTTATGAAATGAATGTGAATTAATGTTTGGGTTGTGCAAATATGCTTCAGCAAGCCTAAGGGAAATTATATTGCATATTCTCATTTTCAATTTTAGTTGAAGTTTTAGTCATTTTATCAATATTTTATTGTTTTTTTTATATATTTCAAATTAGCCTTAATGTATATTTTAGTTTTATCCATTTTATTATGTTCTTATGTCATTTTATTAGTTATTTTAATATTTCATTTTAGCTTTTTTTTTTGTATATTAGTTTTAATAGTTTTATGTTCTTTTGTCATTTTATTCGTTTTTTTTATATTTCATTTTAGCTTTAATTTGTATATTAGTTTTAATAATTGTATTATGTTCTTTTGTCATTTTTTTTAATATTTCATTTTAGCTTTAATTTGTATATTAGTTTTAATAATTTTATTATGTTCTTTTGTCATTTTATTCGTTTTTTATATTTAAATTTAGCCTTAATTTGTATTTTAGTTGTATTCATTTTGTTGCTATTTTTGTCATTTTATTAGTTTTTATTTATTTAATTTTTTATTTTAATTTTTTATGCCTTTGCCTTAATTGGTATTTTAGTTTTAGGAGTTAAAAAAAAAAAGTTTTTTAAGCTTGTCAACCAATAATTTAATTTAATTTAATTATCATAATTAATCATTATTAGGATTAGGGTTATCTCTTAATAAAAAATAAAAATAAATATATATATAAATATATAAAACTTTATATCATTTTAGCTTCATTTCAATTAACAAAAACAATTAGTATAGTTTTAGTTAACAATAACATCCCTGGCTCTTTCATAGCTCATGAGAATTAATTGAGTTTGCAGTTTTAATGTATGTATCAACTCAGATTTTTCTCCTAAACTATATTTATATTTACATTTACATTTTATGCATTTGGCAGACGCTTTTATCCAAAGCGACTTACAGTGCCCTTATTACAGGGACAATCCCCCTGGAGCAACATGGAGTAAAGTGCCTTGCTCAAGGACACACTGGTGGTGACCGCTGGGATCGAACCAGCAACCTTCTGCATATCAGTTCAGTGGTTTAACCCACTGGACCACCATCTCCGAAAGTTTCTTATTGATTTGTTCATGGCTAAATCTATCAAAAGTCAATAGTTGTCACACAGTTATAAATGTGCAGCTGCTCCAATAATTTTGGTCTTGGAAAGATTAAAATGTTTGAGATCTCTGACTTTAGTATCTTGACAAATCTGAGCAAAGTTTGAGACATTGTTGAGATTGCTTTTGACATGCTAGAGGAGACAAAAGTCAGATTACTGGGGTCTTTTTCACAGTGGAAACTTCTGAGATGCAGGAGACTTGAGAAAAGGTCACCATTTAATCCCATTGCAATCTAGGAGAAACAGTTGAGATATTGAAGAGAGCTGTGTGTGTGTGTGTGTGTGTGTGTGTGTGTGTGTGTGAGAGTAATTGAATGTGACAGATATGGCTGCGGGTCACTGTGAGTTTTCTCTCTCCTGATGTAAGGTAAGTCACAAAGGTCACAATCAGATGTGCTTCCAATCATCAACACTGTCTGTGTGTTCGTGCGTCTTCTCACCCTGAGGCTGATGGTCCGGGAACATGTAAAACCATCATACCAGTTCTCCTGTTATATTTTATGTACTGTATCTCTGTCCCTCTATGTTTGAGTCCTGGAGTTGGAGCTGAAGATAAGAGAAGGTTTATGCTGTGTTGTGTTGATATCCTCTCAATGAGTTCCACCTCAAAGCCCAGCGATGTCACATTCTGCACAATTTATGCAAGGAAAGTTTCTGTCATGTGGTTTGGGTTCATCGTCACTGGAATCATTTTAAAGTGGAAAAAGTTGTCTTTAACTTTTCAAATTCCACCCACTAAAATGTAGTGTTTAAAATGTAACCTTTGGCTGCTTCAGATGTAAATGTAAATAACCTACATTTGGAAAAAGAACACCTTCATTCTGATTGGTTTTGAAGTTAATGCAAGGTTAGAGAATCTAGTTTCCATGGTGATTTTGTCTATTCTGTCCGTGACTTGTGACCCTGACCGTGACCCCTGGGGCAAATTTATTTATAATTCGGGACAAAACAGACATACTAATACTGCAGTTTCAGTTTTTTAATAATCTGGCCTCGGGGAACATTTTACAGTTTTATAGATAATTTGAATGTGGTGAAGGTTTACATTTTAACAGTATCTGGACCCTTAAAAATGTCTGACTACAAAACATCAAACCAATTTACTGCAAACATAAGCAAAACATTTCACTAAAACAACAGTAAACTGTGCAAACTTGAGGAAAACTGACTTTATACACCCACTAAAAATCCCCCAAAACTCCTGCTGATTAAAACACATTGAGCATTAAAAAGATCCTGCAGCGTTTCAGACATGCAGATGGCTAAATATTTTATGATCTAATGCAGTCACACAGAGCAGAAGAGTTTCATCGAATAATGTCCCAGGAATTCACTATAGCCTCCGCACGATCTGCTGAGACATCACAACCTTCAAAAACAGCTGAAGACACACCTCCTCCTCCGGGCCTGAAAACTAATCCATAACCATAAATTAAGCCACTTTCGATTAGCGTTTTAAACTCATTTTCTTAGGTACACTTCTGCTCTAGCTCTGGTTTACTCTCAGTCCTGCGGTAGGACCAATATTATTGGCAGTTACACTTTATTTCGATGGTCCACTTTAGACATTCTGCACATTATAAGTAACTTTGCCACTACATGTCAACTAACTCTTATTAGTAGACTGTCTGCTTAAAGGAACATGCCGACTTTTTGGGACTTTAGCTTATTTACCATATCCCCCAGAGTTAGATAAGTTCATACTAGGGATGAAACGATTACCGGTTTCACGATAAAATGTACTGACGGTTAGTAATATCGCTTAAAATTTAATTATCATTAAAACCGCGTGTGATTTATCACGATTTTGAAAACTCATGGTAAATCCTGTCCAACCAGCATCCGTCTGACACAGGCGCAGCGCGCAACGCTGGTTTTTGAATGAGAAGAAATGGCAGAAGGCAGTGACAGCACTCGGGGGATTGTTCAGCCTCTAAAAGGACCAAATCTGAGGCGTGGTCATATTTTGGCTTTTACAAAAGTCCCGAGGGAAACTTAATCGAAGATGGTCACCCTGTCTGCAGAACATGCCAGAAGAAAGTCGCTGTAATAGGGGGAAACACTTCAAATCTGCGAACGCAAGGCTAGTGGACTTTGACCTCAATACCAAAACTACGTCTAGGAAATAATAACGTGAAGCTTGAGCCAAATACGAACGAGCAAGTTCAGACAAGGGTGACATTTAAGGGATAATAATCAGGGCTCGCCATTTGCGGGTGTACGCTACGTTATTTTGGCTGTGGCGTGTAACACAGTCACTCACACTTTAGCTCTTTGGCGGTTGAACTTATTATAGTCTTCCCAAAAGCCATATGTTATAATCGCGTTGCGCATTATAACAAATCACACGTGTTTCTATTGAGTTTATGAATGCAATGTCTAATAATCAGAGGTGTTCAGATCAGCCGGAGTTTTGTTCAGAGCGCGCTCTCATTGAAATCTTCACTCAAAGCGGAGATGAACGTGCGATGTACACAGGAGATTCGTTCATCATACTGTGGTTGACTGGTTCTATTTCAGCAGCGAAAATAGTTTCAAACAAACACAGCAGAACCACAGCGCATCTGATATGACTGGCATAAAGTTGGCTTGACGTTCGAGATTCGCGAATTTAGGGACCGTCTCTAAAGTTACATACATTGGTAAACACGTTTCTAACTTCAATAGCATTTGAAGAGATCAGCTGTAAAGTGTTCATCTAGGTGTCAGGTATGATGCACACCTTTTGGATTTTTGATATTTAATAAAACAAACTGTCAAATCCATCCATCCATCCATCCATCCATCCATCTTCTTCCGCTTTATCCGGGGCCGGGTCGCGGGGGCAGCAGTCTAAGCAGAGATGCCCAGACTTCCCTCTCCCTCGACACTTCCTCTAGCTCTTCCGGGGGGACACCGAGGCGTTCCAAGGCCAGCCGGGAGACATAGTCCCTCCAGCGTGTCCTTGGTCTTCCCCGGGGCCTCCTCCCGGTTGGACATGCCCGAAACACCTTCCCGGGAAGGCATTCAGGAGGCATCCGGAACAGATGCCCGAGCCACCTCAGCTGTCCCCTCTCGATGTGGAGGAGCAGCGGCTCTACTCCGAGTTCCTCCCGAGTGACTGAGCTTCTCACCCTATCTCTAAGGGAGCGCCCAGCTACCCTGCGGAGAAAGCTCATTTCGGCCGCCTGTATCCGGGATCTTGTCCTTTCGGTCATGACCCAAAGCTCATGACCATAGGTGAGAGTAGGAGCGTAGATTGACCGGTAAATCGAGAGCTTCGCCTTACAGCTTAGCTCTTTCTTCACCACGACAGACGGTACATCGACCGCATTACTGCAGAAGCTGCACCGATCCGTCTGTCAATCTCCCGTTCCATCCTCCCCTCACTCGTGAACAAGACCCCTAGATACTTGAACTCCTCCACTTGGGGCAGGAACTCTCCACCAACCTGAAGTGGGCAAGCCACCCTTTTCCGACTGAGGACCATGGCCTCGGATTTGGAGGTGCTGATCCCCATCCCAGTAGTTAAGGCCACCTAATATAAAGGGGGTCTCAATAAATTGATTAAAATTTTGTAGGACACTTTTTGTTTAAACCCATATGCAAAGAGGCGTGAACGATCATGAATAATGTTGTGATTCACAGCTGAGAGGACAAAAGAACCACATAATGAGCTGCATAATGAATGAGCCTTTGAGTCCATAAGAGGACAATAATATGAGGACAAAACAGGACAAAATACTTTGTGTAGTTTATTTAGAATATAGCTAACAATAAAGTGAGAGCCATTTACTCACACATGTATACCTGGAAATAAATCCTGTTCAAAGAAACATACATCACATACCTGGCAATTCCAAGGTTGTTTGGTGGAAAAAAAAACAATCTGTGAGGATACTTATAACAGGATCATAGCAATTATTGTATTAACATTAGTATAATGTAATACTATTTAACATTTATTACTATTTTCTGTATTTTTGATCAAATCTTCTTTCAAAAACATTAAAAATAGTAATGTAAAAAAATTTGATTTTATATATGTATATATATGATGTCTTTACTGTCACTTTTGATCAATTTAATGCATCCTTGCTATATAAAATTATGATTTTGTTTCTTTTTATTTGCCTTCTGCTCTAAATCCCAATTCAGTTTCAATCAATCTGTGATTGATCCATGTAATGGTGTTTGTTCACAATATTGCTAAAGCATTAAACTGTTATGTAGCAGCCGTTTTGACATTTAAAGACCGGGTTATTGTCGATATGAAAAGCAGCTCATTATTGATAGAACAACATGTGGAGTGAGCGCAGAAACACTTACACATGCGCATGGAAAGAACGGTGGAGAGCATGGGAGAGATAGAGCAATACAAGCAAATGAGAAAATAAATGAGTATAAGGAACCAGGTTTTCTTTTGATCACTCGCTGATGTTTCAGGCAATTGTGTGTGTGTGTGCGTTGGCGTATGTGTGTGTTCGTGCAGTTCTCTCATGGACCGACATCTCATTAAATCCAGCAACTCTGACACAAACAGCCAATTCTTGAGCGTATCTAATGCCACTGCTGGCACAGTTATTGTACTCGTTTCTGCTTTAAAGAGGACATATTCTAATCTTCGTTTGTAGCACTGTGTTTTCCTGCAAGTCCACTTATAATGTACTGTAAGTCAAGGTTAAAAAAAATCAAAACAATCATAATTTTGTTCGCCATGAGCATTTTTCACCCTCTCTCTGACCCAGCTGTTTTTGCTACTGTAACTTTAAGAATGACCTCTGCTGTGATTGATTAACCACACAATGTTGTGTAGTTTGGCTGGTCAGCATCTTTCTCTAATGATAGCCAAATTAGCCTTGTGTTCTGATGAAATGCAATAACGTTCAAAAGTGTAGCATGAATACGATTTTTTTTATGTAAAAGACAATAAAATGATCAAAAAATGACAAGACATGTATAATGAAAAGAGTATCACAGTTTCCACAAAAATATTAAGGAATGTTTTCAACATTGATAATGATAAGAAATGTTTTTTGAGCAGCAAATCATCATATCAGAAGGATTTCTTAACCCTAATTGGTGCACAACATCGCATCTAAAATGTATATATTAAAATAAAAAAGCATACCATTTTGAGACGTCCGTGCATGAATCCTGCACGATCCTCTTGTTGTTTTCATTGTTTTTAGTTGAAGTTCCTGTGACCTAGTTATCCCCAGTCTGTCTAATTAGTTATGTCATTCACCTGTGTATTGTTAATCCCCTCGTTATCATCTCATTTGCCCTGTGTATTTAGCCTTCAGTTATCCCTCTGTGTTTGTCCGTCTTCGTTGATGTTAACATGGTCTTTATGCTCCGCTTTATGTCTCCTGAGTTTCTGTTTATAAAGTTCCTGTTTCTAGTACTTCATCGTCTTCGTAAGCCTTTACTACCACGTTATGTAACAGAAAGACGGACCAACCACAGTTTTGTTTTTTTTTTATTATTAGCGCCGTTTCCCCCTTTTTTGTTTCTGTTTCCCTGCCCATCATGGACCTCCCCGTTGTGCAGCTGCTCTGCCAGTGGCAGGATGACCGTTCGCTGGAAGCTCACACTCTGGACTTCTTACATCTTGCATGCCAGTCGCATTACTCAGATGGCCTGCTCTGTGTCTTTTACCATGCCAGCCTGAGCGAGCGGACGAAGGCACGTATTCCAGCGAATGGTCCAATGGACGATTTCGCCGGCTTTGTGAAGTGGGTACTGGTACACAACAACTCACCAGCTTCCATTGACCCTGCTGAAGATACCAGTCCCACTTCACTGCTGCCAGAGACCAGCCATCCACCACCTACCGCGACCAACATAAGGGAGTTGCCTGTGCCCAGGGCCGGCCCAAGCCCTTATGGGGCCCTAAGCAGAATTTTATTTGGGGGCCCCTCTGTGCCACCAATACGATTGACTGTTGTCAATTCTTGATAATTCGCACACCCAGTATCAATTTTAGTAGTTGTAGCTGTGTTGCTTTCATCATGTTTGGCAGTAATGGTCTTACCCTTACATTTGATCACAGGAATAAATCACACTTTACTATATTCACATATAAAACAGATGTTTTACATTATAATAATATTGCACAATATTACTGTTTTTACTGTGTTTTTGATCAAATAAATGCATCATTGGTGAGCAGAAGAGACTTCTTTTAAAAACAAAAAATGTTGATTTCTTTCAAACATTAAACAGAGCTTTTATTTTGGCGGAAATAAAAACATTCCATTTGACTGTGTAGAAAGAACCTTTTTATTTTCGAAATAAAAACTTCCAAAATATAGGCTACACAACTTATAATTCCAAGGGGGAGATATAGCAGTTTGCAGAAAAACATTTATTGAGAAACTGGAAGCTATGCTGTACTCCATACAAAACATGCAGCACGTCAGATAAGACATTTGCACTAAACCATATCACATTCTCAAATCCATCCGTTCATAAAAAGGTTACTGAGTAACGTTACGTTTTAGCGCTGGTTTTCTCGCACTTGGACTTTGAAGCCTGGCTAACAAGCGAATAGTGTCTGGCCGATGGCGCCGCGAGGTCGTGCAATGCTGTCAGAATAAATCCGTGCATATATTAGAAAACTTCACATTTTGCAGTTTATTTAGTAATTGTTTAAGGCCATTTCGCGATTTCAATCATCATTAAATAACATACTGCAAAAAGTAATTTCATGTGCTCTTGGGGGGCCCCCTGGTGGCAAAGGGGGCCCTAAGCAGCCGTTTAGTTCGCTTATGCCTTGGGCCAGCTCTGCCTGTGCCCACCGCAGACCAGCCTGCCATGATGGACGAGCCCGAATCCAGGAAGAGGTTGAGAGGAGTCTGTGACAAGCAGCGAGGGACCGTGAGAGCGGGCCGGTGGCAAGTGATGATGAGCGCCAGCTGCACGTCACACCAGTCTCGTCTCACGGAGGAGTGAAGGGAGCATAAAAAGAGGAGCGACGACAGTGCAAGACGAGAGAGGACCAGGCCTGGAATTTACATTGTGTTTTGTTTACGTTTTGGTATGTGAGGGGCTGCCGCTTTAACTTTCATTTTGTTTATTTATTTGATTAAAGTCTTTTAAATGTTCGCCGGTTACCACCTCCTTCTTCCCTGAACATTAAA
Organism: Romanogobio albipinnatus; assembly: GCA_023566225.1. Classification (NCBI taxonomy): domain Eukaryota; kingdom Metazoa; phylum Chordata; class Actinopteri; order Cypriniformes; family Gobionidae; genus Romanogobio; species Romanogobio albipinnatus. The sequence goes on from CM042242.1 coordinate 6,528,745, forward strand.
TTCTGTTACAGAGTCATCGCCCCGGAGCCCGGACCACAGCAAGAGTCTGACCAGGTGTGTGAGCCGGCAACATCGTGCGTTGTGGAGGGAGTGCTCGTAGAGCTTGAGGGCTGGGAAAGGAGCCCCGCCCACCATCCTGCCGCGATGGAGGAGATGGTGAGGACCTCTGGTGGATATTTTGAGGAGCTAATGGACATTTTTGGAGTACCCCCTGTCTCTCCAGCGTCACCTGTCTCTCCAGAATTCCCGCCCAGCCTCCCTCTCCTACCTCCTCAAGCAGCCAGTTCTTCAGCTCTGCCTTTGCTGCTGTCCTTCAGTCCCTCTGCTCCGCCCATATGCGGTGTGGACCCGCCCCGTGTCCTCAGTCCACCAGTTCCACCCGCCGCAGAGGATGCCCTGCCGTCGCTGCCAGTCTCTGTGATCTACACTCCACCACAGCCCGTCGACACTGCTACGCCCTGGCTCCTCCCTCCCTCGGCTCCACCGGAAACCTGCGGCCATACGGCTTCTCCGGGCTCCCTCGTCTCTCCGGCTCCGCCTTGGTCAGTCGTCAACCTGCCTGCACCTTTGTCTGGCTTCGCCTTCCCCTCAGCTCCGCCTTTGTCCTCTGTCACACCGGCTCAGCCTCTGTCCTGCGGTCACCTGTCTCCACCTCAGATGCTCGTCGGCGCGGCTCCACATCGGTCTCCTGGGCCTCCGGTCTTGTGCGGGCACATTGACCCAGCAGCTCCTGCAGTGGCTTCATCGTCGGTGGCGGTATCCGGTATCCGGTATCCGGTGGCGGTCGTCCCCAGGGTGTATTCCATCGAGTTGACAACACCATGGCTCCTGTGACCTAGTTTTCCCCAGTCTGTCTAATTAGTTATGTCATTCACCTGTGTCTTGTTAATCCCCTCGTTATCATTTAATTTGCCCTGTGTATTTAGCCTTCAGTTATCCCTCTGTGTTTGTCCGTCTTCGTTGATGTTAACATGGTCTTTATGCTCCCCTTTATGTCTCCTGAGTTTCTGTTTATAAAGTTCCTGTTTCTAGTACTTCATCGTCTTCATAGGCCTTTACTACCACGTTATGTAACACTTGTTTGCTAACATTCTTAAGTCTGAATCACGCTTGAATTGGTTTGAAATTGAGGCCATCCTTAATATATGACATTTCCCGAACATGTGCTAAGAGCAGCCAATCACAACACACTGGGCCAGCTAACCAATCACAGCAAATATTTTGGAAGGAGGGGCTTCATCGATAACTACGCCAAACTCAGGAGAGGAGAGCTGTAATAATATTAATTATGTGAACAATCAAGCATGAAAGCATTTTCTACTGCACCCCAAAAACAAAATCAAGACTTCGTAAAAGGGCATAACAGGACCCCTTTAAAGGAGCGATGAATTGAGAAATCAACTTTCTCTTGAGCTTTTGATATATAAAAGGTCATGGTAATATAAGAATATCATGTAAGTTTCAGAGCTGAAAACATCCTTGTTAGTCAAAGAAAAGCTTTTATTGACACCAGGCCCAGCAAACGATCGATTTCAGAATCGATTTCTATTACGCGAGAGTGTAGTGAAGCACCGCCTCAACAGAAGAAGAACAACGCCTGATTTTGTAGCTCCGCCCACCGACTCGTGCCACTAACATGACAGCTAAGAGCAGCATAGAGCCAAACATCATCGAATTTCTAAGCAGTAAACATGCCACACAAGCTTTTTAGATTCGGATTTTTAAGCATTCGGATTCCAATATTATGAATGCATGGATGAACTTTATTTTTAATGAATATCCAGCTCATGTGGGGAAGACATTGCACGTATGTTCATTTAACCACGGAGTCGTTTGCAAACGAGACTGGATTTGCAGACAGGATGAGATTATATAAACGAATGAAGCAACACACTAATGTGAGTAAAAAAAAATATATGTGAGTATTGCATTGTTACAGATCGTTTGATGGATTATATGTACGTGTCTAACAGAACATACCTTAGCACGCTATCACAGGCTGGAGAATACTTTATTTGTGGTGTTCTTGGTTCATTACTGTCTTGATGTGCATTGTTCACTCTCTTGACTCAATATGTGTTTGTGTGTGTGTGTGTGTGTGTGTGTGTGTGTGTGTGTGTGTGTGTGTGTGTGTGTACGGTTCGCGATTATATTCATCGATCAATCGGGCGGGACATGTAACGTTAATAAAAAAATATCATTCCAGTCAATCGCGGGTGGATGAGAGATGAATCATTGTGTTTGTTTGATAAAGACATTTTGCGAGCCCTGGCTGTGGGCTGGGCGATTCATACTGGTTGCCGTTTGCCACACACTGTCACTGACAGAGGGAGCAGAAGCTTGCATTAAATATGCAAATCTTATCCAATCCTAGTCGTGGGCGTTTACTTCCAAGTCTTCAGTGCGGCACGCCCATCAAAACTGAGCGTGTCTTGAGAGAGTCTCAAAACCAGGTCAGAAAATATCCTATTACTTATTCATTATGATGTTCTTGAATGTAAAAACCACGCAAACGCAATAAGTTGACCTCAGACAACAGTACAAAAAAACAAACAGTTCATGACCCCTTTAAAAATAAAGGTTCCAAAAGGAAGTTTTCCCTGTGATGCCATAAAATAAAAAAAATGTGCTCCCCAATGAACTTTTCAGTGAACAGTTCTTAAAAGAACCATTTTCTTAGTGTGAAGAACATTTTATTAACCTAAGAGTCTTTTTCCCACTCTAAAGAATCCTTTATGCAATGGAAAGATTCCACTAATGTTAAAGGTTTTTAATTAAACTATTGCCAATAAAGAACCTTTTTAAAGACTGTAGAGTACACGGTAGTGTACCCAGTACACATTGTATAGTACTTCATTTTAACCAAAGCTGCTGTACCATCAGTGGCGGGTCACAGACAAACATATTGGCACTTTAACTGTGAAGATATGAGCATGTGAACTAGTACACATCTGATTATCATCCGAGCGTGTGCCGGTGACCCTGGTCCCGACTCGACTCGCGGCTTCATTAAAATGACAGTTCTGTCATGCTGATGAAGTCCACCAGCGAATAAGGGCTGACGTGACCCTCGGGTGAGTGAAAGCCCGGTTCAGAACCGGCTCTCGCTCTATTTCTTGATCTCTCATTGCTGTGTGTGTTAGTCAGAGAGTATTGATGTGTGTATGTGCGAGTGTGTGATGGGCTGAATCCAATCACAAACTCGTTTTATGGAGGTAATTTTCTTCAAGGTGACTCAATTCGGCCTTTATATATTGAAGCTAAATGTACTGATGTCACTGTAAAAGAAATCTCAAACTCAGCACACACACACACACAGTGCAGCACTGCAACACACAGATACAGCAGACAGGATGCCAATCACCAAACTCTGAGTGCCTGTCAAGCAAGGAGTTTTGCCGCAGTGTGAATCCGACAAACTGTAGGAGCGACCCAATCTCACTGCTATACAAACACTATGATGCATACTTGCTTCTGTAACCCATGAGGGCGTATAAAGAATGTTTTGGGGGAATGGATGCTGGGATAGACTTCTTACCCCAGAGAAACATAGTGTGATCATATCACTGCCATAACTGAATTATCTCCACAATAGCGGCACTGACTCGGTTATGGCCATGTTGAATAGAATGAACAACAGATAAGGCTGGGACAGTGGACTATCTGAAGATTGTGTTTGTCCAAGTCTATGTGTGTGTGTGTTTGCCTGCATATCATTCATCGCTATTGGATTCTTTTAGGTGTGATGCCACAAGTGATGTTGTGTTTCACTGGCTGTCGAATTGATTCCTTCCTTGGTTTATCGGCAATGTGCAAATTTAACGAGCAAGAGTACATCATAGTGTTGTGTACTCTATAATAACAACATATAATAATAAATAACATAATATCAATAATTACTGCAATAATAATTAATGCAAACAAATTATTATTTATTTACTTATAGCATCTTTCAAAAGCTCTATCAATCCATCCATCCATCCAATCATCCATCCATACATACACCCACCCGACCAACCCACCCACCCATCCATCCATCCATCCATCCATCCATCCATCCAATTATCCATCCAATTATCCATCCATCCATCCATCCATCCAATCATCCATCCATACATACACCCAATCCATCCATCCATCCATCCATATATACATACATCCAATCCATCCAATCCATCCATCCAATCATCCATCCATACATACACCCAATCCATCCATCCATCCATCCATCCATATATACATACATCCAATCCATCCATCCAGGCCATCCATCCATCCATCCCATATATACATCCATCCATCCCACCCATCCATCCATCCATCCATCCATCCATCCATCTAGTTTGTCTATCTATCATCCATCCATATATACATACATCCAATCCATCCATCCATCCAGTCCATCCATCCATCCATCCATCCCATATATACATACATCCAATCCATCCATCCAGTCCATCCATCCATCCATCCATCCATCCATCCATCCCATATATACATACATCCAATCCATCCATCCAGTCCATCCATCCATCCATCCATCCCATATATACATCCATCCAATCCATCCATCCAGTCCATCCATCCATCCATCCATCCATCCATCCCATATATACATACATCCAATCCATCCATCCAGTCCATCCATCCATCCATCCATCCATTCCATATATACATACATCCAATCCATCCATCCAGTCCATCCATCCATCCATCCCATATATACATCCATCCCATCCATCCATCCATCCATCCATCCATCCATAGTACTCGCTAGTACAATGTCAAATGCAGTTTTTTTGTTCTGGTCTGCTCCCTGTTAAAAGGAGTGATGAGATAGTTAGCTATCATCACTCAATGGCTGGTTGTCTAAGTGGTGTCGGCAAAATAACATAGGGTTCATAGACAATTGGAAAAGCTTTTGGGGCAGACCTGACCTGTTGAAGAAGGATGGCATCCATCCCTCCTGGGGTGGTTCCGCTCTTCTCTCTAGTAATTTGGCACATAGAGCTAAACCTTGACTCACTATGGCCCAGGTCAGGAAGCCGACAAACTGGCTAAACCGACCGTCTGCTAGCTGTCACACGTCACCGGAGTCAGATAAATCCCAGCACATAGAGACTCTTTCACCTAGATATTATCACATAGAGACTGTGTCTGTTCCCCGAATTAGTAAATACAAAAAAACATCAAAAACATTGTTAATTGATGTCCAACAAATAAACAATAGATATAATACAGATGAACAATTGATAAAGCTTGGGTTGCTGAATATTCGATCCCTTTCCCCAAAAGCGCTTATTGTTAATGATATCATTACAGATAATAATCTAGATGTGCTGTGTTTGACAGAAACCTAGCTAAAACCTGACGACTACATTGCTTTAAATGAGTCCACCCCCCAAGATTTTTGTTATAAACATGAGCCGCGTCTGAAAGGTAAAGGGGGAGGGGTTGCTGTAATTTATAATAATATCTTCAGTATTACTCAGAAGTCTAGTTTCAAATATAATTCCTTCGAAGTTTTGGTGCTTTATGTAACGTTATGTAGTGTACATGATAAAACCCGTTTAACATTTGTGTTAGCTACTGTATACAGGCCACCAGGGCACTATACAGACTTTATCAAAGAATTTGCTGATTTTCTTTCAGTTAGTACTCGCCGTAGATAAAGTACTAATTGTTGGCGATCTAATATCCATGTAGACAACGAAAAAGACTCATTGGGATTAGCATTTAAAGACATTCTAAACTCTATTGGAGTTAGGCAACACGTGTTAGGACCCACTCATCGCCATAATCATACTTTAGACCTAATATTGTCACATGGAATAAATGTTGATACCGTTGAAATTGTGTGATGACATCTCAGATCATTACCTAGTATCATGTATACTTAATTTAGCTAAGGTTGCAAAGCCGCCCCCTCATTTAAAAAATGGCAGGGCAATCACTGCCGCCACTAAAGATTGCTTTTTAAATAATCTTCCTCATCAGTATCATCTCCTCAACATCCCAGATAGCTTAGAAGAACTCGATGTTGCAACAGAAATTATTGACTCTCTCTTTTCCAGTACTTTAGACACAATTGCTCCCCTGCGCTTAAAGAAGATTAAAGAAAATAGTCCAATGCCGTGGTACAACGAGCACACTCAGGCCCTTAAAACAGCAGCCAGAAAAATGGAGCGCAGCTGGAAGAAAACAAAATTAGAGGTCTTTCGTAATTCTTGGAAAGAGCGCATGATTGCATACAGAAAGGCCGTAAAAACTGCTAGATCTGCTTATTTCTCGACTCTCTTAGAAGAAAACAAACTAGGTATTTATTCGATACAGTAGCTAAATTAACCAAAAATAAAGCTTCAACTTCTGATATTTTTAAACAGCACAGCAGTAATGACTTTATGAACTTCTTTACATGTAAGATTGATAATATTAGGAAGAAAATTTTAACCATGCAGCCGTCTCCACAAGTAGTAACCTAGAATACTGTCTAACACTTGATAGCTGCTTTGTCAAGTCCTCATCGTCAGTGAGGAACCTGGGTGTGCTCTTTGATACCAATCTTTCGTTTGAAAGCCACGTTTCTAGCATCTGTAAAACTGCATTCTACCATCTTAAAAATATATCTAAATTACGGCACATGCTCTCAATGCAAAATGCTGAACAGTTAGTTCATGTTTTCATGACCTCAAGACTAGATTATTGTAATGCTCTACTACTGGGTGGTTGCCCTGCTCGCTTAATAAACAAACTCCAGCTGGTCCAAAACGCAGCAGCTCGAGTACTTACTAGAATCAAGAAGTATGACCATATTAGCCCAGTTCTGTCAACATTGCACTGGCTCCCTATTAAACAATGAATACATTTTAAAATCTTGCTTATTACTTACAAAGCACTAAATGGTTTAGCTCCCCAGTACTTGAGCGAGCTCTTAACACATTATACTCCTTCACAACTATTGCGGTCTCAAAATTCTGGCCAGTTGATAATACCGAGAATATCGAAATCAACTGCAGGCGATCGATCCTTTTCCTATTTAGCACCTAAACTCTGGAACTGTCTTCCTAACATTGTACGGGAAGCAGACACACTCAGCCAGTTTAAATCTAGACTAAAAACACATCTCTTTACTATGGCATACACATAAAACACTTTTTCAATTGAATGATTGTTAGGCTGCATTAACTAGGTCAGCTGGAACCGGGAACACTTCCCATAACACCTGATGTACTCGTTACATCATCAGAAGAATGGCATCTACGCTAATGATAGTCTCTCTGTTTTATCCCGAGGTCTACTGCAGTCAGCCGGATCTGGGCTGTATCCAGATCAGATGGTGGACCTGTGCCCAGACATGACCAACGCATGACCCTGAAGTGTCTGCAGAGACCGTGTCAATTAGACTCCCCCTGAAATTGCCTCATCGACACGGCATCATCAATAAACCCGTCTCCGGCGTAATGACTCCGATTGTTCGAATATTACAATTTAATAATTGTTAAATCGATATGTCATCCTCAATAAACCCGTCTCCGGCATGCTGCCTCCGATCTTTCGAATATTCCGATCTATTATGACTTCTGACCTTAAACTAAATTAACCATATAAACTAAATTACTGATCTAATTACTGATCTAAAGCCCACACTGTCACTGTATGATAATTGAAATGAACTGATGACATCACCGTTTTCTCCGGAATGGCTATACGGCTGAATAAAATTTTGTTGCATTATTTTCCTGTTTAACACCGTGAAGCTGCTTTGAAACAATCTGCATTGTTAAAAGCGCTATATAAATAAAGTTGACTTGACTTGACTTGACTTGACTTGACTTGACTTGACTTGACTTGACTTGACTTGACTTGACTTGACTTGACCCATCCATCCATCCATCCATCCATCCATCCATTCACCCATCCATACATACATTCACCCATCCACCTATCCATCCATCCATCCATCCATCCACCCATCCATCCATCCATCCATACATCCAACCCACCCACCCACCCATCCATCCACCCACCCACCCACCCATCCATCCATCCATGCATCCATCTATACATCCATCCATCCATCCATCCATCCATCCATCCATCCATCCATCCATCCATCCATACATACATACACCCATCCATCCATCCATCCATACATCCATCCATTCACCCATCCATACATACATTCACCCATCCACCCACCCACCCATCCATCCATCCATCCACCCATCCATACATCCAACCCACCCACCCATCCATCCACCCACCCATCCATCCATCCATCCATGCATCCATCTATCCATCCATCCATCCATACATACATACACCCATCCATCCATCCATACATCCAATCTGTGTCTATCTATCTATCTATCTATCTATCTATCTATCTATCTATCTATCTATCTATCTATCTATCTATCTATCTATCTATCTATCTATCTATCTATCTATCTATCTATCTATCTATCGATCGATCGATCGATCGATCGATCGATCCATCCATCCATCCATCCATCCATCCATCCATCCATCCATCCATCCATCCATCCATCCATCCATCCATCCATCCATCCATCCATCCATCCATCCATCCATCCATCCATCCATCCATCCATCCATCCATCCATCCATCCATCCATCCATCCATCCATCCATCCATCCATCCATCCATCCATCCATCCATCCATCCATCCATCCATCCATCCATCCATCCATCCATCCATCCATCCATCCATCCATCCATCCATCCATCCATCCATCCATCCATCCATCCATCCATCCATCCATCCATCCATCCATCCATCCATCCATCCATCCATCCATCCATCCATCCATCCATCCATCCATCCATCCATCCATCCATCCATCCATCCATCCATCCATCCATCCATCCATCCATCCATCCATCCATCCATCCATCCATCCATCCATCCATCCATCCATCCATCCATCCATCCATCCATCCATCCATCCATCCATCCATCCATCCATCCATCCATCCATCCATCCATCCATCCATCCATCAGCATGCACAAAGGCATGAATCAATTAATATAGTCTCAGATTAAAATGCATGTTTTAACTGTTTTAACTGAAAGCAACTTGCACTGATGTATCTGACTTAAAATATATCAGTGCCATTGTTTTTTCTCAAGATGCACAGCAGTAATGTTTTTTTTTCTAAGGCACTTTTATAAAAGCTAAATGTCCTAATTAAACTAAGACCTAATCCTGGCTTAATCTAAGCCCTGTCTGTGGAACCGGGCTCATTTGTATTAAAGGTTTTAGAAGGCTGCTCACAATCGAAGTAAAGAAAAATGAATGATGTCTGGTTGCTGCATATGGGCATGTAAACGCTCTTAACTTGTAAATTAACTTTTCATTATGGTTTCAACGCTGCTAAAATAGGCTTATGTAATTTGACATTCTTTAGTAATGTACGCTAGTCGCAATTCCATAGAAGAACCATTTTCAGAAACTTTCAGTGAACATTTCTTAACATAACCATTTTTTTTCTTATTGTGAAGAACATTTTAAAGGTAACTCTTTAGTTTAGGGTCCGATTCTCACTATTAAGTTGCTTTTTAGCATGCATATTTCTAGGATATTGGCTGTTTATTAGTACTTATAAAGCACATATTAATACATTATTCTGCACGACCATATTCTATATCCCTTGATCCTATATAACCTAATGCCCACCCAATACCTAAACATAACTTTTTGTTAATAAGCAGTAATTAGGAGTTTATTGAGGCAAAAGTTGTAGTTAATATAGTTAATAAAACTGGACCCTAATCTAAAGTGTGACCATTTTAATAATATAAAGAACCTTTACCACAAGAAAGAATCTTTTGTGCAATGGAAACGTTCCATGGATGTTGAAGGTTCTTTATGGAACCACAGAGGTACTTTATTAAGAACCTTTATTTTAAAGCGTGAAAACACTCAAATGTAAAGTCTAAAATATACTCCACGTGGTATCATCTAAATCAGGGGTTTTCAAACTGGGGTCCGGGGACCCCCTGGGGTCCTCTAAACGGTTCTAAGAAGTCCCCAGAAAAGTTCAGAGAATAAAAAGACAAAGCAAAAATGGATAAAGTTTCACTTTTAAATGTTTCTCTCCTTTCTTGCCGTATACATACTTTCCAGAATTGTGTATGTTTGCTTTGTATTTTTCTAGTGAATTTTTCTCACTATAGTCCCCTTTATGTTGCTCACTGGGGTTGTAAGGCAGTATATTCTTAACGCAGTAGGTGAGCTGCTTATATACATGTATTGTGAAAGTTGCTTATATTGATTATTTTTAAGGTAATTCTTCAGGTTTAACATCCAACATTAAGAACAATATGTTGCATTTATAACGTAACACTTACTGTTTATCTAACAATTTAAATGTTTTTTCATACATAAAAAATATATAGATTAGGAAAGGGGTCTCTCATAAAAGATTCATCATATTTGGGGGTCCTTGGCATCATAAAGTTTGAAAACCCTTGATCTAAATGAACTTGTATTATTATTGAGTAAAATATGACTGACTCAACCTGACAACGTTAGCGATAAAAACAAAACAAAAAAATCATGTTTAGTGTCAGATCAGGTTCATTTCCATTTTTTACAATGCAGTTTGGTAACATGCAGGTTCGCAAAATCATCTATTTCAGCTGAAGATCCGTCGGTAAATCCGGTCCTAGTGTTCGCAGTAGCCGGTGGAGGGCAGAGGCGGGCAGCTGGATGCGGGTTAAACCGAGAAACGGGACTCACGCTGCTCATATTCGGCGAGCGCCGAGCGCACATGCATGCAGCTGGATGCTGGAACCCGAGACCCCCGATCTCCAGCTCCTCTGAACACATCCAGAGAGAGAGAGAGAGAGAAACAGCACAAACACGTCATTATACAGTGAATGAGTGCGCGCTCTGAACTAATGACCAACTCATGCAGAGGACTGTGAGCGCGTCTGTGGAGAGCGCGCGTAGATGAGAGCTAGAGGGCGGCGGCGCATCGCTCCTCACCTCCGTTACCGCTCCAATCCTCCGGTCCCGGGACCTTCTCCTGATCTCTCCCGTGAGGAACATTCGCAGAACTTGGGACGCGTAACGGCGTCAGTCCTGCGCTCACAGCCACAGCAGCTCCTTTGTCGCGGCTGAACCAAACCGAAGAGGGAACGAATATTCCGCGCTGAGGAGTTTTCCAAACTCCAAAGTCATGGGGAAAAACGGACGCCAGAGATTTGGATTGGGATTAGTGCTTCTCTTTCTGTGGGGTCTGCTCCAAACAGTTGACGCGCAAGGTAAGATATCCAATTCATTATAGAGAGATTTTCATTTGCTTCAAGTTTTTGGTTTTATTTTTCATTACAATTAATTTTACATTATGCAATATTTATTTGATTCACATCATCGGAACGTCATTTCTCTTTTATTATTTTATTTCTCCGTTTTCTGGCGCTGAATTTTGTGCATGTTTTGGCAATGTTTTATGCAAAACACAACAGTCATTTCAGTACTTTGAAACTGAGATCTGATCTGGAATTTGAGACCTCAAAGCCACAACTATGCCTTAGCCTTCTAGACTCTTACAAATATATATTTTTTTAATTAGCATTTATGGTTCCACGACGAACCTTTAACAACCTTTGCGGCGCACTATAGGTTCTTTTGAGTGTTTTGTAAGATTATTAAAATGTTCTTCACACGAATAAAAAATGGTTCTTTTAAGAAATTATCACTAAACTGTTCTTTATGGAACTCAAAACTGGTTCTTCTGTGCATGACATCACTCCGAAAACTTCTATTTGGAACCTTTATTTATATAATAGCCTACTGACCACTTAATGTGTTACATAATCTAATACTTTCCGGATTTCGTAGGGTTTATGCTGTCAAAAATGCATTTTGGATAGATTATTATTAAATAGGCCCGAATTTTTCCAATGACTTTTATTCGTTGACATTTTCTGTCAGTTGTCCCGGCGCATTCTCTAGACTTCATTTGAAATACATTTACAGAAAAGAATTAAAATATACCGGTAGTTATTATTGACACCAGGCTACTTAAGTTTCCATGATCATGCTGGGTTAAAAACAACCCAAATTGGGTTGAAAATGGACTTACCCAGCAATTGGGTTGTTTTAACACAGCGATTGGGTTGTTTTAAGCAAACATTTAACCCAACCGCTGGGTTAAAACAACCCAATTGCTGGGTTAGTCCATTTTCAACCCAACTTGGGTTGTTTTTAACCCAGCATTTTTTAGAGTGAACGCTTAAAAGGCTTAATGTGGCTTAATGTAGCCTACTAGTGATATTAAAAGACCAAACTCAGTGAACACCATACTATTAAAGCATATTATGTACAGAAAAGCAAATGAGTCCAGAATATGAATGCAACGTGTTTAATTACCTACACGTTGTTTTCCTTGCATAGACTTTATAAAGAAAATGCTTATTGTGGCTGCAAGACAGTGCATTAAAAGACCAAACTCATTAAACATCATACTAATCATTTTGCAAATCATCAAACCTTCCTGTGTTTTATTAATAATGTATAAGGAATTGTGTCCCTTTTTTCCTAACTGTTGGTCCATTAACCGTCATTACGCGTTTTCTTCGTTTTCGTGTAGGCCTAATTAAACGCGTTGCGTTCATATTCTGGACTCATCTGCTTTTCTGTAGGCTACGTAGTAGTCTATGCTTTATTAGTATAGTGTTTACTGAGTTTGGTCTTTTAATACCTTTCCTTAGTAGCTACATTAAGTCAGGGGCGCCGCTAAGGGGGGTAAAGTTAGGATGATTCTAAGGGCCTACGCACTTTTGGGGCCCCCAGAGATCGGTTTTATTAGTAGGCCTAGTAGTAATGTAGGCCTAATAAAAATTATAAATGTATAATCTACCAAAGAGTTACAAATAAAACAAAATTATGGCTTATTTCTGTATTTCCGGCAAAACACTCCACTCATGAACTACTCACGCTCTGTTCATTCAAATCCACTCCGACATTAAATTTCTCTGTTCTGTAGGCTACTATACTTGTTGTAAAATGTATTTATAATATTTAAACATAAATATGAAACTAATGTTATCATGATTTTGACCACTTCATTAAGTTATTGTTTGTAGAAAGTTGGTTTGCCTTTCTTTAAAGTGAATTTCGTTTTGTATAAATTGTATCTTAATTTGAATCAATGTTTCATCAGCCAATTGCCTGGATTTAATAAACAATAAGCAAAGATAGCAGACCAGACAATGTAATTGAGACATGGAAGCGCCGGCACGATTAATTGCATTGCAAGTGAACTGGAGCGTGTCTCACAAACATGAGAAATATGTCGCTTGAAATGTCTGCTTTTAAACTAAACAATTCAATTGAAAAAAATAGGCTACTCTCTGATTATTTAATGAAATGTGCATTTCTCTCTTGGCGCGTCCGCTACTGCGGAGATGGTGAGTCAGCATCATCAATCTGACACAGAAAACTCTAGAGTTTATTAATAAACAATTAAAATGTTTCCTCACTATTTTTGACACATTCATAATCATTACTTTTGCTGGTTGTTTGTGGCAAGCTTTATGAGTGTGCAATAGTGTAATATATTACGCAAGCCCTCATTAGGCTATGGTTTAGAATTCTCTCCAGTATATACGCTCACCTAAAGGATTATTAGGAACACCATACTAATACTGTGTTTGACCCCCTTTCATATTCAGAACTGCCTTAATTCTACGTGGCATTGATTCAACAAGGTGCTGAAAGCATTCTTTAGAAATGTTGGCCCATATTGATAGGATAGCATCTTGCAGTTGATGGAGATTTGTGGGATGCACATCCAGGGCACGAAGCTCCCGTTCCACCACATCCCAAAGATGCTCTATTGGGTTGAGATCTGTGGGGGCCATTTTAGTACAGTGAACTCAATGTCATGTTCAAGAAACCAATTTGAAATGATTCGAGCTTTGTGACATGGTGCATTATCCTGCTGGAAGTAGCCATCAGAGGATGGGCACATGGTGGTCATAAAGGGATGAACATGGTCAGAAACAATGCTCAGGTAGGCCGTGGCATTTAAACGGTGCCCAATTGGCACTAAGGGGCCTAAAGTGTGCCAAGAAAACATCCCCCACACCATTACACCACCACCACCGGCCTGCACAGTGGTAACAAGGCATGATGGATCCATGTTCTCATTCTGTTCACGCCAAATTCTGACTCTACCATCTGAATGTCTCAACAGAAATCGAGACTCATCAGACCAGGCAACATTTTTCCAGTCTTCAACTGTCCAATTTTGGTGAGCTCGTGCAAATTGTAGCCTCTTTTTCCTATTTGTAGTGGAGATGAGTGGTACCCGGTGGGGTCTTCTGCTGTTGTAGCCCATCCGCCTCAAGGTTGTGCGTGTTGTGGCTTCACAAATGCTTTGCTGCATACCTCGGTTGTAACGAGTGGTTATTTCAGTCAAAGTTGCTCTTCTATCAGCTTGAATCAGTCGGCCCATTCTCCTCTGTCCTCTAGCATCAACAAGGCATTTTCGCCCACAGGACTGCCGCATACTGGATGTTTTTGCCTTTTCACACCATTCTTTGTCAACCCTAGAAATGGTTGTGCGTGAAAATCCCAGTAACTGAGCAGATTGTGAAATACTCAGACCGGCCCGTCTGGCACCAACAACCATGCCACGCTCAAAATTGCTTAAATCACCTTTCTTTCCCATTCTGACATTCAGTTTGGAGTTCAGGAGATTGTCTTGACCAGGACCACAGCCCTAAATACATTGAAGCAACTGCCATGTGATTGGTTGATTAGATAATTGCATTAATGAGAAATTGAACAGGTGTTCCTAATAATCCTTTAGGTGAGTGTATTTATGTAATTAAATTAATAAAAGTGCTTAGTCGACGAATGGCTTAAAGGAAGACGCCAACTTTTTGGCACTTTATCTTATTCACTGTATCCCCCAGAGTTAGATAAGTCCACACACACCACTCTCATCTCTGTGTGTGCCATAACTCTGTCTGACACACTCACTGCTAGCCTAGCTTAGCACAAAGACTGGAGGTAAATGGCTCCAGCTAGCCTACTGCTCAATAAGTGACAAAATAACGCCAACATTTTCCTATTTTCATGTTGTGATGTGTATAGTTACATCGTGTACTAAGACCGACGGAAAATGAAAAGTTGTGATTTTCTAGACTGATATGGCTAGGAACTATACTCTCATTCCTGTGTAATGATCAAGGAACTTTGAGCCGTACCATGAGTGCAACGCCGCAATGATATTACACAGCGCCTGAAAATAGTCCCCAGCGCTCTCTGTGCAAGCAGATTGTCGCGTTGTGTTGCGGACCCTGTCCGAATGATGGCCAGACTTTACTTTTCGCGCGGAGATGAGAATGGTATGTATAGACTTATCGAACTCTGGGGGATACAGTGAATAAGCTAAAGTCACAAAAGGTCGGCGTGTTCTTTTAAATGAACAACTACTAAAAAAACTTTAGTCGGGGACAGCCCTACTTATTTCACATATTTTCGAACCAGCATGTCACAGAGGGCATTCTGGGCTGAGCAGAACAAGCGAGCTTGTGTAATGTATTAGATTTTGGAAAGCTAGCTTGGCTTGTATGTTTGGTGTGGAATGGGTGCGGTAGGGCCCAACCTCATATTCTTTCATAGGGCCCAAAATTGCTAGCAGCGCCCCTGACGCCACATAACATGCGTTTTCTTTAACGGGTTTCTATGGGAGGAAAACGCTTAAGTAAATGCTCATATTCTGGACTCATCTGCTTTATAGTATGCTTAATTAGAACGTGTTCACTGAGTTTGGTCTTTTAATACCACTTTCTTAACCCACGTTAAGCGTTCTTAGAATTTAACAGCGATTACGCGGGCATTTATGTAGCGCACTTTAACTCGTAATATGAAAAGTGTAATTACTAAAATGTTGCGTCTGTAAAACTCCTTCGGTAAATACATTATTTGATAGTTTTTCCCGCTGGATATTGAATTTTGTTATTGCCGATTCCAGCGGGAGATTCCATTGAAACACTCCAGTATATCTCAGGGATTCACAGCCAGCTTTAGTTTTCCATTCGATATAGCCAGATAATATTATGTATATAAAATGTATAGTAGTATTACAATAATTTATATTTCAATTCTAGGTTTATGTTGAAACATATTACGTAATTAGCCAAGAATTTTTTATTTATTGCCAGTCAAAATTGTCCACTGCTCTCAAAAATGTATATTCTGTCATCATTTACTCACCCTCACGTCATTCCAAACCCTTATGACTTTCACACAATGTCTCTGTCAAGTGCCATCTTTGACATATGCCAAGTTTGAATAGGCAAAAGCACAAATTAAATTTGAGAGCTGAGGCGGAGGATGAGATTTCACTGAACAACAACTAGAATTTTAGTCTGTTCACCACACAAATCTATCATATGACATGAATCTTTCTTTTATGGTGCTTCTTAGAGTTTGACAGCATAAATCACTATACACTTCTATCGTATGGAAAAGAGCAAAGTAGACTTTTTTTTTAGAAGCATGAAAGTTGAATGTTTCTAATGACATGAGGGTAAGTAAATGATGGTCATTTCTGAGTAAAATCTAAAATCTATTTTTTTCTCTGCATTTGATCTTTCCTTTTGATACTTTTAGGTATGTGATAATGCAATTTCACTCTTGGATTTACAGGAAGTTCTGTCCTAAATTTGGTATTCATCACTCTATTATAACAATTCAAAGCATTTTCCCGTTTCCATCTGTGTGAATGCGTATTGTAATGTTGAGTTATGAAATGAGAGAGCATCTGTCTTGTGTCTGGGTCTTTTGCAGAGTGTTTTATGAGTCCGTAATGGAATCAGAGTTCACATGTGACTCCAGTCTGCTGAAGAGCAGGACGTCGTTAGTGGAGTGAGGTTTCTAAGTCACTTTAAGGAGACAAGACAAAGTGGGAATGACTCCGTTTGTATGCCGCGTGTGAGTGTGTTTGTGTGCTTAGGGTAAGTGGTGGCCATCAGCTCGGAGACACAAGAAACCCAGCAGCCCATTAAAAAGCCATTAGCTAAAGCCGTCTCTCTTGCCGCCGAGTTTGTGTTGTGTGTCAAACAAACAGCAGGGCAGAGCAGAGCGAGACAGACAGGGCAGCGCGATTTAAGAAAGAAAATCAGACGTCTGGTGGAGGTTCACCCTAAAGTCAGCATACAATCAAAATGGACTCTTTCTTAATATATGTGTTATTGCGGGCGATTCATTGCTTAAAATACATTAAATAAATAAATTGCCTGTGAAACAAACTCCTACTTCTGCTGACATCATCAAAACCTCCTGTTCAGCTCCTGTGTAGCACCTGCTCCAATTGGTTCATAATATATCAAATGAAGTGACGTACTCAGTTTTATACTTATACTGTTATACTGTATATTGTCAAAATTTGGGGTATATTTTTTTATCTAGCAGACTCTTCTGCTCACCAAGGCTACATTTATATGATCCAAAATGCAGTAATATTTTGAAATTGTATTACTGAAAATAGCTGTTTTCTATTGTAATATGGGTCAATGACATGACATGTATTTTTTGTGTCCGAATTCATTATTTTCCTAAAAATAATTTTTATAAATACATGTCATATATCAAATTGATCGACAATATTTCCTTTATAAGAAACCCTTTTAATTTTTTTGAAATTCAATTGACTTTTTGAGTTGTGGTGTTTGAAAGACCCAAAATGTCAGGTGGTGCGACTGTCCGAACGTACAAGCAGAAAACAAAACTGCAATTAAAAGGTTCATTTTCTCAGCAAAATTCTTAATTAAATAGTGTGGCATGATTTTACATTAAATTCCTTATAAATGAGGGACAATAGTGTATCAGTCCTATTTCAAAATTATTCTATTACTTAAAAAACTTTAGTTTTTTGTACTAAAAATGTACTTCTCCAAATGTCAGGGAGAGCGACCGACATAAAAATGACATTTTATGCAATGTTACTTTAAGAAAACCATGTGACGGCATATGACATCACACAGAAGACCCCAGAGGACCCCTTTGATGCAGTAACACCCTAATGTTAGTCACCCTCCCATGAATATTAGATCATTTGACATTTTTGAGTAATAATGAGGTTGATTCAACTTATCGTGTCAGGTGGTATGACCCCTGGAAAACTTTGAAAATGTGTTATTATAAAAATGTGTATTTGATTAAAAAAAAAATTATGTATAACCTTGAGCATATGGTCAAACATTTGTATAGGTGTCCAAGTTAATGCCTGTTAGATTTGAATTGAGTTTGAAATGTCAGGTGGTGCGACCAGCAAATTTACATTTAAAAGTATCGATTCCCACTGCAATTGCAAAATGTAAACCATTATATAATGTATACAAGTAATTTATACAGTTAAAAACAAAACAAAAAACTCCTGAAGGATAATTGGGGTGTTTGAACACAGAAAAGTGTCCGTTTATATGAATTGGACTAAAAGGGCAATACATAAAGAAATGGAAAGGGAATTTTCCATGTGATATGCATTTTAGACACTACAATGATTCAGGTACAGGTTCTGGTCATATAATTAGAATATCATCAAAAAGTTGATTTATTTCACTAATTCCATTCAGAAAGTGAAACTTGTATATTATATTCATTCATTACTCACAGACTGATATTTTGAAATGTGTATTTCTTTTAATTTTGATGATTATAACTGACAACTAAGGAAAATCCCAAATTCAGTATCTCAGAATATTAGAATATTACTTAAGACCAATACAAAGAAAGGATTTTTAGAAATCTTGGCCAACTGAAAAGTATGAACATGAAAAGTATGAGCATGTACAGCACTCAATACTTAGTTGGGTCTCCTTTTGCCTGAATTACTGCAGCAATGCGCCGTGGCATGGAGTCGATCAGTCTGTGGCACTGCTCAGGTGTTATGAGAGCCCAGGTTGCTCTGATAGTGGCCTTCAGCTCTTGTTGGGTCTGGCATATCGCATCTTCCTCTTCACAATACTTAAGGTTAAGGTCGGGCGAGTTTGCTGGCCAATTAAGAACAGGGATACCATGGTCCTTAAACCAGATACTGGTTGCTTTGGCACTGTGTGCAGCTGCCAAGTCCTGACAAATTTACTTTCATCAGAGAACATAACTTTGGACCACTTTTTTTCCTTTTTGTCTTTAGCACAGGCGAGACGCTTCTGACGGTGTCTGTTGTTCAAGAGTGGCTTGACACAAGGAATGCGACAGCTGAAACCCATGTCTTGCTTACGTCTGTGTGTAGTGGTTCTTGAAGCACTGACTCCAGCTGCAGTCCACTCTTTGTGAATCTCCCCCACATTTTTTAATGGGTTTTGTTTCACAATCCTCTCCAGGGTGCGGTTTGCTTGTACACTTTTTCCCTCTCCCTATTGCTTGTACACTTTTTTTCTACCTCATCTTTTCCTTCCCTTCGCCTCTCTATTAATGTGCTTGGACACAGAGCTCTGTGAACAGCCAGCCTCTTTTGCAATGACCTTTTGTGTCTTGCCCTCCTTGTCAATTGTCGTCTTTTGGACAACTGTCAAGTCAGCAGTCTTCCCCATGATTGTGTAGCCTACAGAACTAGACTGAGAGACCATTTAAAGGCCTTTGCAGGTGTTTTGAGTTCATCAGCTGATTAGAGTGTGGCACCAGGTGTCTTTAGTATTTAACCTTTTCTTATTTTCTGAGATACTGAATTTGGGATTTTCCTTAGTTGCCTGTTATAATCATCAAAATTTAAATAAATAAATGTTTGAAATGTATCAGTCTGTGTGTAATGAATGAATATAATATACAAGTTTCACTTTTTGAATGGAATTAGTGAAATAAATCAACTTTTTGATGATATTCTAATTATATGACCAGCACCTGTATATTGTCGCACAACCTGACATTTTCTGGTATTCAAGAAATCTTGTTTAATAATGAATTAATGCCGTCTTAAACGCCGTAAAACCAATATGAATCAACACCATACTTTTTTTGGAGATAAAAATGCATTATTTTTGCTTAAAATGATTTTATTTTTTTATCTTAAAAACCTTATTTGTCATTGACCCATATATGGTAAAATGTAATTTATCAAAAGTTGAATTTTCAGCATCAATCTTAAGTGTCACTCGACTGGGTAAACCCAGCCTGATCTGCCGGCGATTCAATTTCGCCCTGCAGTCTGGAAAACTGTACATTCATTTCTACTGCTTCTGTTACACTTTTGCGGGAACCAATCACAGACTGGCTAAACCACCTGGTGCGCTATTGGCGGGTTTAACACGATGACTGATAGAGAAGCAATGTGCCCGTTGATCACGCCTCTTGTAGTCTGATTGGTTGAAGGACTATCCAATCACGTACAGAGTCATTTAATTTATGCTCGTTTATCACACCTCTTGTGCAGTAGAAAATACAGAGCAGACTCCCCAGACCAGTGTTCAATCTTAAATTGAGCTTGGTCTGATGATAGCCAGACAAAAGTGTCACATGAGCCTTTAGAAATCATTCTAATAAGCTGACGTGTTGCTCAACAAACATTTTGGATTATTATTGAAAACAGTTGTGCTGCTTCATATTTTTGTGGAAACCGTGATGCATGTTTTTACAGGATTGTTTGATGAATAAAAAGTTCAAAAGAACAGCATTTATTTGAAATGGAAATCTTTACAGTCACTTGTGTTCTCTTTAATGAGTCCTTGCTGAATTATACAAGCATTCATTTCTTTAAAAAAAAAGAGAGAAGCAAACTGTGTTGTAAACTGTATTATCTTTAGTTAAAAACATTCATGTTGTCTCCAGCAGTGAAATAACCCAGTTTCTCTGTGATCCCGGGAATGGTGCTGCTTGGATTTGTCTAGTACAGTTCAGCAGGTCAGCCTCATTTTTCACACAGCGCTCACACTTTTCACGCATCGACCCGTGAATGTGTGTGTTTTTGTGTTAGGAGTGACAAAAACATGTAAGAGAGTGTCTTCGAGACAGGCCGAGAGTTCACGCGCAGTTCTTAACCTCGCTGTCTGTCATGAATAGTGACTTCTGTTCTGTAGAATCGGTTTAATGTTTTCTCCAAGCACAGCTGCCTTCACACATATAGAGACTGTAGATGGGCTGTTTACTGTGATTGAACATGTGAGTGGACATTCATTGGTGGTGTTTGCTAAGGCAAAACAAACCCCTGACTCCATGTATTAAACTTTGGCGTGTAATTTGCGCTGGCAACAACCCATAACGCTCTTACATCATGGTGGCAAGTTTTGCATGGGCGATCAACACTCATTTTGCAGTTAAATCTATTTGAGTCGAGATATTAAAAGTATGTGGTAAAATTTGACTGGTGATTCATACACACTAATGTCAGCTGGGAATATTTTCCTCATTCGTAATTTATTAGGAGATAAAGAAGAGAGATCTAAAGCGAGTGCCATTGCTTCAGGGAAAAAGTCCCATGATCCTTTGCAGTGAGGGCTTTCAGCCAATAGGAGATCAGCGTCGCTGACATTAACCTGCTGACCTCAGGGCATGAGTGTATCCCCGCGCTCACTGTTGAAGAAGTGCTTGTTTTTAATGCCAGTTTGATCTGTTTGAAGAGCCGTGCTGAATACTGAAGAGTGTGTGAGCGGCACGCAAGGTCTTTTGTTTTATGCTGTTCTTTGTCTTCTTTGTTTCTTTTAATTGGATGAATGTAACGCAACTGTTTCGTCATGCACACAATGACTGTCAGAGATAATGTGTGTGTTTGTGAACGTCTAAAGGCCCTTTCACATGACTCGCGTCAGGACTCTCAACACAAGTGTCATGTGCCACTTTGACACGATATGCAACTCTTTTCATGTGGAGGTCAAAGGAGAGCGATTTCACAAGGTTGCTAGTAGTGCTGGGAATTGTTGCTAAACAGTTATTTCTTGATATTTTTTTCGCAATAAATATTTGACAATATTCATTATAATCTTGATATTTGCGTATTTACTCTGCAATTTCTTAAAATAGTGTAATTCTTGGGCCGAACAGCTGTAGAATATTATTTTACTATTATTTTTATACTGTTACATTAACATGTTTATATTTTCACTTTTCATTTTCATTTTAGTTCAAGTTTTAGTAATTTTGTTGTGTGCTTTTGTCATTTGTATTTTTTTTGTTGTTGTAATATTTCTATTTTGCTTTAAGATTTAGCATTTAGCCTTTTTTTAGATATGTTTCCTTGGAAACTAATACATTTTTATTTTAGTTTTAGTTAACAATAACAATACTGTACTGTAGCTCATTGAGCTACAAAATTAAGTCAAAATGTTTAATACGAGAAGTAAAAATACTGTAAAAAAATAACATTTTCACTAAATTTGCATGAAGAAATATGTATTATAATAATAATATTTAAATATTTTAAATTATATGCACCAATATAAAGAAAAACAGCTATAATTATGCTTTTGATAAAACATTTTAATGTTTACCGTATAAATAATACAAGGACATTTTTGAGTGATGATGCAAAAAAATCTTTGAATCTGAGAAACATGTCTATCTTAGTGCGCTAATAACTGGACACGAGAATGAACCTCATTGGCTCTTGCTGAAGCTCAAACGTGATGCGTAACATGAGAATGAACCTCATTGGCTCTTGCTGAAGCTCAAACGTGATGCGTAACATGAGAATGAACCTCATTGGTTCTTGCTGAAGCTCAAATGTGATGCGTAACATGAGAATGAACCTCATTGGTTCTTGCTGAAGCTCAAATGTGATGCGTAACATGAGAATGAACCTCATTGGTTCTTACTGAAGCTCAAACGTGATGCGTAACACGAGAATGAACCTCATTGGTTCTTGCTGAAGCTCAAACGTGCTGCGTAACACGAGAATGAACCTCATTGGTTCTTGCTGAAGCTCAAACGTGCTGCGTAACACGAGAATGAACCTCATTGGTTCTTGCTGAAGCTCAAACGTGATGTGTAACACGAGAATGAACCTCATTGGTTCTTGCTGAAGCTCAAACGTGCTGCGTAACACGAGAATGAACCTCATTGGTTCTTGCTGAAGCTCAAACGTGATGTGTAACACGAGAATGAACCTCATTGGTTCTTGCTGAAGCTCAAACGTGCTGCGTAACACGAGAATGAACCTCATTGGTTCTTGCTGAAGCTCAAACGTGCTGCGTAACACGAGAATGAACCTCATTGGTTAGTAAATGATGACAGAATTGTCATTTTTGGGTGAACTAATCCTTTAAATGGATACATTAATGCCCAATGTATTGCTGAATCTTCCCAAACAGGCAACCATGGACACGTTTCCTCTGCTCTGGAAAAAAGTGCTGATGATCTGAAAACATATTGCTCATTAGCTCTTGCTAATCTCACAGCTCTCGGCCCCGCGCTGCTTGTCACAACTGGCAAACATGTAAGTTTAGCGATCTCCACTGCCAGTCTGTTTCCTTTCACGCAGTCATCTGCTGTGACTAAATCTGCACGCAAACATTAGTAATGAACTGTAATAAATCCGAACGTGAATCTTGACTACATTGTTTGCGACTGTTGTTGTTGAATAAATGCACACAATTTCTGGAATGATACTGTAAAACTGACGCCAGTGTTACTGTTCATATCCCAGTTTATCAAGTGCTGAGGAAGATCTGGAGCTGAAACTCAGATATGATTATGGGCATTTGGTTTCTGAGACCGTGCTGTAAGTGGTTGATCAATCACAGAAGACTGAGCCATCCGACCAATCAGAGCAGAGTAGGCTCTCAGAAAGGAGAGGTTTAGAGAGACTGAATCCTTTATTCAGACTCTGTGAGAAAAGAGTTGATGCGGCAATGAATATTATGAGAAAATTCAAGTGTTTTTGACTTTTGATGCATGAAAACTTATTGTAGGAGAAAAAAGGAAACGTTAGAATAGCATAATAAGGGCACTTTCATATTAGGAATTTTACTTGCTTAGCTTTTGAGAGAAGCTTTTTTTTGTACCAATTTTCATAATGTAGAGAGCGTGTTAATTTATATGATAATATAATACATTAGGCAACTAGATGAGGTAAAATAACACAATTTACCATGCAAATTTACTTGGGAAAAGTGAAAGTGCAATAATTCTGATTGAACATAAAATTAAAATAATCATGATTAATAATCGTGATTATAATTTTTGAGCAAAATATTCATGAATTGCCTGTGTGGATTTCATGTTGAATGCATTTTCTCTCTATCTCTTTTTCGGTCCTCTTCAGGCAGTGTGCTCATCAGAGACTGTAATGACTGCGATTATGATGGTTATATATCACCTCAGCTCTCGCACACACACAAATATCTCGGCACAGACGGTCCGGCACACACAGCAACATACCCTCTGTTCGCTCCCGCTGCGGGTTGACTTGCACAATAAGAGCATTGTGTGCGTCACAGTAAGACTGAGGGTGCGTCTCAATCAGATCCCTGGTTCAGTAGTCAGGGCACTGATCAGGGAGTCAGCCCATTGACTTATGTCCTGATCAGTGCCCTGACTACTGAACTAGGGATCTGATTGAGACGCGCCCTGAGAGTCGGCCTTGCGAAACGCAACTTCTGTACGGACGAGACTAAGTTCTGGAGGGAAAAACGGGGTCAACGGAGATGCATATTTACATGATGTGCATGTTTCCCAGGCCTTTGATCATGGACGTTCGCAGTAGTCAGCATTAGCGTTGTGATTCTGCTGTGTTGGGGATGCTATTCTTAGCATGATAAATCTAAAAACGCTCTTCGGCAGAAGCTGCACTCTGTTCGTGCACAAATAATTATAGTCTATAAAAAATTATGCCCTTCAGCTAAAGGACTAACATCTGTGACCGGTGCCGTATATTACCTGGGCACTTCAACAGATTGACAGCTTCATCAGCCAATCACAGCAGCCTCAGCTGCAGAGGCGGGAACAGTGTCCCTGTACCTGCTTTAGCATGTGTTTTTAGCTCTTCATGTGTCACCGTGGCCTAATTATTTAAGAAGTTTTTAGGGCATTAGTGTCTTATATATGAACATTGATAAACTATATATATATATATATATATATACACTCACCTAAAGGATTATTAGGAACACCATACTAATACTGTGTTTGACCCCCTTTATCCTTCAGAACTGCCTTAATTCTACGTGGCATTGATTCAACAAGGTGCTGAAAGCATTCTTTAGAAATGTTGGCCCATATTGATAGGATAGCATCTTGCAGTTGATGGAGATTTGTGGGATGCACATCCAGGGCACGAAGCTCCCGTTCCACCACATCCCAAAGATGCTCTATTGGGTTGAGATCTGTGGGGGCCATTTTAGTACAGTGAACTCATTGTCATGTTCAAGAAACCAATTTGAAATGATTCGAGCTTTGTGACATGGTGCATTATCCTGCTGGAAGTAGCCATCAGAGGATGGGTACATGGTGGTCATAAAGGGATGGACATGGTCAGAAACAATGCTCAGGTAGGCCGTGGCATTTAAACAATGCCCTATTGGCACTAAGGGGCCTAAAGTGTGCCAAGAAAACATCCCCCACACCATTACACCACCACCACCAGCCTGCACAGTGGTAACAAGGCATGATGGATCCATATTCTCATTCTGTTTACGAGTGGTTATTTCAGTCAAAGTTGCTCTTCTTTCAGCTTGAATCAGTCGGCCCATTCTCCTCTGACCTCTAGCATCATCAAGGCATTTTCTCCCACAGGACTGCCGCATACTGGCTGTTTTTCCCTTTTCACACCATTCTTTGTAAACCCTAGAAATGGTTGTGCGTGAAAATCCCAGTAACTGAGCAGATTGTGAAATACTCAGACCGGCCCGTCTGGCACCAACAACCATGCCACGCTCAAAATTGCTTAAATCACCTTTCTTTCCCATTCTGACATTCAGTTTGGAGTTCAGGAGATTGTCTTGACCAGGACCACACCCCTAAATGCATTGAAGCAACCGCCATGTGATTGGTTGATTAGATAATTGCATTAATGAGAAATTGAACAGGTGTTCCTAATAATTCTTTAGGTGTGTGTGTGTGTATATATATATATAATACTGAATACATCAGTGACAGTATCTAGTTACCTAAATGACAGCAAACTTTCCAGTATTGTTGCCATTAACTAAAATAACTCTTTTCAATTATTTGATCAATTATTTTAATATATAAAACAAAAAATATGTTTATTATTTTAAATAAAGCTGAAATAAATTATAAATATTAGATGAAAAAAGAAAATAAAACTGAAATATTACCAAAATAACACTGATTAGTTCAACTAGATTTTTTCCCAATGTTTGGTTTAACTTTAATATTTTTGAAGCAGTTCTTTAAATCATTGTGCTTTAATATATAATTATATTATTATTCTTATAAAAATCAGAGATGTTTCTTGAACATCAAATCATCATATTAGAATGATTTCTGAAGGATCATGTGACACTGAAGACTGGACTAATGATGCTGAAAATTCAGCTTTGATCACAGGAATAAATTACATTTGAAATAATATTCAAATAGAAAAGAGTTATTTTAAATCGTGATAATATAACTCGCTCAAATCCTTACGCTTGCCCATTTTTCATGCTTCTAAACACATCAACTTTGAGGACAAAAATGTTCCCTTGCTGCCTAATATAGCCCACTGTAACGGAGTTCGCGTGGGAAGAAGGAGGCGGGAACCGGCGAACATTCAACAAGTTTAATAAAACAAATTAACACAAAATGAAAGTAAAAGCGGCAGCCCCTCGCGGACGACTGCCGCGCACACACATAACAAAACGTAAATAAAACAAAAATTATTTTTATTATGCCCATCCACCCTGATGAGCGCGGCCTCGTCCCGCACTCACGGTCCCTCAGCCTCGCTGCTCGCCACACCCAGCAACTCACAGGCGCCGTGATGAAGAGATAATCAGTGTTACTCACTGCATGTTTCAGAGTAAAGCTATTATCATTATTATTATTATTATTATTTTATAGCCATTTACATTTAATCATGAGAAAAAATTTTATATATACAATTGTATTGTATAGTGTGCTGTGCGCTGCGCAGTAGGCTATTCAGTAAGAACTATGCTAGGATTCCATTCTGAACATATTGTAGCCCATTTCCCAGAAGAGAAAGACTGTAAATTTTTAATGCATATATCTGCTAAAAGGTGCCAACTTTTAAGAGTATGCTAGCATATTGATAGACATAGACTAAAAGCCACAAAACTCCCATTTTGATTTCATGGGGCCTGTAAAAGCATCCAGATTGTGATTCAATCCTCCAGGTCTGTGTTTGCACAGCTCTGTGTTTTTGGGGAACTGAAGCTGATGCAAATGTACGGCAACACAGTCCATTATTGGCCTGGTTGGAGCTCTTTGGTCAAGCTTATCTGCTCTCTTTTTCCAGTTCGTTTCTAGTTCTGCTTCACATTCAGGTTTAGAATTTCTTATCACTTTGACTGAATGGAAATTCATCCCTGCTGAACTATCAAACTCCACAGATGCTGCACAGAGAAAACCCCCCGCACGCTTCTTGCATGTTGTGTGCATGTCAGAACTTGATTTAACCTTATATTTGATGAGGTCGTGAATGATATCTATTGTATTTCCTATTGATTGTGTGATTGGTTGTGACCTCCGGGCGGGTGTTTCTCATTGGCCGAGCGTGACCGATATGATGGGAATAGTGATGGCGTAAAGGGAGAGATGCAGTATGGTAGTTGTCTCATTAACAGCAGCAGGTGCTCGTGTAGAAACTTGTTTGAGGTTTCAGAAATTCTCGGCGGGAAACCGAGATTGACTTAATGTGATCTGCACACATTCTCTCTCTCTCTCTCTCTCTCTCTCTCTCTCTCTCTCTCTCTCTCTCTCTCTCTCTCTCTCTCTCTATCTGTCTCTGGGGGTGCGTTTGGTGGCGGCGCTGAAGATAGAGAAAGTGAGAAAGAAAGGAGTTCGGAAAGGACTCAAAAGCATCCTGACTCTTACTGATGTCTTTGTCTTTGTAAAATGTCAACTTCTCACAAGGAGCTTTTAAAAAGAGACAGAAAACAACCAAAGAAATCTGTAGATCCCTGTTGTTGTTTTTTCTTTTTCTTTTTTGAACAAAAATCAATCTTTGACCGTGTTCCAGAGTTCTGTGATGTGTGACAGGATTTCCATTAATAGAAAGACAGACAGATAGATAAATATATATTTGTAAATGCATGTTGTCATGGACTAATTGAGATGTTTATGCAATCTCCTAATTAAACTAGTATAGGCTGAATTAAGCCCTTGGGTCTTTGAGTGCATAGAAGCGTTTTGTTTTTATGAACAGATCATTTAAATGCACATACATTTTTGTTGTGTTATATGCATTATATTCTTTCTTACAGTATATTCTTTCCAACATGTCCTCCAACCAATACGCCTATATAGGTCACTAATGTGCGCTGCTCTTGGTAGATTGTGTTGGTCATTATGGAAATGATCCGGCTGTGTCTGTGTTCTTGCACGTCATCAGATCGTGTGCAGAACTTTGGATAAGGACCTGGCTGCAGCCTGCAGATCGGGCGCCCCATACCTATTCCGATTGGCTCGATCGTCTTTCATAGGCGTACATGATAGAAAATGTTGTCGTCCTCGGCTTCGTGACTGAATCTTTTTTTTTTTAAATCAACTGGTTCACAAATAACATTGAATGATTCATTTGTGAAATCGACGGACACTGTGAATTGTTAACATAAACACCTGAATTGGTCTCAGATTCTCATATTAATGCTCTAGCTCAACATTTCAAGCTCTATCTTATTTGTCTGGAATAAGACACCGCTCTTTTGCCATTTTGTAACTGAATTGATGACATTCGCTCATTAATCCATGCACTACTCTGCCTACACCGAGCACGAACACATTTTCTATCATGTATGCCTATGAAAGACGATCGAGCCAATAGGAATAGGTATGGGGCGGGGCGACACGTGCAGCCCCGCCCCGATCTGCAGGCTGCAGCCAGCAAATGGGTGGAGCGTACATGTAGCTCCACCCCACTAGAACCCCAGAGAGGAGGGGCAAATGTAATTTTTGCCTAATGGGTGGAGCTAGAATATCCAACCACACCCTAACCCTACCCACAACTCTATCCCTTCACCTAGTGGCGTAGGCAGAATTTTATTTTTGGTCGGGCCTGGGCAAAAGGTCACTATCACTGTCAACATAAACCAAAACTCCAAGCGGAGTTTAAACCAAGCGGTTACAACAAACGTATTTTAGACACTTTATTTCCACTTTTCAAATATTTTTTTAATTTTTAAATGAAAATAAACGGCTCTCCGATCTGATATGTGATGGGAAAAGGAAGTACAGATAGTTCGGCAAAAGACGGATTTGAACCTCAGGTCAAATAGTGTCAAAACTTAGTGCAACGCATCTTACCCCTACACTATCACAACTGGCAAATACTGATGGCGTGTTCCCAGCTTTACAGAATGAACGCGCGCTTGGAATTGAAAAGTCTTAACGTTACTTGTGGCCTGATGGATGGGTTCTCTCCCACGCGTTAATCCTTTTTATAGAATTATGCATCGCTGCTGTTTATCTATCACACAATTGCAATTTATAGGCTAAGTGAATAGGTAAACACACTTCATGAACTCACAGGTGCGAGCCTCAGCTGCGTGACATACATGAGACAGCCTGACACCTAATTGCCTAAAACAACTGTCAATCAAACTCATCAAGCATTATACAAAAACCATTTTTTTTATTTTAGTATTTGAGGTGCTATAAAATTTTTATAATTACGTTAAAATAATTTAAACAACTGTTATTTAACAAATATTATTATATTTGTATAATAAACTGGGGGGGCCTAGTCATCATAGTCATCAGAGAGGAGGAGCTGAATTAGAGCCCTGCATTTCTGCCCGAGCCAGACGGGCCCCGACTTTTTTTACTCCCCTAGGGCCGGGCATCATACCTCAAAAGCGGGCCAGGCTTCCGGCCTTTTTCCTTCATTTTATATTTTAGACATTCATTAATTAAAAGAAACAATGATTACGGCACGGGGCTGGCGCTATGCAATGCATCGCCGCAAATGAGTAAAGTCAAGTCAACTTTATTTGTATAGCGCTTTTAACAATGTAGATTGTTTCAAAGCAGCTTTACAGTGTTAAACAGGAAAATAATGCAGCATAATTTTATTAAGCTGTATAGCCATTTGATGTCATCAGTTCATTTAAATTTCCATACGGTGACAGTGTGGGTTTAGTTAGTTAAGTTTACTTTAGTTTATATGGTTAATTTAGTTCATTAATTAGATTTATTTCGATGTTTAGTTGAAAAATGTTGTGTCCCCAACTGAGCACGCCAAGCCAGAGGCAACAGTGGCAAGGAAACCAAAACCCCATCAGGTGACCTAATGGAGAAAAATAAACCTTGGGAGAAACCAGGCTCAGTCGGGGTGCCAGTTCTCCTCTGGCCAATTAACAAACAGCGTATTATTATTATTATTCTGGCAGCTTTACAGGTCAGAGGTCATAATAGATCGGAATATTCGAAGGACCGGAGGCATCACGCTGGAGACGGGTTTATTGAGGATGATGTTGATTAAATAATTATTAAAGTCAATATTTGAATGATCGGGGGCAACACGCTGGAGACGGGTTTATTACGGATGACATATCGATTTAAGTATTATTTAATTGTAATATTCGAACAATCTGAGTCAACATGCTGGAGACGGGTTTATTGCGGATGACATATCGATTTAAGTATTATTTAATTGTAATATTCGAACAATCGGAGTCATCACGCCGGAGACGGGTTTATTGAGATGCCGTGTCGATGAGGCAGTTGCAGGGGGAGTCTAATTGACACAGTCTCTGCAGACACTTCAGGGTCCTGTGTTGGTCTTCTCTGGGCACAGGTCCACCATCTGATCTGGATACGGCCCGGATCCGGCTGACTGCAGTAAACCTCTGGATAAAACAGAGAGACTATCATTAGCGTAGATGCCATTCTTCTGATGATGTAACGAGTACATCAGGTGTTATGGGAAGTGTTCCTGGTTCCGGCTGACCTAGTTAATGCAGCCTAGCAATCATTTCATTGAAAAAGTGTTTTATGTGTATGCCACAGTAAAGAGATGTGTTTTTAGTCTAGATTTAAACTGACAGAGTGTGTCTGCTTCCCAAACAATGTTAGGAAGACTGTTCCAGAGTTTAGGAGCTAAATAGGAAAAGGATCGACCGCCTGCAGTTGATTTGGATATTCTCGGTATTATCAACTGGCCAGAATTTTGAGACCGCAATAGACGTGATGGAGTATAATATGTTAAGAGCTTGCTCAAGTATTGGGGAGCTAAACCATTTAGTGCTTTGTAAGTAATAAGCAAGATTTTAAAATGTATGCGATATTTAATAGGCAGCCAGTGCAATGTTGACAGAACTGGGCTAATATGGTCATACTTCCTGGTTCTAGTAAGTACTCGAGCTGCTGCGTTTTGGACCAGCTGGAGTTTATTTATTAAGCGAGCAGGGCAACCACCCAGTAGAGCATTACAATAATCTAGCCTTGAGGTCATGAACGCATGAACTAACTGTTCAGCATTTTGCATTGAGAACTAAAGCAAGCCAACGCGCAAACGGCTGCAAGTGAAACTGAAAATAGGCTACGTCTTAGATGCTCAAAAACACAATCATCTTCATTAAAACAAATTAGACTAAATGCTCTTACCAGTGCTTAGGTTGCTCTTTCTCATATTGCGGTCTTTGATCTTGAAAGGAGCTGATGAATACCTATAATGCAGTTCATATCTGTTTCTTTCGTTGACGTGAACTCTGTTAAATGTGCATATAGCGCGGGTTGGGAATTGAAGATCGATTTTATATTCATTTTGTAGAGAGGTGTAAGGTAAGACAACCAGCATGTTTTTTTTTTGTTTAGTTTTTTCGATAGTGTAACCCGTTATGCTTGCGTGCGCCATTGCATCATCAGCCTGCCTCAGCTTGTCAAAAATGCCTTTTTTTTAGGCTAAACGTTTAAACTAACATTTTGATGCTTGAAATGTTTTATATCTATGGATTTTATTATAAGCAAGACAAGTTAGTGTTGATTTGATTGGCTAAATTGATCAAACATGCGGTTAACTCACTGTCGGCCACTTGGTCGTTACTTTAAAAAACAAAAACTTTAATTTAACAAACAAAAAAATGCTTCAAACACTTTTCTAAATTAACTTAATAAAGAAACAAAACGAAATATAACTACTTTGACATTAAAAACAAAACTGAACTATTTTAATGGATGCAACAATGTGTAATAGGGAGGATAAAAAATAGAAAAAAAACACGGGCTTTAGTCTGACTCGGGCCGAAAATTTTGATTAGCTGTCGGACACGGGCCGGGCTAGGGCCTCAGCGTTTCGGGCCAGGGCCAGGCTAGGGCCTATATTTGAGGCCCATGCAGGGCTCTGTCATTTGACTCTGCAGTGAGTACCACATACAGTAGGTGTACTTGGAACTTTCTCACACTAATTTGCCCTGTTTAGTAAATCTGGCCCTATATATTTTACTGTTTGATTTCAACTGAATGTAAGGAGTAACTGATGATGGACCCTTTTGTAAGGGATAATGCAGCCACAAAGTGAAGAAATAATGAAAATAAACGACCATAATTTTGGCCAAGTGACAACTACTTCATAGCCGCTCAGTTACTGGCCATGGTAATGATCAGCTAGCAGTATCTGTCCAAATTTTGCTGCATGCCTAATTAACAGTTCTTCTGACCCCTTCAAATTCTCAAACATCGCCTGTTTCTTCAACCACAAATGCGCAGTACTACTTTAATTATGCAGCCAATGACATCAGCGGGAAATTAGGGAAGCGAGATGTATGCTAATTAAGAGATGAGAGATTGTCATCGACTATACTTTTGAAAAGGGCTAATGGAGAATTTGGCACGTAACTTGGGTTAACGCACACGCTTCTCAAGTACACCGCATGAACGTCTCTGTCAGAGATCTGGCTCGAGCTTAATGAATCATTTTATCCGCAGATATTGTTTAGTATCACCTACTGTGCAGAGTCCAAGAGGAACATTTTATTGCTCAGATGTTTCTAGATGTCAGAGACTTAATGGAGTTATTGTTTTATTATAGCATTTCATATAAAATGCCGGTCAATAGTTGTCGTACGGTAGGAGTATAGAGCTGTAAAACGAGTGTGGAGCCGCTCAGATTATTTGGGCATGGGAGCATTGGTTGAATGTTTGAGTTCATATTGAGATCTCTGGCTTTCGATTGCAGACTTTGTCTTAGCACAGTTTGAGACTTCATTGAGCTCTTTTTAAAGAGATCTCATTTGTGCGGGCTGCTTGAAACGGATCTCTCGGGAAACAAAAATAGCACTTTGAACTTTAAACTGTATTGCTGGTATCAGTGGGAAGCAGAACTCAGTGTAACACACTATACGTCTTAATATGTGGTAATTAGTTCCCTGTAGTTTCATTAATTGATTCACGGGTGAATAGCCCCGGCTCAGTGAAGAACAAGTGAATCTGTTTTCCTGCGGGTGGCGTGAAGTGAGAAGGAGAGAAATGTGAGATATTACCGTGAAGATTGTGCTTTTTGAGATTTGTGAAGATCTACTGCACCGTTCAAAAGTTTGGGGTCAGTAAGAATTTGTAATGTTTTTGAAAGTCTCTTCTGCTGCATTTATTTGACCAAAAATACAGTAAAAATTGTAATATTGTGGAATATTTTTTCAGTTTTAATTTAATTTTAATTAATTTATTCCTGTGATCGAAGCATCATTACCTGTGTGACATGATCCTTCAGAAATCATATGCTGATTTGCTGCTCAAGAAACGTATTATTATTATCAATGTCAAAAACTTTTTTTTGGAAACATAATACTGGATTTTAAAGTTCAAAAGAACAGCATGTATTTAAAACAGAAATCTTTTGTAACATTATAAACCTCTTTACTGTCACTTTTGATCAATTTAATGCATCCTTGCTAAATAAAATTGACCGCAACCTTTTGAACAATAGTGAATAATTACAGTAATATTTATGTACCAAGTTCTTAAAAGTGTAATATTTGCATTGATGTTGATAGCATTTTGAACAAACAAAGAAATAGCCCCTGTGGCGGTGAGATTTTTTAGCTGTTTTGTCTTGCATTTTTGTGACAGACAGGTCATTAGCCCCTTTCACACATACAGGGCACTATTCCAACAATCTGAACACATGGTCTGAAGCGTACGGCGCAAGTGTGTGTCCAAATCCACTTTTGGACAATCAGGCGTGCAACAGGCGCATGGTCTAAATCGGTTGTACCTATTCTCTTAATGAGTCATGGGTGTGTTTTGTGCGTAATGTGCAATAAACCAATCAGAGTCTCATCTCCCATTCCCTTTAAAAGCCTGTTGCGCTCGCGCCATGGCGGATTCGCAATTTACAGGGCGGAATTTGTGAGCGGAAAGACTGAACGCTTCTCCAGAGAGGAATCCTTTTATTTTTAATATTTGGCATATTTGTGTGCTGCTGCGTGTTCCTGTGTGTGTAATAAGTAGAGTGTATGCGCGTTGTGCACCGCCTATATGCTCATATTACTAACAAGCCCTTTAAATAACACAAAAAATACTGCGCTATTGACTTTAGGCCAGGTTTTTGTTGGCCAATGGTAAAGCATTGTTCAGAGCTGCGTTTCCAAAAGCATCAATGGTTTCTTATGATAGTTTTGGGAAACGCAGCTCTGTTTGAATACAGTGTCATCAGTGAGCGAACGCTCTGTCTGTGATTGACTGGTTCTGTCTTGCAGCATTTACGTGCGCTCAGATCATGGTTCAGATGAGCAGGAAAATCGTCCTATTCTACACAACTATTCAGTAACATATGTTATTCGTATTGTATGCATTCAATAATCTTTTAAAACAAAAACAAAAAAACACCTTAGTATCGATATTTTTATTCGCGTATCGATACTTTTCGATGCCCACATCAGTACCTAGCCCAGTATATCTAGCCCATCCCTAGTGGGAACTCTCTTACCGGTAAAAGGCCAGAACGCCATTGCTTGTGTGAACATCATATTTGTGTATTTTCCGGTAAAGTCATTCTGCAAATTTTACGGTAATTTACCGGTATTGCTGTGTGAAAAGGGCTATTGAGTCACTCACAGCGTCATGATTTCTATGAGATGAGTCAGTCTGTCTCTTTGTTAAACCTGTCACAAAAATGTGATGAAGACTGTTGAATGTTTTGGTCTTGGTGGCTTTATGTAAGTAATATTCTGGAGGGAAAAAACTTTATTCTGGATAAACTTTTAATGGTAAAGATGGAAGAACTGATTTGAATTTTATGTAAAACATTGCATCTAGTTTCAAGTCAACTCCACAGTAACACAGATATATTTACTCATTATTGTCAGTTTTGGTACGTTAATTTTGTTTTCTGTAACATGCATTTTTTATGTTTTTGTAAATGAATAGATCCAGACACAAAAAACAAGCTTTACATCACTGTACCAAGTATGAATTAGACAGAAGTCTATTTTTCTGTTGATCTCTGCAAGGAACTTGTTGCCACACTGCAGCCAATGGCGGGTGAACTGAGGACATTTCAAGGCCAGCACTATTTCTTATTGGCCATGAGTTTGTATTTTGCATTATTTTTTTATTAAAGAAAAACTGTTATCCCTTTGTGATTGGGATTATTTAGCTGTTTTTCCTTTGTCTCCATTTTATTTACTCACCTAAGTCAGTTTTTCCTCTTCTTTGGCTCATGGTGAGTGTTAAAATGTGTTTTTAGGATATGCATTTTTAGTGTTTTTCTTAAGATAATAGATCATAACACAAAAAAACAAGCTTCACGTCACTGTACCACATATAAATTAGATGTAAAGACGTATCATTTAGAAGTCCGCTATTTTTCATTAGGTCTTTGTGGAGAATTAACTGATGTTTTTCTTTCATTTTGGCACCAGCAAGTTTTAATTTATTCGACTCAAAGCCTCATATGAGCTTTTGTTGTGGTGTGCTTGAGCGACAGAACGGAGCTTGTGGAAAGAGTGGACATGACCGTGTAAGACGATCTCTCTCTCTCACTTACTGACCCGGGTAAGTGGATTATACTGTGAAATTTAAACTATGATAATTTCTTTCACAGAAAACACTTGAATTACAAATAGCTTTCATAGCAATTAAAATAATCAGCGAAGTGGCCGTTCTGTTTCAAAGCTGTGTTTTTTTCTGTTATTAAGAAATACAAAAGCAAGAGGCACTTAAGTTTGTGTGTGTGTGTGTGTGTGTGTGTGTGTGTGTGTGTGTGTGTGTGTGTGTGTGTGTGTGTGTGTGTGTGTGTGTGTGTGTGTGTGTGTGTGTGTGTGTGTGTGTGTGTGTGTGTGTGTGTGTGTGTGTGTGTGTGTGTGTGTGTGTGTGTGTGTGTGTGTGTGTGTGTGTGTGTGTGTGTGTGTGTGTTGATGAAGTCATCTCTTCGGCTGACTGGGGAGGACAGCAGGAATGTTTACTGGAGTCATACAGGCACCCCCCACACACACACACACACGGAGAGAGGTATGCAGCCCAGTCTATCTTTAGAGAAAGAAACCTATTACTCTGACACACACATACACCACATACACACACATGCACTGACAGACAGATGAGATCAACCTTGATTCAGATCTGACCCATTTCTGTTAGAACAGAATAGAACAAAAAGTAAAAAGAAAATAAAATGCCAAGAGGAAAACTAAATTAAAACATTAAGTCTAATTAAAGAATAGAATAGAATAGAATAGAATAGAACAGAAGTTGTATAGTAATACAAAACCATTTGGGGTCAGTAGATTTTTAATTAATATGCATTAAATTGATCAAACGTGCCAGGAAGTAACAAAGTACAAAGATTCAATTTCAAATAAATGCTGTTCTTTTGAACGTTTTATTCATCGTATATACACACACACACACACACACACACACACACACACACACACACACACACACACACACACACACACACACACACACACACACACACACACACACACAATATTACTGTTTTTGTTGTATTTTTGATCAAATAAATGCAGCCTTGGTGAGCAAAAGAGAATTCTTGGTTCTCTGTGGTTTTTATTAAGGAGAATGGAATCAAATAGAACAAAATAAAAAAAATATGAGTATATAAAAAGTACAATATAATTGAAAAGATGAAATGCAGAACAAATGAACAAAATGTAGTGTATAATAAACAAGAAGAGAACAGGAAGTAGATTAAAATGAAATAAAGTATAGAATACAGTAAAACTTAATAACATAGAACAGACAAGTATAGGATAAAATCAAACAAAAAAAGAATATAATAAAATACAATAAAAATAGAATCAAATTTCTTTGTAGTAAGAGTGAAAAGAGTTTCCTATCTTTTTTTTCAAGTAAATCCTTCTGATCCTTTTTTTTCCCTCAGTGAACAGAGCAAATAGAAAACTGGAGATAAAAACAGTCGTTTGAATGCTCTGGGGTATTTGGGGTCATTTTGTTCTGGAGGCGGTGGGACGGTGCTGGTGTTTTATGGCGGCTGTGTCTCAGAGGTCGGGAGTTTCTGGTGCTTGTAGTTTGATTTTTTAGTATCTGGACGCAGCATGAGAACCAGTGAGACTCTGAGCGTGAGTGTGCGTGAGACGGACGGCTGGATGTGTGTCGTTTGATGGAGCGATGAGGGATAGGATGGACAGATCGGATGGCCGATAGCCGGTCTGAGAGAGGGGCTTTAGTGTCTGGCGTGTTTAGCGTGTTTAGAGTGAAGTTTCCCTCTTGCTGTCAGCACACCAAGAATAATGAAGACATGCAGGGACACACACACACTCAAAAACGACATCTGGAACGCGTTACTGGCCTTCTTCCGACTTTTACACACTTTACACCAGAACAGGCTACTGATAACAGCTGAAAACAATTACTGAACTCTACAAACTGCTGTAAGTGTAGACGAGGTTAAGTGTGTGTGTGTGTGTGTGTGTGTGTGTGTGTGTGTGTGTGTGTGTGTGTGTGTGTGTGTGTGTGTGTGTGTGTGTGTGTGTGTGTGTGTGTGTGTGTGTGTGTGTGTGTGTGTGTGTGTGTGTGTGTGTGTGATAGAATTACACTGCAAACAGTAGTTAGATCTCCACTTAGAAATGGTCAAACACCCGGGGAGGTTTGCAGATCTCTGCCATTAAACACTCTCATCTCAAAAATAACATACAAAACACCTCATATAGAAACATTTTACATTATGCCGAGTGTTTAGTTACTTTAAAGTGGCCGTATCATGCAGTATATTTAGACATACGCTAACATTCAGTTCTCAGATCTCCTCACCAGTCCATTTATAGACACTAAGTAAGGCCAATCAGAAATAGTCACAGTCGAGCTCATTAACATATGATGGCCCTCATTTGCGTATCAGCACCTTTTCAACACTTATTTTGTGGGCCGGCCATCGTAAGATCTCATTGGACCAAAATCCCACTATGTGTCTTTGGCATATTAGATGCTTCACGAAACCTGGTTATTAATAACTTTATTTATTTATAGTCAGAATCATACATTTCATGTTTCCAAACATTCCTTTTGCAAATATTGTAATAATCCAGAGAGACGACACAGTTTTTGTTGTTGTATGAAAATCAATGTAATATTGTTATTAATATACTATTATATTATTTATTCATATTTTAAATTAGTTTATTGTTTTTATTTTATTTTTTAGTTTTTGAAAGTATTTCTATATAGCTTTAATTATTTTTTGTTTCAGTTTTAGTTTTAGTAATATTTTTACTTCAACTTAATTTATTTCAGTTAGTTGCAAAGGCAACATTTTTTTTAAGTTGAAGTTTTTCATGTAATATTTGTTATTTTATAATTGTATTTTCAATTACCGACAACAATTGTAATAGTTTTAGTGTCATTTTTTCAATAATAACAGCACTGGGCCAAAAATAAAATAGAATAATATTCCGAATATTTAATGTATTGCCTAGTAGTTCTAAGATACTTGGACTTTCGAGGGAAAAAAATGTGGGTCAAGACTCAAGAGATGTTTTTACTCTATGAAAGGACTTTATTGAGTGGTTTGTGGACAGATGTGTCTGTGAAAGAGACGTTTTCTTCATCAGAGACAGCGAGACATGGGCGGTCTGACAGTCGCACTGATTTAGAGGCTGACACACACACACACAGACCCCTCGCAGCAGCGGCGAACGATGAACTTCTCCATGTCATGATTTATTCATAAGGATCGGTCAACACCCTTATATCATATTCTGCAATATTTAAAATACAGCCGTGTTGTCAAAAACGCAGACAAACTCCACCATGCACAGCATGTGTGCGTCTGTGTGTGTGTGTCTGTATGTTAGTGACTGAGGAAATACGTGTTTGTATGTGTGGCATTTTAAGACCCTGACGTTGATGTGAGACCTTGACTGTTTAAATACTGTAAACACTGTGCTACTTCAACTCTGCGGTCTGACATGACAGCTTCTGTCTCAACTAATGCTGTGCATTTGGGGGCCGGGACTACTTGTTTGTTCAACCAATGGCAGACGAGGCGA
Source organism: Romanogobio albipinnatus (assembly GCA_023566225.1). Lineage (NCBI taxonomy): Eukaryota > Metazoa > Chordata > Actinopteri > Cypriniformes > Gobionidae > Romanogobio > Romanogobio albipinnatus. The sequence continues at coordinate 6,568,317 of CM042242.1, forward strand.
GTGTTTGGGAAATCAATCAGTTATGGCTATGTTCAGAATAGCACACTACCATACTGCAGTATGTGTACTGTGCACAGTTTGCTGTTTTATTTGTATCAAATACCAGAATGACATAATAGTGTTTAAAGGTCCTGTTCTTCGTGTGTTTTTGAAGCTTTGATTGTGTTTACAGTGTGCAATATAACATGTGTTCATGTTTCGCGTGTAAAAAAACACAGTATTTTTAACACAATTTACTCATCTGTACACCGCTGTTTTCACTGTCCTAAAAACGGCTGATGAGTTCCTTGTTCTATGAAGTCCCTCCTTCAGAAATACGTAACGAGTTCTGATTGTGCCAGGCCAGCGGTTCCTGTGTTGTGATTCGACAGCAGCTTAGCGCACATGGCACGGTTCCTGTGTTGTGATTCGACAGCAGCTTAGCGCAAGTTGTACGGAAAGGTCACGCCTCTTAACGGGAGATGTATGCGGCTATGCGCTCAATGATCTCTACAGCGTCCCTGGGAAAGCCAAACAAAGGTGATTTGACTCCGGGATGAAAATAACAGCGTCTCGACGACATGGCGACAAACACACTCAAACGCAACACTTCCTTTTCTCCACGCGACACGTCCTTTTCTCCACGTGGGACAGCAACAAGACCACGCCCCCTTTTTCCGCGTTTCTTGTGGGCGGAGGTTAGTCTGTTCTACTGATGTAATTAATGAAGGAAGTACCAGGATGTAGTCCAAGCCGGCCGTTCGCTGTAGGCTTTGAAAGGGAACTTCTGTTAAATAAAATATCTCGCTTGGCATTGAACTTTGAGCTTTATAATTTTACAGGTATTATTTATGCTCTAACAGCAACATTACACACTAACTAAAGTTTGAACAATGGGATCACGAAGAACGGGACCTTTAATTCCCAGAAGACAACTGAATGCCACTCATGCGCAACATTCAAACCAAAATTTGTTCAGACACCTTCAACATTTTCTCACGTATTCGCTAGTTTAGAAAATGGTAATAAAATATGACAAGAACTCAGAGTTAAACTGTGTCAGAACAAATTCATCTTGATAATGTCAAAAATGAAAAGTTGTGATTTTCTAGGCCGATATGATATCACGCAGCACCTGAAAATAGTCCCCAGCACGCTCTCTGTGCAAGCAGGTTGTCACGTTGGTTATGTTGACGGAAGTTGGCCTGTTTTTCAGGCGCTGTGTAATATCATCGCGCCTCTGCACCAATGGGACGGCACAAAGTTCCTTGATTATTACTGTGGCGAGCAGCGAGGTCGAGGGACCGTGAGGGCGGGACGAGGCCGAGGGATCAGGTTAAAATAAAACACAACACAAAATCCAGTCCTGGTCCTCTCTCGTCCCTCACTGTCGTCACTCCTCCTTTATACTCCCTCACTCCTCCGCGAGAGCCGAGATCGCTGCGGCTCGCAGCTGGCGCTCATCCTCTCTGATGAGCGCCGCCTCGTCCCGCCCTCACGGTCCCTCGACCTCGCTGCTCGCCACAATTACGCAGAAATGAGAGTATAGTTCCCAGCCATAACGGTCTAGAAAATCACAACTTTTCATTTTCCGTCAGTTATACCAATCCATGTTATACCAATCCAATGAAATCATTAACATCAAAATTCATCTTTGCACTGGTGGGTGGTACAGAAGATGCATCGGAATTGGTAAATTACAAATGTATAAATAATGTTGAGAATAACATTTTATTTATTTTTGATTTAATGTTTGTATAAAAGCAATATAATGTTTGAAGTCATGCTCAAATTTGTGAAAACCGCTCTCGTGATATTGCTTAATTATATCACGTTATAATGTAAAAATCCAGATCTCATACAAATACTTTTTTGCAACAATATCTTGAATTTTGTGAGCATTTGTATTAAAATTGGTGTCATTTTTGACACAATCACTCATTTTTGAACCGCTCAATAAATAAAGTCGAAATAAGTTATTGATTGCATCTGAAGCAGTAAGTTTTACATCCAATCACATTAATTAAATCAGACAATATCCCAGCAGTTATGGCTTTGAAACAAAATCCAGAGTCCTCTTAGTCAGAGACCAAGACAAGACTGAGTACAATTGTGGTCGAGACCGAGAAAAGACCAAGACCTTCAAAAAAGGGTCTTAAGACCGGTCTCAAGACCAAGACCGGTCTCGAGTACTACAACACTAGCTAACGGTCTAATCAGATTCAATGATCTATGCTAAGCTATGCTAAAAGTGCTACCGCCAGACCCAGAGATCGGCTGAATGGATTAGAAAACGGTAAAACTCAACTGTTTCACTCTAGGGGAGTTGGAAAATGAGCCTATTTTCAAAAAAAAAAAAAAAACTTTTTTTTCCCTTTAAGCAAAAAAGTGTCTGAATAATTTTGGTTCCAATTTTTTTAAATAAATTTTACTGGTAGTCCACTGTATTAAGCATTTTTGGGTGTAATATGTCACAGTTTACTTTATTTTGCTATCCTCACTTACATTCAATTCAATTCAATTCAAATTTATTTGTATAGCGCTTTTCACAATACACATTGTTTCAAAGCAGCTTCACAGAAAGTGCATTTCATAAATGTACAGTAAAAATGTTAGAAAGACAATGTTAAAGAAAAATGTTCGAAAAAGTTAATCAATCGTGTATTAATTTAAGCCATAACAACGCTGGCGTTGAGTCGTCTCTTCACTGGCGTGGAGTCGTCTCATCACAGGTGTTGGGGCATCCGAAGTCTTCATGAGCGGCTGGATACAAACTGGAGCTGACAAACTATTTACCTCGGGACTAGTGTCCCGAGATAACAACAGAAAAGCAGATGGGAAATAATTAGCATAGCTGCTGTTCAGAATATTATATTAATGCTGTTGATCCGATTTAACTGTAGTATAAAGGGTAATTATAATGTGAATGCTTGGCTAAAGAGATGCGTCTTTAATCTAGTTTTAAACTGGGACAGCGAGTCTGAACCTCGAACAATATCAGGAAGACTATTCCAGAGTTTAGGAGCTAAATGTGAAAATGCCCTCCCTCCTTTAGTGGACTTAGATATCCTAGGAATGACCAGAAGCCTAGAGTTTAGTGACCTTAAAGAGCGCGATGGATTGTAGGGCGATAGAAGATCCGTTAGATACACTGGAGCTAAACCATTTAGGGCTTTATAGGTCAGTAGCAATACTTTGTAATTGATACGGAACTTAATAGGTAACCAGTGTAGAGATGATAAAATTGGTGTTATATGATCATATTTTCTTGACCTAGTAAGAACTCTAGCTGCTGCGTTTTGGACTAACTGTAGTTTGTTTATTGAGGATGCAGGACAACCAGCTAATAAAGCATTACAGTAATCTAATCTCGAGGTCATGAATGCATGAACTAACTTTTCTGCATCAGGAATAGATAGCATGTTACGTAGCTTAGCAATGTTCCTAAGGTGGAAAAATGCCGCTCTTGTAACATATGAAATATGATTTTCGAATGACAAGTTGCGGTCTAATACAACACCCAGGTCTTTTACTGTAGTGGATAAAGTGACAGGACATCCTTCCAAGGTAAAGTTGTATTGTGAGAGATTTTGTGGGCAGTTTTTTGGACCAATAAGTAATACCTCCGTTTTATCTGAATTTAATAGCAGAAAATTACACGTCATCCAGTATTTAATATCTTCAACACACGCTGTCAGTTTAGATAATTTAGCGTTTTCATCCGGTCGTGATGAAATATATAATTGAGTGTCATCGGCATAACAGTGGAAATTAATTCCATGTTTTCTTATAATATTACCAAGTGGCAGCATATATATTGAGAATAGCAGAGGGCCTAACACGCATCCTTGCAGCACCCCATAGTCTACTGACGTCATCTTTGATTTTTTCCCATTTAGACTTACATAAATGAACTATAGTGTCCTGCACCCACTAGTAAAACATTATATCTGGTGTCTGAATCATTTTTGGTTTGACTGTATAAGGTCATGTGGCAATAATGCATCATACAGAAGTTTAAAAGTTGTACTATGGTATAGATTCAAATTTGGCAGAAACTTTTGTCTAAAGTGATTTACATTGCATTCAAGGTATACATTTGATCAGTTCATGCATTTCCTGTCAATCGATTGCCGTTGCTAGCGTCATGCTTTTACTGTTTGAGCTAAAGCAATAACCACTTTTTTTACAATTCTAGTGGTGCATAAATTACACACTTCACCTTTAAATGTGCTGTATGACTCGATGAACATTAAGATGCTCAGAGAGAATAAAATGAAATAATTATTGATCAGTTTGTTGTAACAGACATATACAGCAGAAGTCAATACAAATGTCGAAACGTGTAATGACTACGGAGTTTGACACAGTTCTCAGGCTGCTCAGATGAGGAAGAACTAGTCACTGGATTTGACTGTGTTTGTAGTGGGTCTTGGCATGGAATTTGTAAGATAATCAGAATTTTGTTTATATTTGACATTATACTTGCTTGCTTAGAAGGTGACATTTTTATTATTATTAGTATTATTTTAATTAATTTTTTCTATTTTTTATTTTAACCAAGCACCCATTGTTAGGATATACAGATAATGTTGGGTGTGTTAAAATGATGGGTTTTATTTGATATTAGATTTTTTTTGTTTTGTTTTTATTTTGTGTATTTTATTATTTTAATTTTAACATTTTATTTAATTTAAAATTTTAAAATTTGATTTTAACCAAGCACCCATTGTTGGCATGTATATGCAGATAAAGTAAAAATTATGGAGTTATGTATATATTTTATTTAACTAAATGAATAATATTACCATATTTTATATTAAAAAAAATATTTATTATGTTTAATTAACATTTTTATTATCATTGAAATATTTAGTTTCTAGTTAATTTTATACACGCAAACAAAATGATATACATTTTTTTATAAAATTTTTTTTTTACCCAGCCCATTTTTACATTTACTCGTTCAAATTAAATATGTTTTCTGAGTTTGTCACACCACAGACAAATGTGTTATTAACCACCCAGCCAAATTTGAATCATAAAAAAAATCTGCCAAGTAAAAAAAAATAGCTTATCAAAATCTTGAAAAAATAAGCAACATTCTCTGCTCTCAAACGCTGGGGGCGTGTCCACTGTCAGCGGCGAAACCACGCCCACTCGCGGTAAAGCTGCCGTTACATTAGCACACACACAATACTCGCGTACAGTTCACGTCAGCGGGACGGGTGGATGAAGGTCGTCGTGGGAGATAATCGGTTCGGCCCCATTCTGCAACGGATTACCAGGGAATCCCAGTTGTCTCCGATGTAAGTTTGTAAAACTATCCTGTGTAAAGTCACTGCAGAGGCAGGTGTTGGTGGTGATTCTCAGCTCTCCATCAAGATGGCTGTTCACAAAATTTATCCACCTCTTCCTGATATCATTTTTGTTTTGTAAACTGTTTTGTAAATTGTACGCTGTTGTAACTAAACGGTACTGACGGTAACTCGAGCGGGTGAACTGATGCAGTGCTAAGTTAATTATGATAGTGTTATGTTGCGTTCACACCGGACGCGATTCGCGCGAGTGATTTACATGTTAAGTCAATGCAGAGACGCGAAATGGCATTCTGCGGCGCGATTCGCGCGATTGAGGCGGCGAGATTCGAGCGATTCGCGCGATTGAGGCGGCGCGAATGACGCGAATTGAGCGTTTTGAACGCGCGATTCGCGCGAATCACGCGATTCGCGCGAATCGCTCAAGTTGAAAAATCTGAACTCTGGCGGATATTTCGCGCCGCGTTAACCAATCACGAGCTTGCTCTAGTAGTGACGCATTTACAAGCGGAGGCAGAAATCCCAACAACAATGGAGGACAAGATAATGGTGGCCGTATGTGGAGACCCGGAGCTGTACAATACATCATCCTATCACTACAGGAACAGGAATAAAAGGAATAAAAAGGATCTTGCTTGGAAGAAAGTGAGTTATTGTGAGTTATTGTGAGCCATTGTGAGCCATTTCACAACGAGACAGGAGCAGAAAAAAAGAGCCAGAGCCAGCGGCAAATGTGAGAAGGACTAGCCGAGGGAAGGCGGGTCTCCCCGGGTACACGAGCGCTGAGCGCCGCCGATCCCCTGGATCTCACAACTCCGAAAACGGCAGATAAAATGCTCAAATAGGCACTCTTTTTATAAATTAACCACAGATTTGAGCTTTAAACAACTATATTATCGCCTGAAAAAGTCTTTAAACTACGTTTTGTCGCACATTAATAGTAGTATTTTTTACAAAAATACTCATATAGGCTCATATAGAGCAGAAGCCCCGCCCATGACGCGAATCGCGTCCGGTGTGAACGCCACATTAGGGGAGGGGCTCCAGTGCGTCATCGAGCCATCATTTTAGCCCCGCCCAAAAAATCCTGAACACAGCAACGATGAAAAACTGTTTAACGGTCTAACTCCACAATTCAGTACTACACAGTTCACAGTCTTTGTAACCAGGGATGTAGTGGAGGCTAAACGCACGTAAACGCCGTTTACGCACCTCCCAAAATTCGGAAATAGCGTTTACCCACCTCCAAAGTGCTTATCCACCTCTAAATTGAGTTTATCCACCTCTAAATTGAGTTTATCCACCTCTAAAAAGCCTACAGTTCCTAAGCCATTTTAAATTAAGCTTATGTCGTTTTAGTTTCATATTGTTCATTTTCATTGGTTGTTTGTTGTACAGTTAGACGAAGTCTTTCATATTGCGCTGCAACTGTCAGTGAGTAGTGGGAAGTCCGGATCATTTTACTGACTCGGATCTTTGAGTCTCGTTCAGCAAAATGAACGAATCTTTTCTCTTTCCGTCTATGGGACTGACATGAAGAACAAAATACTCGGATCTCACCTGTCGATTCAGAATCAGAACCCATTTGTTGCGTAATGCGCATGCGCGGTCAACACAAAATGAACGAATCACTCTCTGAGACAACTCGGTAGTCCCGAGTCATATCAAAGATTCGTTCAAAAGATTCAAACATGGATATCCGGCAATTTTTTAAGCGCCGTCAAGACAGCAGCCCTCCTCCAAATGCCAGCAAACTGGCTCGGCTACAAGCCCAAAGTGAGTGAGCTCGGAAAACAGTACTAAACTTTATGTTTTTGGGGTTTAATTTGGTTCACGGTTAGATTCATGCCACTGACTAAACTTCCTTTTCCCAGTAAAATTCAGGATACATGATTATTATCAGATAAATAACTGGATGCAATTATATGCATTCTCTGGTATTTAAACCACTGAAAGTTTGTGACAACAAGCTCCCTTTGCTAGTCAGCTAGCTAGTTATTGTTATCGCTACAGCCGTGCGAGGGTACGGTAAATGTTTCTATGGTAATAACAGCGAGTTGGACTAATCAGAGGCGTCGCTGTTAAGCTTAGGACTGTGGGTAGTGTAAAAAAAAGCTGTAATGATGCAGTGTATTTTGTGTTCAAATGGAACATTTTTGGTTTTATTGTTTTTTAGTTTAGCAAAATCGTCTGTTAATGTCGGCAGCCATTACACTTGTGGAAATTACAGTGCAACTTATATTGTCTTTCTTCTGTTAATTACAGAAACTGAGTTTTCTTTAAATTAAAATATGTGGCACCAAATTCATCCTTCTGTCGTTAATCTGCACCTGCCTCATTAGCAATTGGCAAAAACTGTAATCGACAACTATTTTGATAATCGATTAGTCGCCTTGAGTAATTTTTTAAGACAAAAGTAAAATTCTTTGATTCCAGCTTGTTTAATGAGAATATGTTCTAGTGTGTTCTCTCATATGTGACAGTAAACTGAGTTGTGGACAAAACAAGACATTTGAGGACGTCATCCTGGGCTTTTGGGAAACACTGATCCACATTTTTCAGACAGACCAAACAACTAATCGATTACTTGAGAAAATATTCAACAGATTAATCGACTTTGAAAATAATCCCAAATCTAATCATTATGTACAAGTGCATTGCATTGGAACCCCTGGATATAAGCCTCCCCTCTCTATCTCTCTTAAATATTTTTGTTCTCTCTGAGAACAATAGCTATCATCAGGATACGCTATACACCGGTAGGCAGTGGCCCACCTTACCGTGACCACGATACGGTCACCCAAAATTTATAGTTTACCCACCTCTTTTTTTACCACTACACCTCTGTTTGTAACGTGTTCCAGCAATACATTTCTAACATTTCTAATGTGTTTAGAAACAAATCTCAGAATTGCCTTTACAGGGACTTTAACCTTAACCTCTTAGCCAGTCTATTTGGGTGATTATTAACCAGAATAAGTATGGACCAGACTTTATGCCGTGAAGATTAGTTGACGTGTTTGATGAGTGAAATCTCTTGTTGTATGTTTGGGCTTGTTGCGATGAGTGTTAAAGCAGCGTTATGTCTTAATTGCATCAGTATCTGAGCTGTGTGAAGGGATGCTGGAGTCATGGAGAGAGAGAGTCATAGATCAGACGGGGCTGTAGATCAGATCTATAGATCAGCATTACATTCACTGAGAGCCTAATTCACTCACACACAGCAGCATTAGTTAAATTACATTGTTTAGAGCGACTGTCAGTCAGCACGCTAACCTTTGCTAAACGATTGGCATCTCAACAAATGAGTTTGCGCTGTAATGCAATAATGAAAGCTGACAAATAGCGCCCGCACACGCATGGACGCTCAGGGGGAGGCCAAAGACTGATGCAGCACATCGACCAATCAATTCAGATCCAGAGACAAGACAAACACACACGTCTAAACTCACGTTCCTGTGCATCACTGTTTCCATCTATCCACTGATTTATTGATCTGTCTGCTGTATTCAGATGTCCAGTCTTCAGTCACACATCATTCTAATGCTGATTTGCTGCTCAAGAAACATTTCTTACTGTTATCAATGTTGGAAACAGTTGTGCTGCTCCATATTTTTGTGGAAATCATGATCCGTATTTTTTAGGATTCTTAAAAAATAGAAAGTTCAAAAGAATTTGAAATAACGCATTTACTGTCACTTGTGGTTACTTTAATGCATCCTTGCCTAATGAAAGTATTAATTAAAAAAAAATCATTTTTAAACACCAAATACATTATTTGAATTGTTATAGTGGAAGATAAATGTTTGATAAATGGTAATGGTCATAGCTAGCAAATATTATTGCTCCATAACAAATTATTTTGTTTTAATTCATTCGTATTCTTGTCCTTTTTGCACAAGCAAATTTTGAAAGCGTGTTTCAAAGTGTATATTTTTGAAAACGATACCGTTATCATCTCTGTGTAAACTACAAAAACTTGTATTTGTGAAAACGGTGACGTCATGTGCATGCATATTACATGATCAGTCTTCAAAGTGACATTGCCACCTACTGGCCTGGCAGCAGAATGCAACGTTTTTTGTCGTTTTCACGGATCTATAAGAACGGAATTGTTTTGACAGCGATGTCCCCTGTACTTGAAAAACGCGAAGGACAAGAATATTTTCCGCTTTTAGTACATTGTTGTCGTGTAAACGCACCCTCGTTGTAACTATAAGGCAAAAAATCCCTTTCCAGAACATTTTCATTCAACGTTCCCAGCTGGTGGAACGATCTTCCCACCGCCATCCGAAACGCAGAATCATTGACATCATTCAAAAGTCAACTAAAAACTCAGCTCTTCTGTGAACACTTAACCTCATAAAAAAATAAAAAACCCTTTCCTTTTCTCTTTCTCCCCCTTTTTTCCCTCCCTACTCTAGCCTGTGCTACACTGAGCAATGTACATGGTCTCAGTATTTCAGGCACTTGTTGCGCTTACTCGACTCTTCATGACCAATCGGTTCCTGTACTCCCAAGTTGTAAGCCGCTTTGGATAAAAACATCTGCTAAATGCATAAATGTAAAAATGTAAATGTAACTATAAATACATACTGATTAAGGGCCCCATTGCAAGTGCACTTAGGGCGTGTCCGAATCCACTTTTGCTAGTTTAACGACGGGAAAAATGGTCTGCGCGCCAGGCGCATGGCCTAAAAGGGTTGTCCCAAGTCTCTTAATAAGTAATGGGTGTGTTTTGGGCGTAACGTGCAATAAAACAAATCAGAGTCTCATCTCCCTTTCCCTTTAAAAGTCACCATGGAGGATTTGCTATTTACATGGCGGAATATAGACACCCTCAACCTGACGAGTCAGTTTAAATACATGTGTGTATTGAAATGTTTGGGCAAATAATTAGCCAATTTCATTCGTCATTACTGCAGGTAATTCTGATACATGCAATAACTATCCATTATGACATGTAGGCATTTTTATCTTTATGTAAACAATAATAGTCTTTTACATTTGAATCCCTTTATTTGTCATATTTAAAAATGTTTGTGTGCTGCTGCACGTCCCTGTGTGTGTAATAAGCAGAGTATACGTGCACTGTGCACCCGCCTATAGGCTCATATTACTAACACAAAAAATACTGCACTGTTGACTTTATGGTGCATTCAAGTCATGTCGTAAAGATCGTATTTATGAGTTGAACGCACATGAACGCCACCATAAAGTCGTAAATACCAGTGGGAAGCTTGAGGGTTTTTTTTTAAGCCCCGATCTTTACAAGGGGCGTGTCAGTGAGAAACATGGCGGAATACCACAATATTTAAGGTATTTAGCAATGATATTGTCAGGTTTTTCTATTTACAGCGATAGCATATGATAGCTATGATAGCATTATAATATAACACTATAATATGTAACGATAAAGTTTACAGTAGTTTTATAAATTAATTAAAAACATAAAAAAGCAAAACACACCTGATGCACATTCCTTGTTCCTCATTTTCTGGAAGTGGATTTTAAGAACCTTGCTGTATTTTTGTGTAATTAAATAAGTACTCCGCCATCTTACTCAGATGAAAGTGACTTGAACGCACATGACGTCGTAAACATGACTTCCTACCTCTTAAATACGAACTTCCCAGGAGGACTTGAATGCACCATTAGAGCAGGTTTTTGTTGGTCAATGGCAGAGTTGTTTTCAGTTCCTCAAAATAGCAACGCGCCAACAATGCGCCTGAACACACCTGGTTTTCAGACCAGCATGCCCATGGGCGCGAGTGCATTTGCTATTTAAACAACATGGTGCAGGATGTGAAAATGAGTACTGCATCGGGCTGAAACTAGCAAAAAACACTTGCCTGACCTCGCATTTCGCTGGGTGTATAATAGGGCTCAAAGACTTAAATATTAAGTTACAATATAATTATATTTGAAGGGGATAAATGTCACAAATCAGGGTTAAACAGAAATCGCAGTGACAAAAACAAATTATTAGGGATGCACCGAATGTTCGGCAACCAAAATTATTCAGCCAAAAATAGCCGAATAACTGAAAAGACAGAATAAATTTAACCGAACAATGACGTTTTTGATGACGCGATCAAATATAGCAACCAGCACGTGAGAGAGAGGCGCATGCCTCGGAAGTGTGGAAGCATTAAAGTGTACGAGATAGACGCAAAAATGTCCGTTTGCAGACACTGTCTAAGCACCCTCGAATGCAAGCAAGAACTCCCTCTGTTGATACTGTAATAATATACTGGCAAATGCTCCAGTGCATATTTGTGTCTGTAGAACGTCAAATGTATCCATTTACAACGTGTTTCTGCAGCGGCGACATAGTTGTTGATCTCTTGTACGCAATGGCCAATGTGTTTAAAGTCAGTCAGAATCCACTCCCTGCTCAAACCGCCAACGTTTTTATTCAGTGCTGAGTTATACAGGCTCGCAAAACCTCTCATGAACAAACAAACAAAGTGTAGACACGAATCGACGCAAGTAAGATATTTATTGTGCATTGTTAGCAGCTTCATTGAACTTTGTGAGATTGCGATGAACTGACATAGTGACAGCGTTTTGATTGTAAATGGAGCGGTCTTGGCTCGCTTTTGAGTCTACAGTCTATATCATCCATTTAATAAAACTATTGTTTTTCATGTTGCAAAAAGGATTAATGGCAAATTGCACGCTGCAAAGTTTCGGACTAGACAAAGTGAAATAGTAATGCATCAGAGCAATGTAAAGGCAGACTAATAGATTAATAGAAAAATATTTGTGAAGTTGTAAATAATCTTAAATGTCTCCCTGTACACTCAGTGCTGTGGTGGAGCCGTCGCTTAGCCTACATCTGCACTTTAACAGAGCACCCTCAGTGATTTCAGAAGCACCCTCAGTGATTTGATTATGACACCTGTAGGCATAATAGGACAAATATAAGATAAGATATATTTTATTTTAAAAATGTATTTTAAGTTATGTTGTGCTTTGTTTGTGTAATGTCTGCTGGAATGCTAACATTTTTTTTGAAATGGTAGTTTTGTCATTTATTTTTCTTTAAAAAAAGCAAGATAAAATAGTAAAAAGCACTTTTTTTTTTTTTTTACTATTTTAGCCTTCGGCCAAGTGTTTTATTATTGTTCTGCTTTGGCCAAGAATTTTCATTTCGGTGCATCCCTACTGCATAAAGCATTTCAGATAAAAACTATATTTTAATTTCAATACAGGCTAAATTTATGTGTGTTTGCTTGTTTGGATAAGTTAAAATGCAGTGCTAATTTGAAATGTAAATTAGCCAATATACCGATGTTATTGCAAGTTCAGTATGGTGATAATTATCACACAAGTGTATCATAGAGCGTGTGTTTTCTGAATAAGTGCTGGTCTCTGGAACAGACACTTATGTTTCTTTCTAAAGTCCACTTATGACATCATCCCTCAAAAACTGCGCTGACCAGACGAGTGTGTGTTTGTGTCTTTATTGTCCAGTTACTGGCAGAACTTTCTTTCTTTCTTTCTTTCTTTCTTTCTTTCTTTCTTTCTTTCGTTTTGTTTTTCTCTCTGTCTCAGTGGTATAAATCTCTCACACTAGAGTCTCTCGGGGTCTGACAGCACTTTAGTCCTTGAGAGAGTGTGTGAGAGTCTGTGAGATTGCGTGTGTGTGAGGGGCAAACCGTTCTTGCTCTCTCGCTCTCTCTTTGTGTCGCTGAGCATGATGGGTAGGGGTCGCATGTGGCATCGCCTCAAGGTTGCCCAGCGTGACTGCATCCAGAACTCAGAGGATGTTCGAATTGATTGTCCATTTACGATGTTTTCCAAGTGGTTTCATCCTTTTCTTTGCTAGTTTTCTGAAGTGTATTTATAATAAACTCTAAATATATAATTGTATTCTATATTCTATAAAATATAATTGTATTCTATCAGTAAACATTGATATATGATACAATGAATGTACTATATTTAATTAATCAGCATATAATAATTCATTTACACATTTTAATTGCTTTGAAACCTTCTATTTATGCATTTGGCAGACACTTTTATCCCTATCCGAGCTGCACAATGTGTGTGCTCTCTTTGATTGTGCATTTAAAGGGTTTCGTTTCTTTGTGCTTGAGGCTTTCAGCACAGCATATGCTGACATGATACAAACGCGGTCAAATATGCAAGATGAATGTGTTTTAATGTGAAGAAATCTCTTCAATCTGTTTGCTTCTGTGTTTGTGAAGAGCAGGTCACAATTTCTTTTCACAAAAACAGATGAATGTGAATTGACATGTGGCAGAACCTAAGGCTGCTCTCTGTCTCTTTTCTGTAGATTGGCATTTCTTTCTGTCAGTATAATTGATCGTGGACTGTTGCTTGTCAGGTGTTTGGGAAGTTTAGTGCATGTGAAGCCTTTCCTCTAAACAGACAGTCCACAAGTCTGTGCTATTCTATGTAGAAATATCCTCAACTAGAGATCAATGTATTACTGTGGTGTTTATCAGCACTTTATTTTAATGGCCCCTATTATGCTTTTTCAGATTTTATACCTTCCATGTAGTGTGTAATATAACTGTTTGTGAATGTAAAAGGTCTGCAAAGTTTCAAAGATCAAAGTGCAGGATGAATAGAGTCTCCCAAAAGAAAGAACCGATTCTGAACTGCAGAAAGTGATCAGTAATTGCAATCTCACTTCCTGCACAAACCTACTTAAGTTTTTAACAAATTTGCATTTGCTATGGTCTTCATTGGCTGCCAGTGAACAACTTTGACTTTGAAGCTGTTACTGGAAGAGTTATTTTGTGTTGTCGATATGTCGAGAAGAAGCTGTTTTCTTTGCTGCCAAATCAAATCCACTTTGTATGCATTTCAAAAGGATGACGATTTGGGCTTGAATTGATTCGGTAAAACTGACGCCATCGTTACTGTTCATATCACTGTTTATGAAGTGCTGAGGAAGCCTTTGGAGCTGAAATCTAGATATGGTAATGGGCAAAAACTACCCAAACACTGGGTTGTTACGTCTGACCCAGGATCTTACACAAAAACTACCCAAACACTGGGTTGCTACGCCTGACCCAGGATCTAACACAAAAACTACCCAAACACTGGGTTGTTACGTCTGACCCAGGATCTAACACAAAAACTACCCAAACACTGGGTTGCTACGCCTGACCCAGGATCTAACACAAAAACTACCCAAACACTGGGTTATTACGTCTGACCCAGGATCTTACACAAAAACTACCCAAACACTGGGTTGCTACGCCTGACCCAGGATCTAACACAAAAACTACCCAAACACTGGGTTGTTACGTCTGACCCAGGATCTAACACAAAAACTACCCAAACACTGGGTTGTTACGTCTGGCCCAGGATCTGGGTAACACAAAAACTACCCAAACACTGGGTTATCACATCTGACCCAGGATGTAACACAAAAACTACCCAAACACTGGGTTGTTACGTCTGACCCAGGATCTGGGTAACACAAAAACTACCCAAGTACTGGGTTGTTACGTCTGACCCAGGATCTGGGTAACACAAAACTACCCAAACACCGGGTTGTTATGTCTGACCCAGGATCTGGGTAACACAAAATCTACCCAAACACTGAAAAAGTAACCAAAAATAAAAAGACCCAAGACCCCCCCCATAAGACCTTCTGTTAGCCAAATTTGAAGGCAGCAGCGCAGGGGCCAGTATATGGCTAACACCTTGTGTTTTTGTAATTTTTACTAGTTATTGTTTTTATTTTAATAGTCAGTATAGTTTTTATAATAACGTTTCTAAAAGTGAACTATATATCGTCTTGGTATGTAACCCTCGTTCCCTGAGGAGGGAACGGAGACGTAACGTTAGTTACGCACACTGCCATCACTGGTCTCTGGGTCCTCAGAGACAGGAACATGAGTTCTTACCAAGCGCTGCTAGCCCGGGGGCCAGCAGTGGAAGGATTTTCCCCCGGCCCTCCACCGGGGGAAGGAGAGGCCCTGCTACCATCCCCTGGAAAGAACTGGAACCCATCTCTGAGTTGTCCACCTCCAGCCTGGCGTTTAGTCAGGCTGAGGAGCGGACTGGGCGTCATCCTGCAACCACCTCCACAGCGCAGCCCAGGTGAAGGCTGCTGCTGGGGCCGGGCGGGAGGGGGGAGGGCGCCCTCGGTGGCAAGCGGACTGAGGCGACTGAGCCAGCGGCTGGTGCAGCAGCTGGCCGCCGGGGCAGTACGTGTTACAGCCTCAGTCTGCTTTCGGGCGGCCGAGAACCGTTGGGCGCAGTTCTCAGCCGCGCCGCCGAAGAGGCCAGCCTGGGATATGGGCAAGTTGAAGAGGCGGGCCCGCTCAATGTCCTCCACATCACCAGGTAAGGCCAGGTGTTTCTCCCGGACCAGAGCAGTGGACATTGCCCGACCCAGGGAGCGTGTGGCCACCTTCACTGCCCGGGGGGCGGGACCAGTGGCGGCACACAACTCATTGAAGAGCACTGGGTCGGCTCCACCCTTGTGCATGTGCAAAGGGGTGGCGGCCTGCCCCGTAGCTCTGCAGGACCACGCCACCGAAGTAGACGAGCCCACAGGCTTTGGGGGGGGGGGGGGGGGTGCTTAGGATAGCCACGCCACATGTTCAACAGTGGGGGGACCCCAGTGTACCCTTGGCCGCAGCCCCATCGAGGGCAGAGAAGGCGGAGGAGGCCACCGAACGGTCACGGGAAGCACGGGGACTTCCAGGGCTGCGTGATCTCCTCATGCATCTCGGGAGCGAAAGGCAATGGGGGCGGGGC
This sequence comes from Romanogobio albipinnatus, assembly GCA_023566225.1. Taxonomy (NCBI): domain Eukaryota; kingdom Metazoa; phylum Chordata; class Actinopteri; order Cypriniformes; family Gobionidae; genus Romanogobio; species Romanogobio albipinnatus. The sequence continues at coordinate 6,584,369 of CM042242.1, forward strand.
CCAACAGCTGTCAGGTGCCGCCCACAAAACCAATCGCGCAACCACGAGCGCTCGTGACAGGGTGGAGTTCCACACCAGCCCGAGGCTCTCGGCTGCCCGAGATAACATGGCTGTCAACTCTAGGTCGAATCCGGCAGCGCTGACACACCCGAAGGCGGAGCGCAGCCTAATCGTCATCCCCAAAGGACTCTAGCCCACCTCGAGATGCGGCGAACGACATCTCGCTGCTATCTGGAGTGTGAACGAAACTAACGGGGCGTCAGAGACGGTCCCACCGCTTCAGTCCAGCACTCGTGGGAAGCGATGTGTGAGAGGGGGGCGTGGCCCGAGGAATGATCGTCGGGGTTCTTAATACCACGGCACCGCCCTCAGGTCACCCTGGCCACCAGAGACGGTAGATTGGGGTGTGGCAGAGGGGACTCTTTCTCCTCACGGAGATCACTGAGTCTCGACCGCGACATCACGATGGTCACGTTCCCACAGTGGGAACATGACACATCCACAAACACTGCCCGAACGTGCTGAAGCCCAAACACGTCGAGCAGTGAATGTGCCAGCAACGGAGATCGATCGCACCCGGAAGTGCACGGGCGAACCGTCTTGAAAAAGACTTCACGTGCAAGCTCTTTTTGTGAGAGGAAAGCTCTGCAGAGTGCCGAAGCGCCCAGGGAAAACACACACATCTGTTGCAGATCACTGCACAGATCAGCAGGCAGGCAATGCGAGATCGCAGGAACGCGCCGTCACACCAACACCCTGGAGAACCGCTCGTATCGAAGACTGAAGACAAGACTTGAGAATTCAGGCTTGTAGGAGTGAACAGATGCTCTTGGCTCCAAAGCAGAAACATAATGCGATGTTGCCAGCGTACTTCCTTATATACCCACGATGTGGGGCGGAGTTACGCATGCAAATTCCGCATGCCCATGGCATTGGCACGGCCATTGGGCGCTGTTAAATTCCTCGAAGGTAATTGGCTTCTAAGCGAAACCCCCATTCGTTAGTCACTAGCGTTACGTCGTAGTGACTGAACGAAAGGGAACCCTGGTTGCAATGTATCTTCCTTTTTCTCTGTGACCATAATAAACATGACAACATCCCAAGAATTATGAAATCCTCCGAAAAGAGGATAAAATGTTACCATGGCCACATTTTAGTGGTGCACTGATAAACTACCACTACAGTGATGTTTTTGGGGCCGATCTTCAATCACTAGAATCATTCTAATGAAAAGTCACTTGGAAGGGAGTTTTGATGGTGATTTGGTTCCTCTATTTTCTTTAAAAGTTAAATTAGTCATATTTCAATGCCCAATTTAAATCTACAAAATCTCCTTAAATTCTCAAATAAACAGTTTGTCTTGCTTCTCGATTCCTGTAATCCCACGTTTATTTGGGAATTTCTAAAACAAGATCTTGTAGGTTTTGAAATATGACTCTTTCTAACTAACCACTGAAAGTAGAGGACTGTATTACACTGGCAGTTACAGTAAGCAGATGCATTTGTGTTATGGAGATGATAATTGCTCTAAACTACATGACGGCTGCATTTTCAACATAACAGCATGGATATTATTAGCGTCAGGCTCAGACGGCGTGACCTCGGACCGCCCACAGTCTGTTTACTGACCGCCTGATGCATACTGCACATAGAAATGACAAGCGCTGACTGAAATGTCAGTCGGGGAGCACAGCACCTTGTTGTATAAGCAAGCAGTTCATGACCAGATCTGTAATGTGCACCAGACATAAAGCCGTAGCGCTGTTGATGATAACTTCATCACGTAGTGTTTACCACAGAGAGGGCATAGAGGAATAAAATCATGATGCAGCATCAATAAAACAACACATAGTATTGCTAATTTTGCACTAGTCTACTTGTTAACCCTTTCCCCACCAGTGTTTTTGATCGTTTTCGTAAAAATTTCATGGAATATTTTGAATATTTTGTTGCTGTTACGTCCCGCATGATTTTATGGGTTTAGACGGACGCAACAAAATAATAAAAGTTTTAAAGAGCACTGCAATATATATCAAAAGAAAGAACAAAGCCTCTGTTATTATAACATATAAATGTGGGTAAGTTTCATAAAAAAAACAACATTTTGATCAAAAAGCTGAGAAAATCAGTTTTCGCTTAAGATTAGGCTACATCCAGATCTGATTCAGAGCGATGATCCAAACACAGATGGAGTAGATGGAGTCCATCAACACCTCCTATGCTTCACAGTCCTGTAGCTCGTCCTGGGTCGACATGTCATTCAGTAACATCAGACAGCTTTGATTTATATTCTGTTTAATGTTGGTGATCGCATTATTTTATATGCCATCACTTGTTTCTGCATCTTCGCATGTGTTTTGATCAGGAGATTCTGTACTCTTAGGCCTAGTCCACACGTACACAGGTATTTTTATAATCCTCCTCCGTTTTAAAAAACAATTGCGTCCACACAAGCACTGTTTAAAAAAATCTCTGTCCACATGTAAACGCAAAACCACGCTATGATTGGCTGCCTGATTTCCACATGCGTCCCATCCACGGCACCGATGCACTGAGGGATGCCATGGGCTCAGTGAAACCCTTCTACAAGTTTCTTTTATTTGGACTCAGTGACAGGTAACACTATAGACACAGGGGCAAGGCCCAAGTGGACTGTAATAGCTTCACACACTTGCCTTACTATTTTGTATTATTGCATTCTGGCGCCTCTGTTCTGCAATACAATGAGATAACTGCGCATGTATCTGTATACACGTGATAAGCACTGTTAGCAGAGTTTTTTAAAAGCTGTGTCCGCCATTGCATAGACTCCACTCATGTAAACAAAAGAGATAACGGCGCACAATCTGACGTCAAACAAAGGAGAGAACGGTGCACACTTCATCTTTACCAAGCCACTTTACCAAGCCGAAATCTCTGGTTTCACCGTCTACATGACAACGCTGCAGTTGTTTTTCATTTCGTGATTTATAAACACCCATCAGTTTGAAAACACCCACAAATTTAGAAACGCCCACTTTTGTTCAGCAGAGAGTCAAATTCTGACAATGGTGGGAAAACGTTTTCTCACAAATGACGGAGATTTCTGTCAATGGCGGGGAAAGAGTTAAGCTATGATTGCGATGGACAGATTTTGTTTAAATTTTGTAACACCTTTTGAAAACGATTGTGTGAGTTATATTCCTTAGTAAATGTTATTAATAGGAATAAATAAATAAAAAATGCAAGGGATATGGTAGTTTATGCATATAATATAATATAATATAATATAATATAATATAATATAACAACATAACATAATATGACAATATAACGACATGACATAATATAATATAATATAATATAATATAATATAATATAATATAATATAATATAATAAACGCAATGTAATGTAATATAATGTAATATAATATATATTCTTTGAAAGAGAAATTAATGCTTTTATTCAGCAAGTATGCATTAAATTTATCAAAAGTGACAGTAAAGACAATAATGTTAAAAGACATATAATGTTACAATATGAAAGTTTTACTGTATTTTTGATCAAATAAATGCAGGCCTAATTATATTATTATATTATATTATATTATATTATATTATATTATATTATATTATATTAATTATATTATATTATATTATATTATATTATATTATATTAATTATATTATATTAATTATATTATATTAATTATATTATATTAATTATATTATATTATATTATATTAATTATATTATATTATATTATATTATATTATATTATATTATATTATATTAATTATATTATATTATATCATATTAATTATATTATATTATATTATTTATATTATATTAATTATATTTATTTTATTTTATTATTTATTTATTTATTTTTATTTATTATTTTATTATATATGAATTTATATTATATGAATTCTATTATATTATATTATATTAATTATATTATATTATATTAATTATATTATATTACATTGTATTATATTATATTATATTACATTATATTATATTATATTATATTATATTATATTATTATATTAATTATATTATATTATTATATTAATTATATTATTTTATATTATATTATATTATTTTATATTATTTATATTATATTAATTATATTTAATTTATTTTATTTTATTTTATTTATTATTTATTTATTGTTTTATTTTATATTAATTTATATTATATTAATTATATAATATTATATTAATTATATTATTCATGTCCAGATTTTACAGTAGAACATCTGCATCGTTGTTATGTTATGTTGTTATGTTATGTTGTTATGTTATGTTATGTTATGTTATCCATATCCATATCCAGATTTTACAGTATAGCATTCACACAATTTCGAAACCTGTCTCGGGGTTTGCGTTCTCTAGCCGCCGGGAGCTGTTGCCATGTGGATGAGCGGCCGGAACGCAGTGAGAGTTTTCTATTTTGGTTGAAAATGGTGTCGTGTAAGTGACCCCAAAGTACCGGTAAATAACGAATGATTATTTACAACGGAAATTAATCAAAAAATACTTGCTGAACAATAACTTTTTTCTAGAGCTGATGTACAGCCAAAACTATCTCTCTTCCATTAATTTCATATTCTCACTGTAATGCTGCTTTGAAACTATCTGTATTGTAAAAAGCGCTGTATAAATGAAGGTGACTTGACTTGAATATAGCTGTATGGACTGTAAAATGTTTTATTGTTTTTATCTTAGTCTTTTGTATCTGTTTGAAGCTTAATGGCATCTAATCACCATGAAATGTCATTATATTGCAAGAGCTACGTAACCGTTCTTGAGAAATTTGGAGTGACACAAGGTTGAGTAAATGATGGATGAACTATAGCTTTAATTTAAGGATATTATGTGTATGTAGTGCGTTTGGTAAATTTGAAGTGAGTTTGGCCCCATTAACAGAGCAGATCCCCTGCTATTCAGCCTCGGCTTCTGTCTGCGTTTCTCCAGCCTCATCACCATACGTGTGTGTGTGTGTGTGTGTGTGTGTGTGTGTGTGTGTGTGTGTGTGTGTGTGTGTGTGTGTGTGTTGGCAGCTGGACTCTGGGTTCGAGTCATTCATCACGTTCAGGAGGAAGATGAGGGGGGCTGCTGCTGTGTGATTTGTCGTGATGTTGAGGGTGTGTCTGTTTTCTCTATGTCTCTCGCTGTGGGATCTCATAGTGTCGGCTTCACAGCTGCTGAGTTACACATAAAGAAGCACTTCAGCTTTCACACACATCACAATGCAGGCCCTCAGAGACAATGTGTGTGTGTGTGTGTGTGTGTGTGTGTGTGTGTGTGTGTGTTTCTCAACTAGTTGTAGTTTGGGAATAAAAATGTGTTGGAATGAGCTAAATCTGACCAAATCTTCTTTGAAAAAGGGAAAAGTAGTTGTTTTGTAGTTTTATAAGCAGGTCTGGGTTATTTTAATATCATTTATAGTATGTATTAATATTTTATATTATTATTTTTATATTTTCAGTTACATTTAAATTAGCTTTTTTCATTTTTTTTATTATTATTATTATTATTATTATTATTATTATTATTATTATTATTATTATTTTGTATTTCTATTCATGGAAGCTTGTTTCCACCATAGAAGAAGAAAAAAAAGAAGGTAATTGCGACTTTTTATCTCACAATTGTGACTTTTTTTTTTTAGAATTTATATAAATTTTATTCTTTTTAATATACATTTGCAATTGTGAGTTATAAAGTTAGAATTGTGAGATAAAGTCAGAATTGTGAGATAAAAAGTCGCAAAAATCTTTTAAATGTGTCATGAACTGGCTTTTTAAAAAAATGTTATACTGTTGCCTGAGGTCAACTTATGACGTTTGTGTGGTTTTTACATTCAAAAACATCATAATGAATATGTCATAGGCTACTTTCTGCCTTGGTTTTGAGGCTCTCTGAAAAACGGTCGGTTTTGATGGGCATGACGCACTGAAGACTTGGAAGTAAACGCCCACGGCTAGGATTGGATAAGATTTGCATATTTAATGAGCTTCTGCTCCCTCTGTCAGTGACAGCGTGTGGCAAACGGCAACCGGTATGAATCGCCCAGCCCACAGCCAGGGCTCGCAAAATGTCTTTATCAAACAAACACAATGATTCATCTCTCATCCACCCGCGATTGACTGGAATGATATTTCTGTATCATTTTGCTCGATCATCAGTGAATATAACCACAAACCGTACACACACACACACAGCGGGACTTTGGGCTTTGCGAGCACTGGCATTACAAATCACGAATGAACCAATAACACCTTCTCCAGCCTGTGACAGCGTGCTAAGGTATGTAATCAATAGATATCAAACGATCTGTAACAATGCAATACTAACACATATAAAAAACATGTTTTACTCACATAAGTGTGTTGCACCGTTCCTGTCGGATCCAATATAGAAGGCACAGCATTGTGTTTTAATCTCAATATGTCTGCAAATCCAGTCTCGACCTGTATCTTGTTTTTCAATCGATTCCGCATCGTTTCGCTCAACGAGTCGGTGGGCAGGCTTGAGGTGGACTTCTCGGTCCTATTACGTCAGTGGTCGACATATTCTGAGAGCTCTCGTTTTCTGGATCTGGTGTCTATAAAAGCTTTTCTTTGACTAACAAGGACGTTTTCAGCTCTGAAACTTACAGGATATTCTTATATCACGATGAACTTTTGTATATCAAAGGCTCAAAGGAAAGTTGATTTCTCAATTCATCACCCCTTTAAACGTTTTATTCTGCGGCGGAAAAAAACTTCCATACTTTAGCTTTCATTTATTTCATTTCAGTTTTAGTTTTAGTAGTACTTCAACTTAACCTTCATTTCAGTTTTATTTCAATTAATGAAAGAAAAAAAAGGAATACACTGAACAAAATTATAAACGCAGCACTTTTGTTTTTGTCCCCATTTTTCAGGAGCTGATCTGAAAGCTCTAAGACTTTTTCTATGTACAAAAAAGGCCTATTTCTCTCAAAGATTGTTCACAAATCTGTCTAAATCTGTGTTAGTGAGCACTTCTCCTTTGCTGAGATAATCCATCCACCTCACAGGTGTGGCATATCAAGATGCTGATTAGACAGCATGATTATTGCACAGGTGTGCCTTAGGCTGGCCACAATAAAAGGCCACTCAAAAATGTGCAGTTTTACTCTATTGGGGTGTCCAGGAGGGTCAGTATCTGGTGTGACCACCATTTGCCTCACGCAGTGCAATCTCCTTCACATAGAGTTGATCAGGTTGTTGATTGTGGCCTGTTGGTCATCTCCTCTTCAATGGCTGTGCGAAGTTGCTGGATATTGGCAGGAACTGGAACACGCTGTCGTATACGCCGATCCAGAGCATCCCAAACATGCTCAATGGGTGACATGTCCGGTGAGTATGCTGGCCATGCAAGAACTGGGATGTTTTCAGCTTCCAGGAATTGTGTACAGATCCTTGCAACATGGGGCCGTGCATTATCATGCTTCAACATGAGGTGATGGTCCTGGATGAATGGCACAACAATGGGCCTCGGGATCTCGTCACAGTATCTCTGTGCATTCAAAATGCCATCAATAAAATGCACCTGTCCATAACATACATCTACCCATACCATAACCCCAACGCCACCATGGGCCACTTGATCCACAACGTTGACATCAGCAGACTGCTCACCCACACAACGCCATACACACTGTCTGCCACCTGCCCTGTACAGTGAAAACCAGGATTCATCTGTGAAGAGAACACCTCTCCAAAGTGCCAGAAGCCATCGAATGTGAACATTTGCCCACTCAAGTCGGTCACGACGACGAACTGCAGTCTGGTCGAGACCCCTATGAGGACGACGAGCATGCGGATGAGCTTCCCTGAGATGGTTTCTGACAGTTTGTGCAGAAATTCTTTGGCTATGCAAACCAATTGTTGCAGCAGCTGTCCGGGTGGCTGGTCTCAGACGATCCTGGAGGTGAAAATGCTGGATGTGGGGTCCTGGGCTGGTGTGGTTACACATGGTCTGTTGGATGTACTGCCAAATTCTCTGAAACACCTTTGGAGACGGCTTATGGTCGAGAAATGAACATTCAATTCATGGGCAACAGCTCTGGTGGACATTCCTGCAGTCAGCATGCCAATTGCACGCTCCCTCAAAACTTGCAACATCTCTGGCATTGTGCTGTGTGATAAAACTGCACATTTCCGAGTGGCGTTTTATTGTGGCCAGCCTAAGGCACATCTTCATGCTGTCTAATCAGCATCTTCACACAGAGAAAAAGGGTGTCAAAATTGTACCTTTAGGGGCACAACAGCTTGTCGCTGGGGCAGTACCCTTAAAATGACACATTTGTACCTTTTTTACCACAAAAAGGTTCATAGTAGGACCTTAAGGTACGTATTTGTACTCTAAGGTACTAATATGCACATTTTAGGAGTAAAACAGGTACAAATATGTCCTTTTAAGGGTACTGCCCCAGCGACAAGCTGTTGTGCCCCTAAAGGTACAATTTTGACACCTTTTTCTCTGTGTAAATGCAACACCTGTGAGGTGGATGGATTATCTCGGAAAGGGAGGAGTGCTCACTAACAGATTTAGACAGATTTGTTAACAATATTTGACAGAAATAGACCTTTTGTGTACATAGAAAAAGTCTTCGATCTTTGAGTTCAGCTCATGAAAAATGGGGACAAAAACAAAAGTGTTGCGTTTATAATTTTGTTCAGTGTAGTTTTAGACAGTAAAAAATGGTTTATCAGTTAAAAGAATAACGCAAACTTTTATTCTTATGTGGAAGATGACAACCCATTCTCACTCCCAAGGCGTCAAAATCCGAAGCATGGTCAAGTGCCTTCCGCGTCACAACGAAGATGCTAAAGTCACCCCTAGGCGTCACTATTTTGACGCGCTCAGTGCTCCATTGATTTCAGTTGTTTACCCAATGCGTCAGATATATTTTAATATTTTATTCATATTTAAAGGTTACTTTTATATTTTGGAGCAGCTAACCCAACTCCTACCCTAAACCTACACACTCCTAAACAATATAAAACACACAACAGGCAAATACAAGTACAGTCACAGGTATTTATTGCAAAAACTTACCAACAACAGTATAAAAGTATTAACTCATGTTGCATTCCAAGTCTTCTGAAGTCACACGATGTCTTCATGTAAAGAACAGAGTTGATCTTAATGTTTTAATCGCTGAGATGATGATCCCGCCGCTCCGTTAACGCACTCATTCATATCTCATTCAAATAATACACACGCCTCTTTAGCATGACGCATTCGGTCACAAGACACACGAGAACCAATGACATTTTACAATCAAAGCTGACGTAATGACGCAATTGGTCACGAGACATACGAGAGCCAATGAAATTTCACTATGAAAACTGACTTAACGGGCGGCAATATTTGAAATTGTATATGTGTTCGTGATCTTCTGCGGATGGAGACGCTGATCGCTTTTGGGGATTTCCTTCACACAAATCAATCGCTTGGCCTCGGAATAATTGTATTTTTTTAAATAAATTGTGCATGCAGTCAACTCTGCCTGTTATATCTGCGTTTTAAACCACACACATGGGTAGGTTTAGGGATGGAATAGGGTTGGGTTACATGTTAAAACGTGTCTAGATAGCGTAAATAAAATGATGCTGGCTGATTAAATTGAGAATCACATTCCAACATGTCATAATGGCAAAATCATAACCCAATATATGATCAGCATGACGATAACTTTCCCAATGCCCAATGCGTCTGTATATGACGCCGAAGGTTTCTCATTGAAATGAATGGAGCACTCAGCGCGTCGATATAGTGACGCCTAGGGGTGCCTTTAGCGTCTTTATTGTGACGCGGAAAGCACTTGACCATGCTTCGGAATTTGACGCCTTGGGAGTGAAAACGGGTTGAAGATGATGTTGGGCTGAATGAGCACTCTTTTCAGTATAATAAGAGAAATGTAATGCAGACTGTCAAGCTCCAAAAGTGATAAATAATCACAATATCAGTAGGCTAGTCCATGTAGCTTGTGCACTGTATCTTCAGGAGTCTAACGAAAGCGTTATGTGAGGAGCAGACCCAAACATACGGTAGCAAATCAGCTCTGACACTTCAGACATTTGTAAAAATTTATTTTATTCAGCTTATAGAAATTATGTAGTATGTCTGCATTCTGCATTTGGTTTCTCCAATGAGTGGGATTTCTAAGGCTCAGGTCAAGCAGAGCTTATATGTCTTCCCCTTCAGCTGCCTTTTCACCATCCAATCAGCATCTGACCCATAAAATCAGGTCCCGCCCTACATTTTTTTTCTTGTCGTTTTCTTTTTTTACCTAGACATAAATCGGCTTATGGAGGTAAAATAGGCTTTGAAAAGCATTTATGTTGACTTCAAGGTAAAATAGGGATTGATAATGCTCTTTTTCTTTGACTTTCCAGTATCTAACAAGGCTAGTATTGCCAATAGCAGAAAAAGTACTATCATTCTATGGAAACATTTACAATTATGCATTTAGCTGATGCTTTTATCCAAAGCGACTTACAAAAGAGGAACAAAAGCACTTTGTCAAAGAGCCAACGATACACGTAATGTTCAATGCCAGGTTTATTAGACAACTCGATTAGGAAGCAGGAGAAATGCAAAGAAGAAAAGTTTTTTTGTGAGTGTGTAAGTGCATGACTAATTCTCGCATGGCAATTATAATTGCAGTATATTTGAAAGCACTCATTGCAAACAGATCAGACCATCACTAGTTAAAACAACACTTTGGATCAATCATTTTAAAGTGATGTAGATATGTGCATGTATTTAAACACATGAAAGCGTGTGTCTGCTGTCTGTTAGTCTGCTGATGTGATATGCGTTATACCTGGATCTATCAATCCCAGGCACATATGCTTTTTTTTAATTTTAGCTCCCTTTGGTCCTCGCACTAAACAAGGACATTATGTACATCAACGCTGCTCAAGAAGAGCAAAGACGCTTCACATCCCCGTGTCCGTTGTTAATATGAACCTTCTCCATCCAGTGTTTGTTGACAGCTCAGTCATTCAGCCGCTCTGATTCAAAGCTTTATTTGAGTTTCTTCACATCTCACTCACTTTAAAGGGATGTTCCGGGTTTAATACAAGCTAAGCTGTAACAACAGCATCTGTGACATACTGTTGATTGCCAGGAAAAAAAAATGGACTCATTCTTCAGTTTATAAAAACAAACTAAAACTATTTACAGTAGTGGACTTATAATGGACGTCAATGGGGCAAGACGTACTGATGTTTCAAAGTGAACTGTTTATGTGGTATTTATTTTTCGTATTCCACAGACAGTTAAGTCGTGTCTTTTTCTGGTACTGTATTCTTCATGTATTGTGAAAAATGCCAGGTTTTCCCGTTTAACATGGTGATGACAAGTTGAAGTATCAGATACTTTACACATTCAAGGTTAGAAAGGCAAGGCAAGGCAAGTTTATTTGTATAGCACATTTCATACACAGTTGGCAATTCAAAGTGCTTTACACACAAATGGATTTAAAGGTCCCGTTCTTCGTGTTTTTTTGAAGCTTTGATTGTGTTTACAGTGTGCAATATAACATGTGTTCATGTTTCGTGTGTAAAAAAAAACAGTATTTTTAACACAATTTACTTATCTGTATACCGCTGTTTTCACTGTCCTAAAAATGGCTGATGAGTTCCTTGTTCTATGAAGTCCCTCCTTCAGAAATACGTAACGAGTTCTGATTGTGCCAGCGGTTCCCGTGTTGGGATTTGACCGCACCTTAGCGAGCGTGTCACAGTTCCTGTGTTGTGATTTGACCGCAGCTTAGCGCACGTGGAAAGGTCACGCCTCTTAACGGGGTGATGTATGCGCTCAATGATCTCTACAGCGTCCCTGGGAAAGCCAAACAAAGGTGATTTGACTCCGGGATGAAAATAACAGCGTCTCGACGACATGGCGACAAACACACTCAAACGCAACACGTCCTCTTCTCCACGTGGGACAGCAACAAGACCACGCTCCCTTTTTGCGCGTATTCTTGTGGGCGGAGGTTAGTCTGTTCTACTGTTCTATCGACGTCATTTATGTAGGAAGTACCAGGATGTAGTCCAAGCCGGCCGTTCGCTGTAGGCTTTGAAAGGGAACTTCTGTTAAATAAAATATCTCGCTTGGCATTGAACTTTGAGCTTTATAATTTTACAGGTATTATTTATGCTCTAACAGCAACATTACACACTAACTAAAGTTTGAACAGTGGGATCACGAAGAACGGGACCTTTAAAATATTCGTAAGTGAATAAAATAAAAAATATATATGGTATAACCCCTATCTGGAGTGGAAGAAAATGGAGAGTCAGGTTTACTTAAAAATATTTGTCAGGTAACTGCGTTTAAACAGTACCCTTGCAGACAAATCTTCTTGGCCTAACTGGAGGGCTATCTCAAAATGTTTTACCCGTAAGAGCAGATCTAAACGGGTCTTCCTCGCACTGGAGGGAGTACTCAAAAAATATTTGTCAGGTAACTGTGCATTTAACCCTCTGGGGTTCTTCATTTATGGGTCACACTCAGGACCTTCGGGTCAAAAATGACCCGGAGGGCGGGATTAAGATAAAAAAGATTTGAGTAAAATCAATGAAAACGGAGCAATATGCAATGGATGCAGACGAAATGATTATTCAATGTTTTTAATCTTTAAAGGTCAGCAAAACATTGCTCTCATAAGGCGGAGAAAAAAGAGGAGAGCCCTTGTTGCAATTCGTGTCCACCTGAGTTGACGTCATTCGCCTCCGTCCCTTTTTCAATGACGTACGATTTATTACCACATATGAGTGAGGCCTGAATCCGATCTTAGGATATCGGAATTGTGTTAGTTACGTTAAATATTTTTAACTCGTCGAACTGAAAAAAAAAATGCATGCGTCAACGAGTTAATTTTGACAGTACTAGAAATGTTATTAAAATGTAACATGACTGTTTTCTATCTGATTATATTTTAAAATGCAGTTTATTCATGTGATGCAAAGCTCAATTTTCAGCATCATCAAGAAATATTTCTAGTCATCAATGTTGAAAACAAGTTTTTGTAGAAACTGATACTTTTTTTTCAGGAATCTTTGATGAATAGAAAGTTCAAAAGAACAGAATTTATTTTAAATAGAAAACTTTTGTAACTAGGGTTGCGTTTCTGGAAATTTCCAAACTTTTCTGAAAGTTTCTAAAAAATGTAAAAAAAATATGAAATTTTCAGACCCTTTGCAACCCTATATGTAAAATTATGAAAGTCTTTGCCCACAAATTTGATCAATTTAATGCATCCTTGCTGAATAAAAGTATTCATTTCTTTCTGACCCCACATTTTTGAATAGTAGTGTACATATCTGCTAGTTGGACATTTTTAATGTTTTATCTTATCAAGCATTTCAATTTTACGAGGCAATATCAAACTAAAACGCGAGATATCTGTGTTCTGTTCGTCCTGTTTTTTGTTTTGTTCAGAACTCCAAAATGGTAGTCGTCATGAAACTGCTGATCGCGTATCAATTGTGAATTAATTTCTCAACATCTGCCGTCTAACATGAGTTAGCATAAAATGAAATAACAGAAGATTAGCGAATAAAAATAGACTTCTGTGAATTATTCAGAGCGTGACTAAACAGGTGCGAATCAGACTTTGCAGACATCTACAGGGCCGATAAATCATTCATGAAAAATTAAATAAGCCATCCATAATTTATAAATGTGTTGGTAAGCAATTAATCATTTATAGTTGTTTGTAATGCCGATCATGTATCAGAGCGAAACCGACACTTTTGAAAGGTTGAGCAGAAGAGGATCCTGGAGGACGTCGACTCCGAGACCTTCTGCATTGTTTTGGGGGGGTTTTGTGCTCCAAGAATGTCTTGCCTCCTGAAGTACGAGGGCAAATGAGAAAGAGGAAAGAGGCTTTCATCTGGAAAGTTGTTTGGAGAGTTTTCTCCACAAGTGAACTGGGATTTGATCCGGCGTGTGGAGTTGCAGCCGCACCATTAAAGCCAGAGACAAAGTTGCACACACTTTGTAGTGTGCACTTTTAACCTCTCTCCTTCAAGGTAACTCAGATCTCAGAAGTGGGACTTTTACAAGTTATCAGAGGTTATCGAGCTTGTCCTTAAATCCCTCAGGCGGTACTGTGGTGTCTCTGATGTGTAACCTCCATTTCTCTCTGGCAGAAGAAACTCCAATTCTACAAGGCCACTGGAGCCCGACTCCTCTAAGCCTTCGCAGAACACCGCAATTCAGAATCGCCGGCATTGCTCTAAAAATCCTCGGCAGTCTCTCCATCAAAAGCTCGCTGGCTTTATTTTGCGCTTAACTCTCGGCTGACCCATATCCTGTATATAGCAAACTCATGATGACGACGATAACCCGAGCCTTGAACCCGGTCCTTAGCTGACAGAATTGGGAAGTAGTCTGCAGAGATGATGAATGGACCAACGGCTTGAGAGTTTAGTGTAAAATTGTGAGATTTTTATCGGGATGTGGAGTCCGTTTGTGCCGCTGACCTCTGTATGTGTGTATCTGATAGTATGAGTGAAATCTAAACACTTGATCAGGTTTTTAAAGGGGTCATATCATGGAAACCAGATTTCCTTGGCTCTATTAAGAGTAATATAAGAGTTCAATGTACTAAAGCTGTGATTCCCAATGGTGTAGCATCATGGGAAAAGAAATCATATTTTACTTCAGTTGTTTATCCGTGTTTGCTGTGTGAATTGAATGTGATTAGGTTGTGTACAGCAAAGTAATACAAACACAGCACATCTGTTGGGCATGTTGCTTGAGGTTTGGTGAACAAAAACAAATTTTTCAGTTTTAATTTCATTTTTAGTGTGAAATCAAACTGCCTTGGTCTCCCGTAGGGCTAGACAGATGAAGGAGCAGAGAGAGGTGGATCTTAATATCAGCTTTATTAATAAAAAACAAAAGGCAGCGGATATTTACACAAAGTGAAAGTAGCGATAGATTCTATTTACACTATGTAAAAAGAGTAGTTTCAATGCAATAAGTGTAAATAGTAGTTCGATGCCATTTATACTTATAAATGGTGTCAGATACTATTTGCACCTCAGTGTTGTTGTATATTAAATGGTGTGCAATTGTAACATAGTCTAATGATGTGATTTATAATCAACATGTGGAAGGAAGTATCTCACTATGTGTGCTTTGGACTGAGCGCTGTCATGATGCATCGGCGTACATTACATTTTGTTTAATTTGATGGTTTTGTGGCCAGTTGTCACCATATTCTGTTGAATTTGCATTGTTTGCATTTTTTTATTTTATTGTTGTCATAACTCTCACGCTCACTCTGATGTTTGCTTGTGGCATTTCTTGTCAAAGGTAACATGCAGTATTATACAAGACAACACTGTAAGCTGACTTTAAGGCTGATAAACATAGTTTACCTTTTTCCCCTGAGAAAAAAAGAGGGTGAGAGGGTCAAGGTCCAAGAGTCACAGTTCGCTACTGTTTAAAATCAATATGGTGGGTAACAAGATTAATTTGGAAGCAAGGGTTTACAGATCACAATACAAGCGGGAGAAGCCTCATGTTGTGGTCGTCACGATCGCATCCAGGGTCAACACTGTTCATGTACCGCAGGGTAAGATTCAATTAATTTACATTTAACCAGTTTAATATGGAGAGGCACTGAAATGTAGACCTTCGTTTATGTGTTTTTGACCTACACTGTACATGACGTGAGAACAGTTAGTTATTTAGGTTTGTATGTTAGCAGGGACTCACTAACTTTAATCGTAACTTAATGAGAGTATGACCACCAGATCAGTGTTACAGTACCCCAGACACATCAAACCATCACACCATCAACTACAACTACACAACAGACGCAAATTTGCGTCATGGGAGGGGCTTCTGCCCTATATGAGCCTATATGATCCAGCTCGTCATGGTCACTTGACGTCTTTTTTGTAAAAAATACTACTATTAATGTGTGACAAAACGTAGTTTAAAGACTTTTTCAGACGATAATATAGTTGTTTAAAGCTCAAATCTGTGGTTAATTTATAAAAAGAGTGCCTATTTGAGCATTTTATCTGGCGTTTTCGGAGTTGTGAGATTCAGGCGATCAGTGACATTCCGCGCTCGTTTACCCGGAGAGACCCGCCTTTCCTCGGCTAGTCCTTCTCACATTTGCCGCTGGCTCTGGCTCTTTTTTTCTGCTCCAGTCTCGTTGTGAAATGGCAGACATAGATTTTGTTGAGAGGGTAGCTGCGCTTCATTTGCTGTGGAAGGCTGAAAAGCGGCGTAGACTCGTTCGGCGCCGTGTCTTGCTTTCTTCCAAGCAAGATCCTTTTTATTCCTGTTCCTGTAGTGATAGGATGATGTATCATACAGCTCCGGGTATCCACATACGGCCACGATTATCTTGTCCTCCATTGTTGTTCGGATTTCTGCCTCCGCTTGTAAATGCGTCACTACTAGAGCAAGCTCGTGATTGGTTAACGCGGCGCGAAATATCCGCCAAAGTTCAGATTATTCAACTTGAGCGATTCGCGCGATTCGAAACTCTCAATTCGCGTCATTCGCGCCGCCTCAATTGCGCGAATCTCGCCGCAGAATGCCATTTCGCGTCTCTGCATTGACTTAACATGTAAATAACTAGCGCGAATCGCGTCCGGTGTGAACGCACCATAAGGATATTTTCAACACATTTAAGAGCACTACAGTGTCTGAACAAATGACACACGTAAGTTTAACACAGAAAGAATAAAGGCATAACGTTGGTTACTTTTGCCCATTCTTCTTTGAATTTTCGGTCAACATCATTGTCTTCGGTGTAGCATAATAATCCATCGTGTCATCACAGTACGGCTGCATTATCAGTGTACTTATTTGTATATTTCAGACATGATGAAATAGGTGCGCATTATTCACGTTTAGAGCACTAGAGTATGTGAAATATGTCCATAAAAAACTTAAACGCACTCGCTCTGATCTGTATGATCCACGTGGTGAGCTTTGTTAAACTCATCATGGCACTCCACGCAGAAACCGCGCTCATGCGCGCGCCGCGTGTTGTTTGAGTTCTCCGCTGTAATGCGATCTTAGCTGTGCCTCACTACAGTGCAACAGTGAAAAGGGACCCCTCTCAAACAGTGTCGCGCTGCGCCACGTTTCGAAAGTTGTTTAAGCGACAAACACCGGTATAATCAAAATTCATATTATAACAAAAATAAACACCGGTATTCGTTATGAACCGGTATACCGCCCAGCACTATCACCTCGCATGATTCATTTAAATACTCTCCTCTCATAGATTTTGTGTCTGAAAGGGAAACTCCTTTGTCTGGCTATCACCAGACCAAGCTCAATTTAAGATTGAACATTAGTCTGGGGAGTCTGCTCTGTATTTTCTACTGAACAAGAGGTGTGATAAACAAGCATAAATTAAATGACTCTGAATGCAATTGGATAGTCCTTCAACCAATCAGACCACAAGAGGCGTGATAAACGAGCATAATTCAAATCACTCTGTACGCAATTTGATTGATAGTCCTTCAACCAATCAGACCACAAGAGGCGTGATAAACGAGCATAATTCAAATCACTCTGTACGCAATTTGATTGATAGTCCTTCAACCAATCAGACCACAAGAGGCGTGATCAACAGGCAACAAACCATCGCTTCTCTGTCCGTCATCGTGTTAAACCCGCCAATAGCGCGCCAGGTGGATAAGCCAGTCTGTGATTGGTTCCCGCAAAAGTGGATCAGAAGCAGTAAAAATGAATGTACAGGTTTCCAGCCTGAGCTGCAGGGCGAAATCAAATCGCCGGCAGATCAGGCTGGGTTTACCCAGTCTAGAGACTCCTTCAAATGCATATGCAATAAAGTCAGCTGCAAAAATAACCCTGTCCATGCCTTTTCAGCACTCATTTTTTTACCGTGTATCCGGACAGTAGTTTTTTAATACTAAAAGAGGGTTTGCGTTGGCACAAGCGGTTAGTAAATCTAGCCCTATTTGTGATTATATAGTTGTTTTTGAGGTAGTCTAACAAAAACAATCGATTTTACATTAAAAAAATGAATGATTCCTGCATTAAAGGGTTAATTGTTAGGCTCAAAGAGAGGGTGGACAGAGTGACTAAACCGTAAAAAGTAGGTATCAGGGATAAAAACTACACTTTTTTTCTAAAACAAGTGTACAGTATGATCCCTTGATTTCAGCTCTAGTGAGTGTGTGTGTGTGTGTGTGTGTGTGTGTGTGTATGTCGTGTCGACACAGTGATGGATTTATCGAGGTGCTGCAGGCCTTATTAGTGTGGAATGTTTCTCCAAGTGTGTAAGTTCAAGAATGTGATTGACAGTAACTCAATAGGGGGTTTCTTTTCCAGAGCTCACGGCTTTGATCAGCGATGGCGCAGGAAAACTTGAGTTCTGTTCTCATCTCTGTCTCTCTCTCTCTCGCTGAATCCCAGTCATGCTTGTTATTGTGTCGTATACTGCAGTGTGTCCATCCGTGTGGAACTGTGTATGTGATGTTTAGTTGCCAGCATCCACTCGAGGGAAGCTCTTTCTGCTCTGGATTGGGGACATGTTACCGCATGCACAAATGCTACACTGACAGGAGAGGAAGTCAGGGTGGAAATACTTCATCATCGTCCTTAAAACTCTGTCATGGAGCACGTTTACACATTCCGCTGCCCTCAGACTCTATTCGCAGTGAGTCACATAGTTTGTCTGTTTTAATTCAGTCTGATCATTTTTTACTCTGCATTTTTGCTCCAATACTAGTGAGCTCCCTACTGCCTAGTCAACATCCTAACTGAACTCATAAGTGAGTGATTTAGAAGACAGGCAACAACTCTATATGTTATACTAATAGCAAATGAAATGCCAACTTAAGTATGTGTAGGGGGCTATGAAATCAATAAAAAAAAAATCCAAATTCCGTTTTATTTTTTTCCCCAAATTCCGTTTTTTCAGTGTAAAATTTATTATTTTTTCCGTTTTTATTTTTTTGGACTCCATTTTAATGGTTAAATAAAATTTTAGTAATCAAAGAGCACATCTAATTAATTGAAATCAAGAAACTTATACAATTGAACAACAATGTATTAAAATTTGAACAAAAATAAAAATTGTAGGGCCCTATTAAATAAGTTTTTTTTCTCTTAATCCCATCTTATTTTGTCCAAATTCTGTTTTCTGGACTTCATTTTAATGGTTGAATTAAATTTGAATAATCAAAAACTATGTCTAATTAATTTAATTCATAAAAACTTTTTTTTTTTTAATGATTTAAAAAAAAAAAAAATTTAAGAAATTCTGTTGTGTATTAAAATTTTCTGACAATCAAATGAAGGCATAAAACATTCATTTAATTGATCTTTAAATCATATGAAATTAACCTTTTTTTTCAAACGATTTTTAATAAAAATGTATTATTATTGTTATTAGTAGCAGTAGTATTAGTGCAAGTATTATTATTACATTGAGAAAATTCAAACTGTACAACGGTAATATACTGTATTTCTGTCACAATTTCTTCAAGTTAAACCAAACTTTTTTTGACGTGTTGCCGTGAAGACCTTTGAGTTTCTGTGTTTTTGTGCTATGATCATGATAGTCTTTTTCAAATGAAACAGTAAAATGCTGATGATGTGCTATTTTCACTTAGTGTAAGTAGAATCTATTGTTATTTAAACTTAGTGTAAAAAACAGTTATTGCTAAGAAAATACGCCATTTTCACTTAGTGTAAGTACAGTAGAATCTATTGCAAATAGCCGCTGCCTAAAAAATATTTCAGTGCTTTTGCATTCTCTCACGAATGTTGAGTATACTCGTGAAGAACAAAGGTTTTGTGAATGCAAAGATCATTTTCTTGAGGAATGCAAACATTTGCGAGTAGACCACCTTGCCATTTTTTTAATGGGGTCATACAATGAAAAAAAATAACAACATTTCGGAAATAAAACAGTTTGATGTACTATCTAGAAAAGCTTGACCATCCGAAAAGAGCATTTAAAGAAACTAAACTGCAAAAATTGCTTAGTCATAGAAACTTTATAGACAGAAACAAAAACAGCCTGTTTAACCACATGGATCAAAGCGAGGATGGAAAATATTCATGAAAAGCTAAATTATGTGCAAGAAACCTTGACGGTTACACTTTATTTTAAGGTGTCCGTGTTACAGTGTAATTTAAGTACTGAGTAATAATAATTACGGAGTGTCTATTTACACCAAGTGCAAATAGCGTGCCTTTTTGGCAAGTGCTTTTCGCACTAGCTCCGCCTAACAATGCCTGGTTGGGCCAAACAAGATTTAAAAAAAAAACACAGTTATGTCAACATCTTCAGTCAGTAAAGTATAAGGCTTAAGGATCTTGGTTTTGACGCAATCAACCCGGTTCGAATCCGCCTTTTGCTGAGCTCGCTCTTCTCCTTTTTCCCATCACATATCGCATCGGAAAGACATTTACTTTCAATAAAAATTAAGAAAATGTTCTAAAAGTGGAAATAAAGTGCCTAACGAAATGTTTAATCATTTATTGGGTAGGGTTAGGGGTCAGTATAGGGAGGGCTTTTATTATCCCATTAAGGTGGCATCCATTTAATAATTTTAATAAATATAATAATTTACACTCTGTTATTAATGCATCCTGTTAATGTACAACAATACTGAGGTGCAAATAGTATGTATCTGTCAAAATAAAGTATAAATTGCGTGTAATTACTATTTACACATATTGCAAAGAACTCCTACTTTTACTTGGTCTAAATAGAATATATCACTATTTTCACTCAGTAAATGGCATCTACAGCTATTTGCACTTAGTGTAAATATCCTCTATCGCTAAGAAAATGTTATTTTCACTGTAATATATAAAAAATAGCTGCTGCCAAATAATTAACTGCATGTACTTACTATACTGTAGGGCTAGTGTCAGGTTTAGGGGTTATGCATAGTTTATAGTGTATATGCAACATGTGTAACACGGACACTGTAAAATAAAGTGTTACCACCTTGACTAACATTGCAAGTGAACTTCTAGAAATGCAAGTGAAAATCTAGAAATGACCACTTTAATAACGTCTGGCTGTGTTTGCAGAAGCAGACGGGAGTGGATGTTCTCAGTCTGTAATATTGATGGAAAAATGTAGGACTTATTCATTTGAGTCTGAGTTCAGCTGGGGTTTGCAAACGACACTCAATCTTTCAGTAAGAGGAAGAGAGAGAGTGAAAAACTGCAGGAAAGAGTGAGAGTCCTTGCCACTGCGGAAAGATGTATTATATATGAAATATTATATAATAGAAGCGTGTATATAATAGATTAAGTAACAAGCATACATATACATCTCTGCATGTGGCGATAAAATCTGCAGCACAGACATCTGACATAAAGCATCTACAGTAACTTTATCCCTTCCTAAAGAGAGTTTGATTGACAGGTGTCAAATGCATCATCCTCTCCCTCAGCGATTAGCAAATGCGCTTTGGCTGGTAATTGTTTAAGGAATATAACATAATCTAAGAATATTCATTTGACTCTCGCTGACTTGAGCTAATCAAATCAAAGTGATGTAAACAGATTAGCATAGTTTTTGCCTTTAACTTTATTGGTCAAAAATGTAACTATGTATTGAACATCTGAGTTCATATCGCTGTTGTTGGGAGGGTAGGATGGCGAGAGTTTAGTTCGGGCAACATTTGTGATGTTCATGGTCTAATCTTGTCTGTGTGTTTCTTGAATATTTCATATCTTTTAATATCACACAGATGAAAGTCAAATTTGTGATTCAAAACTCTCTGTGTGTTTTGGAAATTCAACTCCCTGGTTGGTTTGTTGATCAGATGTTATGATACCAGCAGCCTAAATGCTTTTTAAAGTTTAAATTAGTTTTAAAATGAGTATTCATGTAGTGGTGTGGTATTATGGGTATTGGAGACACACACAAATCATGTTCTGGAAAGACCTTTGAGAGACTGATACCAGAATAGAGCCAACATTTTCCATTATTTCAGCCAAAATACCATAGTCACTACAGTTAATGTTCCTTAAAATCTGTAACAAATGAAACTTTCCAGGGGTCACACAGTAAGTGTGGTGGAGCTCAGTGGAGACTTTTTGTAATGTCTTTTCCCTGCGCACTACTGTTTTTTTTGTTTGTTTTTTGTGGATCTTAAAGAGGCAGTTCACCTTGAACCTAGAACAATGAAAGTCAACAGGGTGAATTGGTTTTTTGAACAACACATAGTTGAAATATTCATCAGGATGTCTTCTTTTTATTCTGCAGAGGAAAGCAGGCGACACAAATGTTCATTTTTGCGTGTGCTATCACTTTAAGAATAGTGCATATTTATTCTTTAAAAAACATAGTTCTTCATGCTTACATTTTTCTAAATCTCTGCAGCAAAGGTGTTCAACGTTTGACAATTTACCCACAATGCCATCTGTTTCTCGTCATCTAGGTAACATCGAATGCTTTTGTTAAAATCTGAAGAGTGACATGCCACATTTACTGTGAAGTTCTCTGCATCTGTCATTGCTTTTGTTGAGCATTCGCTCATAATGCGCAGCCTGAAATGAGTTTTTCAGAGGAACGTTGAGCTTTGAAGCGCCGTGAGTTCACCGTCTGATGGAATGAGGGAGTTCATCTTTGTTTGTAATGATGTTCATGTTTTGAGAGTGTGAGTTGGTGGTGACAGCCGTTTTTGTTGTCTCAGATAATGAGGACGGAAAACAGCCCTCAGTCACTGCATCTGTGTGTGTGTGTGTGTGTGTGTGCGTGTGTGTGTGTGTGTGTGTGTGTTTGTACACACTGCATCTGGTCCCAGTTTAAAACCACAGTTACTAAATTACACTGTGTAGACTTTTCCAAAACACATGAACATTAAATGTACACAGAAACACAGAGAGAGGCCGTTTTAATAGCTCCAGTGTCACTGTTTGCGTTTATCAGCCTCTGTAATATCAATCATGAAACACAAGCAGAGCACAATTCTGTGTAAAACAGTCAAAGAAACTATCTGGATGATAGTGATGGATGAAAAATGATTCTAGCTCTTTGCTCAGTTTATTTAAATAAAATAAGTTGAAACACCATACATACATCATTAATTGTCATTTACATTCAATTGAATTACGTTAAATTAAATTAAATTTGTAAAATGTTAAGATAACACAAACCATTTGTGTTGGGACTACATGATCAATTTCTGTTGCATTGACTGAAACTCGGCAGTGGATTTGTCGTTCCCAGCATGCTTTGCATAGGAATGGATCAGGAGAGTATATGTTGAAATTAAAGGGTTAGTTCACCCAAAAATGAAAATTATGTCATTAATTACTCACCCTCATGTCGGATATTTTTGTTGAAAGCTGATGGCTGAGAAAGGCCTCAGCAAGCCCTCCATAGGGATTCAGTACATTTACACTCACAAGACCCATAAAAGGCACTAAAAACATTGTTACAAAGTCCATCTCACTACAGTGGCTCTACAATAATTTTACAAAGCGACGACAATAGTTTTTGTGTGCAAAAAAAAATCAAAATAACGACTTTATTCAACATGAACTTTGGCCTCTGCCGTGAACTCATGAAGCACCACGACGCATGCGAGAGAATATTACGCAGATCCGGCGTTCGGGAATCCATGAAATGCACACTTTAGTCCCATTTTGAGCACTACGCCGAGACCTAAAGCACGATCAATGTAGAATTCAACAGCTTAGATATGGCGCGTCTTCCTCTGCTTGTAAACACATCTCCTCCTCGCTTCTGGGTTATGTGTCCGAACGCCGGATCTGCGTAATATTCTCGCGCATGCGTCGTGGTGCTTCATGAGTTCACGGCAGAGGCCAAAGTTTGTGTTGAATAAAGTCGTTATTCTGATTTTTTTTTGCGCACAAAAACTATTGTCGTCGCTTTGTAAAATTATTGTAGAGCCACTGTAGTGAGATGGACTTTGTAATGACGTTTTTAGTGCCTTTTATGGGTCTTGTGAGTGTAAATGTACTGAATCCCTATGGAGGGCTTGCTGAGGCCTTTCTCAGCCATCAGCTTTCAACAAAAATATCTTGATTTGTGTTCCGAAGATGAACGGAGGTCTTACGGGTGTCGAACAACATGAGGGTGAGTAATTAATGACATAATTTTCATTTTTGGGTGAACTAACCCTTTAAGTGTTGTGAAATTTGTTTTTTGTTTTAGTAAAAGGAAAGACCAGTTAATGTTTGATGTTCAGTTATATTTGACATTTATTGATACGGTAAAACCGACGGCAGCTAGAGTTGTCAAAAGTATCGACTTCCAAGCCGGTACTGAAATTTGAACAATGTGACGATACCAGTATTTCCCTCTAGCATTTTGAGTGCTGTTGAACGGATTCTAAATCACCTCTGATTGGCTACAATGATCAATCCTCTTCACCGGGGCCTCCATGGATCGGACTTGTTTGTTCAGCACATCCCACAGATGCTTGATTGGATTGATATCTGGGGAATTTGGAGGCCAAGTCAACACCTCAAACTCGTTGTTGTGCTCCTCAAACCATTCCTGAACCATTTTTGCTTTGTGTCAGGCGCATTATCTGCTGAAAGAGCCACAGTCACCAGGGAATACCGTTTCCATGAAAGTGTGTACATGGTCTGCAACAAACGGCGGTGGACAGGGGTCAGCATGGGTACCCTGACTAGTCTGCGGCTAAGCTCATACACAACAAACTGTGTTGCTCTGTGTATTCTGAGACCTTTCTATCAGCATTAACTTCTTGAGCAATTTGAGCTCCAGTAGCTCGTCTGTTTGATCGGATCACACGGGCCAGCCTTCACTCCCCACATGCATCAATGAGCCTTGGCCGCCCATAACCCTGTCACCGGTTCACCACTGCTCCTTCCTTGGAGCACTTTTGATAGAGACTGACCACTGCAGACCGGGAACACCCCACAAGAGCTGCAGTTTTGGAGATGCTCTGACCCAGTCGTCTAACCGTCACAATTTGGCCCTTGTCAAACTTGCTCAAATCCTTTACGCTTGCCCATTTTTCCTGCTTCTAACACATCAACTTTGAGGACAAATTGTTCACTTGCATCCTAATATATCCCACCCACTAACAGGCGCCATGATGAAGATAATCAGGGTTATTCACTTCACCGGCCATAATGTTATGCCTGATCGGTATATCTTGAGCGTGTGTACACAATGGCCAATCATTGGTGTTTAAGAATCCGTTCAACATAGTGCTCAAAATTTTAGAGGGAAATGCTGGTATCGTCACTTTTTTTCTTTTGACAACTCTTAACGCCAGCTTTACTGTTTGTATCACTGTTGAACAAGTGCTGAAGGGAAGCCTTCGGAGCTGAAATTATGATATTTTGTTTCCGATACGGGCTGTAAGCGGTTGACCAATCACAACAGACTGAGCCATCTGACCAATTAGAGCAGAGTAGGCTCTCAGAAAGGAGGGGTTTACTGAGGCGTTTCACAGTCTGTGAGAAAAGAGGCAATGTGTCTGCGTTATGCTCTGTTTTGGCCCTGTTTCTTTGTGTTTCTGTCTTCCTTGTCTGACCCAGTTTCTCAGCTTGTTTGATTATTATTCCGTTCACCTGTTGTCTCATTAATTATCTCATTATTTCCTATGTATTTATATTCCCTGTCCTGTTCAGTTCTTTATCCTGTGCACATCAATGTTGAGGTATATTTATCTATGAGTTTTCCCTGCCTGTTCTGAGAGTTTTGGATTAAAGACATTTTGTATTATATTTTCCTGCTTAGCGCACTTACTTCTGAGCAACCACCTGTGACACAATGTATATATTATGAGAAAATGAAAGTAATTTTGACCTTGGATGCATGTAAACCTATTCTAGGAGACTCCAAAACAAAATTAGGAGCATTTATTATAGCATAATAGGGGCACTTTAAATTCAGTGTTAGAGCAGTTCTTACAAATGATGCTTGCGCTTCATGAACGAGACATTGGCTTCACACAAATACAGAAGACAGTTTTATTGTTGCTATTTTATAGCTCTGGAATCTTAATAAGAGTTCTCAATTATGTTTCATTTAAGTATCAACTTTGTCTAAGATGTTTCTCTTAAAATTGATTTCGAGAAACACAACTGAATCAATAGTTGTCTTGCTATAAAGTGAACGAGAAGCAGCTCAGACCATTTCAAGAAGTTCATGTTGAGATATTTAATTGAGTTTTAATTGCAGACAGCAAATCAAATCAGTTTGAGACATTGACATCTGAGAAGCAGGTGATTAAAGATTGACAAGTCTCAATTTGTTCTCCATTTATCTCAGTGCTCTCTAGGTGATACTATTGAAGAGATCTTATTTCTTATGTTATTTTTCTTTTCTTATGAGGACAATCGCAGAATGAATACAAGGCAGCTTTACTTACAGAATCAATGTTTTTAACTTGCTTCTGACCCAGATGTTCTTTTGGGAACAAAATGTCTCAAAAGCATCTCTAGGGGTTAGATCAATTGAAAAATACTCTTTTTTGAGGACATCTTCAAAAGAAAAAAACACTTTTGTTACGCTTACAGAAAAGTATTTAGGCTGTGTCACACTTCAGTGATGGTGTCCAATAATCATTATCATGGTATGTTCGATTACCATATTCATATACAGATGATTTTGTAAGGTACTTCAAAGTATACCATGGTATTTCCACTGGTGTAAAAATACATTTATATATATGGTAAGAATGTGGTAGATTTTTGTTTTTGTTTTGAGTTAAAGGTGCAGTGTAGTATTTATGAGGATCTATTGACAGAAATGGAATATAATATACATAACTATGTTTTCAGTGGTGTATAAAGACCTTACATAATGAACCGTTATGTTTTTATTACCTTAGAATGAGCCATTTCTATCTACATACACCGCGGGTCCCCTTACAGTGAAATCACCATTTTGCTCCGTCATGTTTCTACAGTAGTCCTAAACAGACAAACTTCTCCACAGAGCGCTAGCTACTCTCTGCTCTCTTCGACAACGATATTTTTGTCCTGTGTCGGCCACCGTAGTTTCTCTACGTGCTTTGAAAAGAAGGGGTGAGCGGTGGGTTATTGCAATTCACAACCTCACCTCTAGATGTCGCTAAAATTCACACACTGTACCTTTAAGCGAATAAGTATAATTATTTGGTTACACATTATTTTACGGTGTCATTGTTACAGTGTAATTATATATTTAAGTACTGAGTATAAATTATGTACATTTACTTACTATAGGGATATGGTAGGATTAGGGTTTGGTTTAGCGTTAGTTGTATGTAATTATGCATAATTTACTGTTATTACTATGGTAAGTACATGTAACATATGTTACTGTTACGGTTTGGCTCAGGCATGAAGACAAGGAGAGGCAGAGGTATCTCAAACGTGGTTTACTCAGGGTAAGTTCAGAAACACATTAAGGGATTGTATAACATAACGTCATAACGGGAACTTCACATAACGGAGACCAGACAACGAATGAATGAACAAAGAGGAACTTAAATACAAACACAGATGACTGAATAACGAGGGGCACAGGTGACACAGATGATGATGATAACTAAACACAGCTTAACAGAATGGGTAACCAAGGAAACACAGGAGTGGCGGGAAACTCAGACAAAGGAACATGTGACAAATGAAACCAAATGAAAAAGTAAATGCAACAAAACACAACCGAGACAGACTAGACATGTGACAGTTACAAGGACACTGTAAAATAAAGTGTTACCAAATATTTATATTATTTACATTTTATAATTAATATTCTTCTTATTTTTGATATACATTTAGGAAAATAAGTATTTGAACACCCTGCTATTTTCCAATTTCTCCCACTTAGAAATCATGGAGGGGTCTGAAATTGTCATCGTAGGTGCATGTCCATTGTGAGGGACATAATCTAAATAAAAAAAATCCAGAAATCACAATATATGATTTTTTAACTATTTATTTGTATGATACAGCTGCAAATAAGTATTTGAACACCTGTCTATCAGCTAGAATTCTGACCCTCAAAGACCTGTTAGTCTGCCTTTAAAATGTCCACCTCCACTCCATTTATTATCCTAAATTAGATGCACCTGTTTGAGGTCGTTATCTGCATAAACACACCTGTCCACCCCATACAATCAGTAAGAATACAACTACTAACATGGCCAAGACCAAAGAGCTGTCCAAAGACACTAGAGACAAAATTGTACACCTCCACAAGACTGGAAAGGGCTACGGGGAAATTGCCAAGCAGCTTGGTGAAAAAAGGTCCACTGTTGGAGCAATCATTAGAAAATGGAAGAAGCTAAACATGACTGTCAATCTCCCTCGGACTGGGCTCCATGCAAGATCTCACCTCATAGAGTCTCAATGATCCTAAGAAAGGTGAGAAATCAGCCCAGAACTACACGAGAGGAGCTGGTCAATGACCTGAAAAGAGCTGGGACCACCATTTCCAAGGTTACTGTTGGTAATACACTAAGACGTCATGGTTTGAAATCATGCATGGCACGGAAGGTTCCCTTGCTTAAACCAGCACATGTCAAGGCCCGTCTTAAGTTTGCCAATGACCATTTGGATGATTCAGAGGAGTCATGGGAGAAAGTCATGTGGTCAGATGAGACCAAAATAGAACTTTTTGGTCATAATTCCACTAAACGTGTTTGGAGGAAGAAGAATGATGAGTACCATCCCAAGAACACCATCCCTACTGTGAAGCATGGGGGTGGTAGCATCATGCTTTGAGGGTGTTTTTCTGCACATGGGACAGGGCGACTCCACTGTATTAAGGAGAGGATGACCGGGGCCATGTATTGTGAGATTTTGGGGAACAACCTCCTTCCCTCAGTTAGAGCATTGAAGATGGGTCAAAGCTGGGTCTTCCAACATGACAATGACCCGAAGCACACAGCCAGGATAACCAAGGAGTGGCTCTGTAAGAAGCATATCAAGGTTCTGGCGTGGCCTAGCCAGTCTCCAGACCTAAACCCAATAGAGAATCTTTGGAGGGAGCTCAAACTCTGTGTTTCTCAGCGACAGGCCAGAAACCTGACTGATCTAGAGAAGATCTGTGTGGAGGAGTGGGCCAAAATCCCTCCTGCAGTGTGTGCAAACCTGCTGAAAAACTACAGGAAACGTTTGACCTCTGTAATTGCAAACAAAGGCTACTGTACCAAATATTAACATTGATTTTCTCAGGTGCTCAAATACTTATTTGCAGCTGTATCATACAAATAAATAGTTAAAAAATCATACATTGTGATTTCTGGATTTTTTTTTTTTAGATTATGTCTCTCACAGTGGACATGCACCTACGATGACAATTTCAGACCCCTCCATGATTTCTAAGTGGGAGAACTTGCAAAATAGCAGGGTGTTCAAATACTTATTTTCCTCACTGTATATATATATATATATATATATATAGTGTGTGTGTGTGTGTGTGTGTGTGTGTGTGTGTGTGTGTGTGTGTGTGATTATATAATTAATTAGTTATATATTTAATTATATATATATATTTATATGGTTTGGGTTAGTCATTATTAGCTTATTTAAGAACAATAGAAGTCAAAGGGAAGTAAACACGTGTGTGTCCAGACAGGGTCCAGCTGAGCTTTAGTCATGTGTCATGTATGATGGATGAGTGTTCACATGAGTGTTCATTAGAACAAACACAGCTATTGTCTGTATTTAAATGAGCATGTGTTGGGCTGATATTGAACACGGTGTAAACACATACACACACACACACACACACGTATGCGGCTCGATCTGGTTGCTCCTGATAGCTTTGAAGTGCCGGCTGCTCTTGGCGGTGTGTGTCCTCACGCTGGGTCAGTAATTAAACGTGATATTTATCATAGTGCTGTGTGTAAATGATGAGTCTGGGGACGAGTGATAAACACTGTTGATTATAAGAGCTCATCCACGCTGCTTTACCTCTCCTTGACTTTGTGTGTAATACACTCACAGACGCACATAAACACACACACAGGAAGTGGATTGCTGGAGTGCGTGTGTCTTTTCTGTTTGATCTATGATCATATTAATTACCTTTGCTCTTATTAAAGGAATATTCTGGGTTATTTTAGACTAAATGTTTATCGACAGCATCTGTGGCCTGGTATTTGAGTTCTACAGTCTTTATTTATTTATTGCTTGTGGTACTTTTTTTGTAAGGGAAAGATATTGCAATATTTGTAAATTATTTATATAATAATATATTTAATATGAATACATCTGGTTATTACCAATAGTATTATATATATAGAGAGAGATATTTTGCATATTTTTATGATATTGCGTCAATGCTTAATACAGACAATATTTATGAATTATTAAATATTATAATTTATAAGACTAATTAATATAATACTGAGATCCTTCTTTATTTAATTAATTTAATAATCTGATATTCATGATAGGGTAAATCGATTAAATATTTGTAAATTATTAATATAAAAAATAAATGATTATTATTTGAATAATAGTCATTAATTTGATTATTAACAATATTATATATTGATATATCAATAGAAATGTTGCATTTTTTTCTCATGCAATTGCATATTTTTCAAATTATTTTGTATTTATTTAATAATCTAATGCTGCATTCACACCGAAAGTGAATTGAGCGTCAAATTCGCTTCTATCGCATCTAGTTGGACCCTTGAATTGGACACGCGTATAAAGCGAGCGTTTGAAGCGAAATGCCCCCGTTTATCACGTCACTTCACCACATGACAGCAGCAAGCAGGCTCCTGATTGGTTAAACGTGGTGGCGCGAACAGACGCCAAAGTTCAGATTTTTCAACTTGGGCGTCAGACGCGAATTCGCTCAAACTAACATAAAATGAAACCACTCTCGCAAGACACTCAATTTGCCTCTTTCAAGCGAACTGGACACACGAATGAGGCGAAATCGCGTCTTTTTTCCCGTCATACCTCAAACGCGGGCTGGGCTTCGGGCCTTTTTAGGCTTCTCCTTCATTTTATATTTTAGACATTCAATAATTAAAAGAAACAATGAGATGTGCTGCGCTGGTGGAAACAACATGAGATCATGATCGCGAGTCCGCAACCGTCAAGACTGACTCACACAGTGTTTAGAGGATGGCGCTATGCAACACGCATTGCGCGCAAATGAGTAAAACAAGTGAAACTGAAAATAAGCGAAGTCTTAGATGCTCAAAAACACAACCATCTTCATTAAAACGAATGAGACTAAAGGCTCTTACCAGTGTTTAGGTCGCTCGTTCTCATAATGCGGTCTTTGACGTTGAAATAAGCTGATGAATAAAATGCTCATATCGGTTGCTTTCGCTGACATGAACTGCCTGCCTCATCTTGTCAAAAATGCCTTTTACTGTGATGGTGGTGATAGTAGGCGAAACGTTTAAACGATGCTTTAAATGTTTTATATGGATTTTATAAACAAGACAAGTCAAGTGTTGATTTCAGAGGCTAAAGCGTTGGGTTAACTCACTGTCGGCCGCTGGCCGCTTGGTCATCAATTTAAAGAACAAAAACTTTAATTTAACAAACAAAAAAATGCTTCAAACATTTTTCTAAATTAACTTAATAAAGAAACAAAACGAAATATAGCCTAACTACTTTGACAAGTGTTGATTTGAGAGGCTAAAGCGTTGGGTTAACTCACTGTCGGCCACTGGCCGCTTGGTCGTCACTTTAAAGAACAAAAAAACCAGGCCGGGCTAGGGCCTCAGTGTCTAGGGCCAGGGCCGGGCTGGGGCCTCAGCGTCTCGGGCCAGGGCCGGGCTAGGGCCTCAGCGTCTCAGGCCAGGGCCGGGCTAGGGCCTCAGCGTCTCGGGCCAGGGCCGGGCTAGGGCCTCAGCGTCTCGGGCCAGGGCCGGGTGAGGGCCTCAGCGTCTCGGGCCAGGGCCGGGCTAGGGCCTCAGCATCTCGGGCCAGGGCCGGGTTAGGGCCTCAGCGTCTCGGGCCAGGGTCGGGCTAGGGCCTCAGCGTCTCGGACCAGGGCCGGGCTAGGGCCTCAGCGTCTCGGGCCAGGGCCGGGCTAGGGCCTAGTTTTGAGGCCCATGCAGGGGGCCCATACATCACTCGCTCCAAACGCTAAATTCGTGTTCGATGTGAAAGCAGCATTACACTCATATTATTATTTATATTATGTTAATATATTTATATTAAGATTAATAATAATAATCCAATTAATGAAGCAGCAGCTGATATTGGAAAAAAAAACAAAGGCAACCAAGAGAGTTTCAAACTTACACAGCGGGTTCAGTGCCCCATAGACTCCCATTATGAATTCACACTGTAAACACTATCTCTGTTCATTTTTACAAACTCTCATTTTCTGTAGTGACTGACGGCGTGTCACAGATGCCATCGATAGAGGTTAAGTTGTATTTAACCTGGAATATTCCTGCAGTACTGGACCGTTCACTGTTCATCAATAATACACTCACAAGCTCCGGAAGGTTAAGTTGATAAACGTGACCTCTCTCGCTCTCAGTCATCATGTTGGAAAGGTCCCAGGTTGGTCTTTAAGCCCCATTATTAAGAGAGTTAATCATCTGAACCAACACTGGCCCTTTGGCACCTGAGAGGTGAGACGATAGAAGAGGACTGGAGAACAGCCAGAGAAAGAGAGAGAAAGCCTTCAAAGGACGCATTCTGCATTTTGGAGCACCTCTCCCCCCCCTTATAATATTAGTCAAGGTTTCTTATTCCATAATTTAGTTTTCCATGACGATTTTCCACCCTGCCTCTGACCTTTACAACATGCGCTCTCTGCATTTGAGCTGGATGTGAAATTGTGCTGTTTACGTGAACAAGAGGGATTTTATCTACAAAACAACTCATCTGTCCATCAATTCAGACATTTGTTTGTCTTTATTCTTTCATTGGTTGGTTCCTTTGTTTGTTCAGATGTTCATTTATTCATTCATTACTTTATTTGTTTATACGGTACAGTATGTTCATGTTTTTGTGTTCCGTCATTTGTTGTTCATTCATTAGTTTATTTGTGGTTCTGTTCACTCGTCTGTGTTCTTTGATTCATTAGTTTGTTGATTGATTCATCATCCATTCATTCATATGTTCACTTATTCTTCATTCGTTCATTATTTTAATAGATCTGTCATTTGTTTTGTAATCTGTCATCCATTCATATGTTCCTTGATTTTTGTTCATTCTTTCATTCATTTATTTGATTCACGTTTGTTCTTTTGTCTGTTCATTTATTCAGTCATGCTCATTTGTTCATTAATCATTCATTTGTCTATTTTTGTGTTCTTTGATTCATAAGTTTGTTGATTGATTCATCATCCATTCATTCATATGTTCACTTATTTTTGTTTGTTCGTTCATTATTTTAATAGATCAGTCATTTATTCTGTAATTTGTTCATTCTTTCATTAGTTTGTTCATGTGTTCATTTATTCATTCATCATGATGGTTCTTTTGTCTGTTGATTCATTGGTTCATATTCATTTGTTCATTCGTCAGTTTATTTGTTAATCTGTTTATTTGCGTTTCATTCATTTGACCTTTACATGATTTACGTTAAAGCTACACTGTGTGATATTTTCCCCCATCTAGCGGTGAAAGGGTATCTGACCATCCAGTAAATATTAGTTTCTTTTCCTCCCAATTCCGATTTCGTTTTAACCAGAGGTGGACAAAGTACACAACTCTATTACTTGAGTAAAAGTAAAAGTACTACTGGTCAAATATTACTCCGTTACAAGTGAAAGTTCTAAAAACAGATTTTTACTTAAGTAAAAGTACAGAAGTACTTGTTTTTAAAAGTACTTAAGTATCAAAAGTAAATTTCCTTTTTTATGTCAATGCATTATTTTATTATTGTTGCTTTGTTGTATAAATGCACTCTATGCCATCATGGTGGTTTAAGCCAGTCAGTGATGCTCCATCCGACATGCTAGCATACGACTACCTTAAACTAATTTCTTTACATTTGTATAGAGTGTTGTAACTTTTTTTATTTCACGTATTGAAATTTTCAATTTCTTGTATAAAGTTACAAAGCTCTTTACAAAGCTGCTGTCACTTTAAGGCTGAATGCATGGACCCTATATGTCAGGGTTGGTGAAGGGAAGGAGCGAGGACTCAAGGATGCAGAGGAAAGGGCTTTTTAATGATAATAATAAAACAAAAAACAAGACAAAACAAAACTACCCCGAGGGGGAAAAACAGACTTGACTTGACTTTTCTTGGCTTGACTTGAAGGGAGCAGGGAAACAGGAGGTACATACGACGACGATTCAGCACTGGACTGCAAACACAAGGATGTTAAATAGGGAACAAACAAAGGAGGGTAACGAGGGAAGACAGGTGGGGCAAATGAACCAATAATCAGGAAACAAGGTGGGCGGGGTTAGACAATAGACATGAGCACATGGCACAAAGAAACACTTAACAAGACATGTGCTCACACCAAACGTGACATGAACATGCAACTAATGAGAACTCATCAGCTGCATGTTCACACAAAACATGACAACATGACGTAGCACGTAGCCAGTGAAAAAACACCAACCACGTGCTACACAACATAAGACAAAACATGAAAGCACACGGCCGATGTAAACATGAACCGTGTGCTACACAGAACACACAGACAGAAGAGCACACGCTCACATGACAAAACAAACACACGGAGCATGAATGTCCGAATCCCAACACAAAACTGAAACCCAAACTAGACCGAAGTGCTGGGATCCGAACACCACGCCCCGCACACAAAACACAAGGACAGAAGAGCACGCAGCTTGAGCATGCTCAAAGCTGCTTGCTCACACAAGACAAGACAAACAATACAGGAGTGTCAGGGCTCTGTCACAAACCAAGAGTAAACTAGACCGAAGTGACAGAACCCTGACACTACCCCCCATCAAAAGGGACGCCACCTGGCGTCCCTAACGAGGGACACCAAAACAAGACAGGAACAAGATAAGACAGATACACAGACAAACACAAGACAGGAAAATCAAAACACAGAGACAAAGAGGGGAGGGAGGGAGGGGAGCCAAGTCAGAGCCAGCAGGACAGCGAAGAACATCACTAGCATAGACCAGGGAGGGACGGGGGGGTTGAGCCAGGGAGGCTCAGGCGAGTCTGGAGTCCCGGCAGAAGGCCAGGGCGGAGCAGGAGGGACGCACCAGGGTGACTCCAGCCAGTCAGGGCCCCCGGCAGAAGACCAGGGTGGTGCCGGAGGGACAGTCCAGGCGGGCTCCGGCAGATCTGGAGTCCTGGCAGAGGACCAGGGTGGGACCGGAGGGATGGACCAGGCGGCCACCAGTGGTTCAGGAGTCCTGGCTGAAGGCCAGGGTGGTGCCGGAGGGACGGACCAGGCAGGCTCCGGCGGGTCAGGAGTCCTGGCTGAAGGCCAGGGCGGTGCTGGAGGGATGGACCAGATGGGCTCCGGCGGTTTAGGAATCCTGGCAGAAGGCCAGGGTGGTGCCAGACGGACGGGCCAGGTGGGCTCTGGCAGGTCTGGATGGCTGACTGGGACCCTCCCAGGAATCAGGACAGGAGCCGGAGGCAGGACAGGACACAGGACGGGAGCCAGAGGCATGACCGGATGCAGGACAGGAGACAGAGTCAATACCAGACATTGATCAGGGGCCGGAGACCTCACCGGCCTCGGATCAGGGGCTGTTGCTGGCAGGGCAAAGCGAATGGGTGGTTCGGGCAGGGAAAGACGCCTGGGTGGCTCGGGCAGGGCAAGACGCCTGGGTGGCTCGGGCAGGGCAAGACGCCTGGGTGGCTCGGGCAGGGCAAGACGCCTGGCTGGCTCGGGCAGGGCAAGATGCCTGGGTGGCTCGGGCAGGGCAAGACGCCTGGCTGGCTCGGGCAGGGCAAGATGCCTGGGTGGCTCGGGCAGGGCAAGACGCCTGGGTGGCG
The DNA here is from genome assembly GCA_023566225.1 of Romanogobio albipinnatus. Classification (NCBI taxonomy): domain Eukaryota; kingdom Metazoa; phylum Chordata; class Actinopteri; order Cypriniformes; family Gobionidae; genus Romanogobio; species Romanogobio albipinnatus. The sequence goes on from CM042242.1 coordinate 6,620,265, forward strand.
CGGGCAGGGCAAGACGCCTGGGTGGCGCCTCTGGGCCGGCAGCAAGCTCTGGGATGGCCTCCGGGCCATGTAGGATGGAGGAAGCCTTCTTCCTCCTCCTCCTCCTCCCCCTCCTCCGAGAACGAGGCGGTGGTCGGGTGCTTACCACCTCCGGGGGAGCTGCAGCCTCTTCGGCCATCTCTGGGGGAACTGCAGTGCTGACGGACGCCTCTGGGGGTGCTGCAGCTTCTACGGCCGCCTCTTCGGCTGCCTCCGGGGGCACTGCAGCGTCTACAGCCGCCTCTGTGGATGCTGCAGAGTCTTCGGCCAACTCTTGCAAACCTGCAGCGGACACACACAACATGGGCAAACCTGCAGGGTGTGTTGCCCCCACTGGATTGGAGACAGTAGAGTCGGGCCGGTTCCTTTTCCTCCTCCTACTCCGTTTCCGGGTCATCGGAGGGCTGGGGCTTCCACTGACTGCTGCCTCTGGGGGAGCTGGAGTGCTGACAGCCGCCACTGGAGGAGCTGCAGCATCAATGGCTGACTTAGTCACCTGGTGAAAGAGAAACTCCACAAATTCCCCAAATGTCAGGTGATCCAGCGCTCTCATAACCCACCAGTCACGGGGCTCATCAAGGGCGTAGTTGAAAAGGTCCTTGAGAGCAGCGTCGTTGAACCCCAGACCCTCAGCAGCGCTGCTGAATTCCAGGGCAAACCTTCTTAGATCAGCCCCCTCTTGGTGAAGGGAGCTCAAGGCCCTGAACTGGAGCATGCGCTGGTAGAGAGGGCTGGAGACAGTGGAGGCTGGTGGATGGGGTGAGCCCTTCTTCTGCTGAGTCCTCATTTTGGCTGAATCGTACTGTCAGGGTTGGTGAAGGGAAGGAGCGAGGACTCAGGGATGCAGAGGAAAGGGCTTTTTAATGATAATAATAAAACAAAAAACAAGACAAAACAAAACTACCCCGAGGGGGAAAAACAGACTTGACTTGACTTTTCTTGGCTTGACTTGACTTGACTTGACTTGACTTGAAGGGAGCAGGGAAACAGGAGGTACATACGACGACGATTCAGCACTGGACTGCAAACACAAGGATGTTAAATAGGGAACAAACAAAGGAGGGTAACGAGGGAAGACAGGTGGGGCAAATGAACCAATAATCAGGAAACAAGGTGGGCGGGGTTAGACAATAGACATGAGCACATGGCACAAAGAAACACTTAACAAGACATGTGCTCACACCAAACGTGACATGAACATGCAACTAATGAGAACTCATCAGCTGCATGTTCACACAAAACATGACAACATGACGTAGCACGTAGCCAGTGAAAAAACACCAACCACGTGCTACACAACATAAGACAAAACATGAAAGCACACGGCCGATGTAAACATGAACCGTGTGCTACACAGAACACACAGACAGAAGAGCACACGCTCACATGACAAAACAAACACACGGAGCATGAATGTCCGAATCCCAACACAAAACTGAAACCCAAACTAGACCGAAGTGCTGGGATCCGAACACCACGCCCCGCACACAAAACACAAGGACAGAAGAGCACGCAGCTTGAGCATGCTCAAAGCTGCTTGCTCACACAAGACAAGACAAACAATACAGGAGTGTCAGGGCTCTGTCACAAACCAAGAGTAAACTAGACCGAAGTGACAGAACCCTGACACTATACTCTGATACGCATCCGATATTCTCCCAACTGTTTACTCTTCTCTTTCTCCCAGACATTTACATTTTTGAACATTTTATGAGACATGCATCAAAGTGTATGCCAACTAAACTAATCTTTAATCTTTTGAGAAAACTGAAACATACTTTTTAAGTATAGCCATGGGTGCACACACTGTGCCAAGGAACCGTCTTCTTCCATTTTGCTATAAACTGATCAGTGTTCAAAAAATGTTGGGAAACTTCACATGACCCTATACAAGAGTGATTACTTACAGGCTGTCTGCAAAAAAAAAAAAAACTTTTAAAGAAGAAAAAAATCATCCACTGACTTTTAAAGCTGCTACAGAAACGACTTTCGACTTTGAGGACCTTGATAGAAATGTAGTGGAGTAAAAAGTACGATATTTGTCTTTCAAATGTAGTGAAGTTAAAGTAAAAGTATCCCTAAAAAATAATACTCCAGTAAAGTACAGATACTCAAAAAGTGTACTTAAGTACAGTACTCAAGTAAATGTACTTAGTTACTGTCCACCTCTGGTTTTAACTCCTACGGTGGCCGATTTAGTCCAAGATTAACATGGCTTCCAGTTCGATCCAGAAATCCCCCTCTTCACATTCGCCATCGAGTTGTAACGCGTGTGTCCGGGTGAAAAATACGGATAGCTCACTCAATGCAACTGGAGTCGATGCAAACACGGAGGCGATTGACATCAAACAGCCCGCACTTTATTCCCCGCGGAACCCCCCACAAGAGTCCGGCACAAACTCCACTTCCGTCCACAGCATTACCCAACAAAACAAAAATAAATGAATGTTAGCAACAGAAGACAGAAAATAATCTGCACACATGGGAGCTCGAGGCGCAGTGCACACACACACACACACACACACACAGAACACAGGTGCTCCAACCGGGGCGAACGCTCTTAAAGGGACCACACTATTTTCCTACTCGTTACAGAGTGTTAAAACGCGAAAGGCGAAGCTTGAATTTATGGGTATGTCCCTCTTTGGCTAATGTACTTTCAAGATGGAGGGGCAACATGGCGACCCCCATTCGAACCCCTTACCCGTATGTATTTTCAATGGCATATTATAAACTTACGAGAATACTTTATTACTTGAAAGAAGTAAATATACATTAATGAGCACATATATTTTTGAAAGAACTAAGTGTTTTTAGCTAAAAATAAACTAAAAAAGTTACACAGTGTAGCTTTAAGGTCGGGAGAATAAATTCGATTCTCTGATGCATTGCGATTCTCTCGTCAACAATTCTGAATTGATTCAGAAAACGAATCTGCCAATATGCGCTGTGAGAAACGTGTTTTGCTTGACAATGAGCGGTTTCACCTGACGGTGTTTCAGCTTTTTCCCTATAAAAATGCTCTACAAAGGCACGATTTATGTTTGGAAGTATACATTTGATACACAAAACTCATCAGATGTCTGCTTTGTGTGAGTTCGCTCTGAAGACAGTCTGTTATATCTTCAGGACAGGACAAAACATCTGATATGTTTGTGCACTAGTGTAAATGCAGCCAATTAGACCTTCCGCTGTCTGTGATGTCATCAGTACTAATAACCTAACTGCAATAATGCTGAGAAAAATCCCTCGCTGCCCTTCTCTGGAGACTTAAAGGTAGGGTAGGCAATTTCAGAGAGGCTAGCAATAGCAAGCTCCCACCCTCCCTTCAGAGCGTCTCCAAAGCCACGCCTCCTCCAAAACACATGAACGCACACAGCCAGAGCAGAGTCTGCAAAGCGTCATGAGAGACGGTGTTAAGTTAACTCATGTCTAAAAGCATAATAATGAATGAAAACAAAGAGCACTGGCTTGTACCACCTGACTGCTGCAGATTTATTTTGCCGTTGATAGTGTTACGCATAGAAACACATAAATCTGAGTCTGAGGACGTGAACAGCTCCGGGTTGAATGCCACGGGTTGCCATCTTGTAATTATGGTTATGACAGGATTTTGGTTCTGGAGGAACTGTACGGCGGCTGCTGTTTGTTTGCGGTGCTCCGTGACTGAGTACAGGGGCTTTCGACAGACAAAACCAAACTGAAACACAGGGCTAACCAGGGACAGGTGAAGGATATTAAGTAACTATGGCAACAAATGAGGGTAACTACATAAAAACTAACAAGGTAGGCAATGAAAAGAAAGGAAACAGGAATTTAACACAGGAAGACATTGAAAACAAAACTAAACTTCAAAATAAGAGTCAATTAAACAGGACAGGAGAACACAGGCCGAGATCATGACAGTATCAACTGATTTGTTGAATAATACAAAGAGGATTTTGATTATTTCAGTCTCTCTATTTCAAAATTTCATGTTACTTGACATTCTTTTGTAATATGAAACTCCTTTGTTTTTGAAATTTACTAGCAATTTCTGAGTAAAAATTGTTTCACGGTAAATCCTACATAATTTGCAGCTATAACAGCTTCAACTCTTCTGGGAAGGCTTTCCACAAGGTTTAGGAGAGTGTTTATGGGAATTTTTTACCATTCTTCTAGAAGCTCATTTGTGAGGTCAGGCACTGATGTTGGACGAGAAGGCCTGGCTCGCAGTCTCCGCTCTAATTCTCTAAATCTAAAAATCATTTCTGAGAAGTATCAAAAGGAGACTGATAGTATACTTTCTTATTTTTTTAGATTAAAAGAAGTATACTAATAGCACACTTGAATAAACTTATTTAAGGGAAGGCTTGGATGAGCTGCTCGGCCATGGAAGCCCATTCCATGAAGCTCTCTACACACTGTTGAGCTAATCTGAAGGCCACACAAAGTTTGGAGGTCTGTAGCTATTGACTCTGCAGAAAGTTGGCGACTTCTGCGCACTGTGACCCTCAGCATGCGCTGACCCCGCTCTGTGATTTCACGTGGCCTACCACTTCGTGGCTGAGTTGATGTTGATCCCAATTGCTTCCACTTTGTTATAACACTATCAGTTGACCGTGGAATATTTAGTAGTGAGGATATTTCACAAATGGACTTATTGCACAGGTGGCAACCTATCACTGTACCACGCTTGAGTTCACTGAGCTCCTGAGAGCAGTGTTGGGAATAACGGCGTTATAGATAAACGGCATTACGGAATTATTTTTTTCAGTAACGAGTAATCAAACGAATTACTGTTTCTTCCGTTACTTTTTTTTCCTACTGAAAAAAAAAATGCGGCGTTACTATAATTGAGCTCACTGAAGCGGTTTTCATCCGAACAGGCTCTCTGTCAGTCGGACCTGCAACGTGTGTGTGTGTGTGTGTGTGTGTGTGTGTGTGTGTGTGTGTGTGTGTGTGTGTGTGTGTGTGTGTGTGTGTGTGTGTGTGTGTGTGTGTGTGTGCGTGCGTGCGTGTGCGCACGCGCCAGCCATGTGTGTTGAGGGGTGGGTTGGGTGGTACACATAACTGATGATGATTGGTGGGTGGGAGACAAGGTTGAGGTTGATAGGTTGAGTTCACACACACACACACACACACCTATGACACACACGCACACGCATATGCACAGTCAGCGATGGCAAGTCCAACGACTTCAAAGGTAGCTTTCGCAAACTGGAAGTATAAGCGCTACTTTTCCCTCGTTGAGGTGAAAGGTAAGAATGTTTATGTAATGTGCAGCTTATGCCCCGGAAGAAAGAGTCTCTCCACGTCGGTGGCCAGTAATTCTAATCTAATGAAGCCTCACATCATCACAGCCACAAAATTAGTGGCTAAAAACCCAGGTGATAACGTGAGCTCCACTACCAAAGGAGTAGTAAAGTACTGATAATATTTACACAATATTTACACTATAGTAGGCCTACTGATAATATTTACAATAATATATTGAATTTGATAGGTGTCTCTCACATTGTCCCACAGCAACATTACAATAGTGTACATTAATGTATAATGTTTTATAATAATAATGTATTCTATTTAGTGTCCAATTCATTAATTTAACATATTTAATATTGGGGGCATCCAAGTTATTTGACATATTTGAACATTTGAAGAAAAAAAAAAAGTAACACAGTAGTTACTTTCCCTGGTAATTAGTTACTTTTACAATGATGTAACTCAGTTACTAACTCAGTTACTATTTGTAAGAAGTAACTAGTAACTATAACTAATTACTATTTTAAAGTAACGTGCCCAACACTGCCTGAGAGCGACCCATTCTTTCACAAATGTTTGTAGAAGCGTCTGCATGCCTAGTGCTTGACTTTATACACCTGTGGCCATGGAAGTGATTTGAAGACTTGAGTTCAATGATTTGGAGTGGTGTCCCAATACTTTTGGCAATATAGTGTATATTATAAAATAATATTTTAAAATATATAATAATTAAAAAATTATGTATAATGATATAATTAATTTATTTAAGAAATATTTTATTTAATAAAATATATCACATAACTTCACAAAAAAAAGTCGGTAAACTCATTAAGAAAAAAAAAAATCAAGAATCGTTTTAGAATCGGATCATGATTCCCAGAATCGGGCCTAAAGATTCCCACCCCTACTTTAGGTGTATATAAAGCCTTTTGCTTGTAGAGTATCAGTTTTGTTTGTGTGTTTTTATAGCGTAAATAACAAAAGGGCACAGATCCTGTGCGTATAAGATTAATCAGGGATTTGAATAAATGAATCATCTCAGCAGTTCATTTGTATCATAATAACATTTGCAAACACAACACAGACCCGAACAAAACAGACCCGTCATTAGATACCATGGCTGTGCCGTGACCCGTTAATGGAAGGTAATGTACCCTACAGAGTGTTAATTTGGGGTGAAACGAACTCTGTGTGTGTGTGTGTGTGTGTGTGTGTGTGTGTGTGTGTGTGTGTGTGTGTGTGTGTGTGTGTGTGTGTGTGTGTGTGTGTGTGTGTGTGTGTGTGTGTGTGTGTGTGTGTGTGTGTGTGTGTGTGTGTGAGACAGTCAGATAAGAGTTATGAGCTGGACGGCGTGCCATCGTAAGGGTCAGCGGGCATCTAATGGAGCCATTCTATAATAATCCGATGCTTGTGCGATGTCTTCTGTGTGTGTGTGTGTGCGTGTGTGTGTGTTAGTGTAATGATAGTATCCGGTATATGTATTGATGACTCCAGGGATCGATACGTCCTGGGTTACGATCCATCCATTATGTGCACGTGTGTGTCTGTGCTTTTGTGCTCTAAGTGAAATTGTGCTATAGACATGAAATGATTGAAGTGATTTAGGCCTATATTTTACAAAATAACTCATATGTCCATGAATTCAATAATTTGTTTGTTCATTCGTTCATTTATTCATTCATTACTTTGTTAAATCTTATGTTCATTCTTTTGTTTGTTCATTAATTCAGTCAGACTCAATCTGTTCACTTATCTTTGTTCTGTGATTCATTAGTGTGTAGATTCATCCATTCACTCATTAGTTTATTTCTATTTATTCCACCATTTGTTCATTTATTTGATCATATATTAATTTGTTCATTCATTATTTTAATTAATATGCTTGTTCTTTGGCCTGTTCCTTCATTTGTTCAGTCGTGTTTGTTTGCTCATTCATTAGTGTTGTTCTGTTCGCTTCTTTGATTCATTAGTGTGTTGATTCATCCATTCATTCATATGTTTGTAGATTTTTGTTCATTAGTTTGTTTCATTTATTCCACCATTTGTTCATTCACTACTTTCATTCATGATGGTTCTTTTGTCTGTTTCTTCATTTATTCAGTCATGTTCATTTAGTTCATTCAAGTTCTGTTCTTTGATTCATTCGTTTGTAGATTGATTCATCCATTCATTTGCATGCTAATTGATTTTAGTTGATTAGTTTGTTAATTTATTCGTTCATTACTTCATATGTTCTTTCATTCATTGATGTTTGTTAATTCACATGTTCATTAATTAGTTCGTTCACTTGTTTAATTCTTCTTTAATTCATGTTTGTTCTTTTGTCTGTTCGTTTGTTCATTCATTAGTTTATTTGTTGTTCTGTTCACTTTTCTATTTCAGTGTCCTTTGATTCATTAGCTTGCTGACTGATTCATTCTTGTTCATTGATTTCTGTCCATTCATTCATTAGTTGAATAGATCATTTGTTCATACATTCATTAGTTTGTTCATTTATTTGTTCATCTGTTCATTTTTGTGATTAATCTCTTCATTCATGTTCATTAAGTTTTGTTCATGCCCACATTCTTTTATTTGTTCATTGATTAGTTCATTCATCCATTCTTGTTTATTGATTTGGTCATAAATTCATAAATAATTTTTTTCACGATTGTTCTTTTGTCTGTTCCTTCATTTATTCAGCCATGTTCATGTGTTCATTCATTAGTTTATTCGTCTGTTCTTTCATTCATTAGTTTGTTGATTCATTAATTCAAGTGTTCATGTTCATTGATTTTTGTTCATTCATCCAATCTTGTTTGTTTGTTAATTGATCTGTTTATCCATCTATTCATGTATTCATTCTTGACTTAATTCATCCAGTTGTTCATTAATTCATTCATTATTTTGTTAATAGATTTGTTTGTTTGTTTGTCACATTCATGTGCTTGCTCATTCAATAGTTTGTCCATTCATATGCTAATCATGAATGTTCACTCATTTGTTCATTCATCCGTTCATCTATGTTCATTAGTTCATGTTTAATTGTTTGCCCATTTATTTATCCATTTGTTCATTCCCTCAGAGCAAAGAGGACGAATGATAGAGAGATCTCAGAATGTCATGTTTGTTTGAACTTGGAGGCTAAAAATAACCAGCAGTTACTCCATTAACCAGGGATCAGTTCAAGACAACCGTGAGATCCTGTTTCATAATGAGAGCCAAAAACAGTCCAGCACCAGATTCAGCGTGTGAGGCCTCTCCGGACCCCGAACGCGCTCAGCAGACGGGAATTATACGACGCTCTGAGGAAACTGACATTTGTGAATAAATTGGCGTAATGGGAGTTGCAGAAGTATATTCTGTGATATTGAGAGATGTGTTATTGATTCTAAAACGAATGTATACTCATTTCATACAGTGCTTGGTTATATGTACTGTACCATACAAAAGTGTGGGGTCGGAAAGTATTTTCTTTTTATGTTTTTGGAAGAAGTCTCATGCTCACCCAGGCTGCATTTATTTGGTCAAAAATACAGTAAAAACTGTAATATTCTGAACTGAACTGTTTTGTAGTTGAATATAGTTTAAAATGTCATTTATTCCTGTGATTCAAAACTGAATTTTCTGCATCATTACTCCAGTTTTCAGTGTCACATGATCCTCCAGAAACCATTCTAATGTGAAGATTTCTGATTATTATCAACGTTGAAAACAGTTGTGCCGCTTCATATTTTTGTGGAAAGCGGGCTACATTTTTTTAAAGGATTGTTTGATGAATAGAATGTTTACAAGAGCAACATTTATTTGAAATAGAAATATTTTGTAATATCTCTTTTAGATTAGATTAGATTAGATTCAACTTTATTGACATTACACAAGTACAAGTACAAGGCAACGAAATGCAGTTTAGGTCTAACCAGAAGTGCAGGATATACAACGGTTGCATAAGTGCATGATATACAATGGATGAATAAGTGCAGGACATGGATATGTACTGAATATATATATATACAGTGAGGAAAATAAGTATTTGAACACCCTGCTATTTTGCAAGTTCTCCCACTTAGAAATCATGGAGGGGTCTGAAATTGTCATCGCAGGTGCATGTCCACTGTGAGAGACATAATCTAAAAAAAATCCAGAAATCACAATGTATGATTTTTTAACTATTTATTTGTATGATACAGCTGCAAATAAGCATTTGAACACCTGAGAAAATCAATGTTAATATTTGGTACATTAGCCTTTGTTTGCAATTACAGAGGTCAAACGTTTCCTGTAGTTTTTCACCAGGTTTGCACACACTGCAGGAGGGATTTTGGCCCACTCCTCCACACAGATCTTCTCTAGATCAGTCAGGTTTCTGGCCTGTCGCTGAGAAACACGGAGTTTGAGCTCCCTCCAAAGATTCTCTATTGGGTTTAGGTCTGGAGACTGGCTAGGCCACGCCAGAACCTTGATATGCAGAGCCACTCCTTGGTTATCCTGGCTGTGTGCTTCGGGTCATTGTCATGTTGGAAGATCCAGCCTCGACCCATCTTCAATGCTCTAACTGAGGGAAGGAGGTTGTTCCCCAAAATCTCGCAATACATGGCCCCGGTCATCCTCTCCTTAATACAGTGCAGTCGCCCTGTCCCATGTGCAGAAAAACACCCCCAAAGCATGATGCTACCACCCCCATGCTTCACAGTAGGGATGGTGTTCTTGGGATGGTACTCATCATTCTTCTTCCTCCAAACACGTTTAGTGGAATTATGACCAAAAAGTTCTATTTTGGTCTCATCTGACCACATGACTTTCTCCCATGACTCCTCTGGATCATCCAAATGGTCATTGACAAACTTAAGACGGGCCTTGACATGTGCTGGTTTAAGCAGGGGAACCTTCCGTGCCATGCATGATTCCAAACCATGACGTCTTAGTGTATTACCAACAGTAACCTTGGAAACGGTGGTCCCAGCTCTTTTCAGGTCTTTGACCAGCTCCTCTCGTGTAGTTCTGGGCTGATTTCTCACCTTTCTTAGGATCATTGAGATCCCACGAGGTGAGATCTTGCATGGAGCCCCAGTCCGAGGGAGATTGACAGTCATGTTTAGCTTCTTCCATTTTCTAATGATTGCTCCAACAGTGGACCTTTTTTCACCAAGCTGCTTGGCAATTTCCCCGTAGCCCTTTCCAGCCTTGTGGAGGTGTACAATCTTTTCTCTAGTGTCTTTGGACAGCTCTTTGGTCTTGGCCATGTTAGTAGTTGGATTCTTACTGATTGTTTGAGGTGGACAGGTGTCTTTATGCAGCTAACGACCTCAAACAGGTGCATCTAATTTAGGATAATAAATGGAGTGGAGGTGGACATTTTAAAGGCAGACTAACAGGTCTTTGAGGGTCAGAATTCTAGCTGATAGACAGGTGTTCAAATACTTATTTGCAGCTGTATCATACAAATAAATAGTTAAAAAATCATATAGTGTGATTTCTGGATTTTTTTTTTTAGATTATGTGTCTCACAGTGGACATGCACCTACGATGACAATTTCAGACCCCTCCATGATTTCCAAGTTGGAGAACTTGCAAAATAGCAGGGTGTTCAAATACTTATTTTCCTCACTGTATATATGAGAGATGGTTATTACTATAAACAGAATTTACAGGTGAATATGTACAATTAATAAATATACAGATCAATTTTGATCAATATTGCAGTATTTATCTTTATCATACATTATTTATCTGTGCACATCATTATTTTTTTAATTCATGTGCCCTTGTAATATTTAATCAAAATAACTTCCTCTCCCTCTTGCAACTCGTCTATTGTCTTCTCTGATGACGTGTTTACTGACGTGAGGGCGGGGCAACCTGTCACTCACATGAGATCCACCAATAGCAAACCACAACCATCCAATCAATTCCCCATTGACTAAATCAAGCCCCGTCCTCATTTTTTTTCTTGTTCGAGAAACCTTCTCACATGGATATACAGCACAATAGGGAAGAAAATACTATCTATGACTTCAAGGTTCACCTTGTCTGTGTTTTTTTTCCCAGGTGACGATGACTTCCTGTTGGGGTTGGGAGAGCTGCCAGAGACCTTCCCTAGTGACCCGCCTGAGCCTCTCCCTCACTTCCTGCTGGAGCCGGAGGATGCTTACATCGTCAAGAACAAGGCTGTCAATCTCTTCTGCACGGCCACGCCCGCCGCACAGATCTACTTCAAATGCAACGGCGAGTGGGTCCATCAGAGAGAGCACACCATAGAGGAGCGGGTGGACGAGACGTCGGGTCAGTCAGTCACACACACACACACACTTCATTTACCATCACTCTCGTTTATGGGTCGGAAACATTATGGCCTTTTCTGAGGTGCAATAAAAACGTGATAGCTCTGGTTTATTCATGGTTTCCATTGCTAAAGGTGCTGATAGAGAGATAGATAACCCCCTCCCCGACTCATACGGGTTCGAGTATTATTTATGTTATGTTATCAGAGCTCTCTATGAAGGCTTCTTTTATATGACTGCTGTGGACACTGAGATTAAGTCTAGTCACCAAAAACTATGGCCAGAGTCACAACCTAGATGATTGACCGTCGTTGAATGTCAAATAAACAGATTGTTTTTAAGGAGCAGCTTCGTGGTGATAAACAGGAAAATAAGTGTTAATGTTGCAAAATTCATCAATTATGAAAGAAATCATCTGTAAAGCAGCTCAATGGAAGACAATCGTTTTATTATTCTGCTCAATTTAGTTAAATGTTGATCAGTTCAATAACAAGTTCAAGTTAATGTCGCAGAAGTCATGAAGTATGAAACCAATTGAATTCATCTACAGTATAAAGTGGCTCTACAGAAGACAAAAGTGTCATTATTCAGCTCAGTATGGTTCACTGTTTGCATCATTGATCATTATTTTCCTGTTCATCACTGTGAAGCTGCTTTGAAACGATCTGTATTAAAGTGCTTTAGAAATAACGGTGACTTGACTTGACATTATTCAGTTCAAATTTAGTTCTCTTCCAATAGTGGCTGTAACTTATGGAATATGAATTGTCTTTTAAACAGAAGATGCAAAATAAATAAGATTGCATGTAAATTAATTAGATAAATAATAAGATATTCACTCTCAGTGCTGGGTAGGGATTGCGTAAATAGATTCCAGAAATTAAGTACTGATTAGATTATATTAGCTAATCATAATATATTACCTAATCAGCAGCGTCAAGTGGTTCCATGCAACTATATCCTCCTGGGACCCAGACATGTTTTTTTTTTTTTATTTAGTATTTTTTCACGTCATTACATTGTTTAGAGCATAAGAAACAAATGGGAAAAAAAATAACATTTTTGAAAAATTATATTTTATTCATGTTATGATATGTCCTCTGTAGTTGACACCAGGACCCAGTTGTTTAAAAAATAAAATGACATGAAATTGCATATATAGGCAAAAACAATGGGATTTATTTTTAATTCACCAATCAATTTTTAGGTTTCAGGATTTAAATTATAATTACACAATATGATCATATTTCCATAAGAGTGCTAAACATTAATGTCAGCCGTGTTTAAAGACCAAGAAGTTGATGTCCTGGTGAAACCTCCAAACATTTGGCATCTCTGCAAAGCCCCGAATGTGCTCTTTACAGGACATCCAGACCGTGACATGTGACGCGTATGATGTCAGAGAAATTCACTAAAATATAGTGTCCACTACAGTGGACAAAAGTCTATTCCTGGGTCCCAGGAGGATATAGAGCTCCGGAGATTGACGTCACGCAGCCTAAACACGCAGCTAGAGCGGCTGTTGCATTGGTATCTATAAAATAATTTAAAACCAGACTGTTTAAACCTTACAAATTCAACATGATGGACAGCTGATGTACGCCAGGATGCCAGAACAGGCGGGGGAAAGTTAAAAGCAAAGGTAGTAAGTTGTTGAAAGGCCGTGAATTTCAGTTTATTCTTCATTCTTAACTACTTTTGCCTCACGTAACTAATGATAAAAATAAGTTCCCATTAAATACGATACTTAATCGTGAATAACATAAGTGCTTTTATACATAAATAACATCAAGAAAGGCTATTTGAAACTAAATTAAGGATCAATAAATAAATACTGAAACAAAAATAAGAGATTACATTTATTGATAATGACAACATGGACCTATGGAACAGATGCACACAGCGGTGCGCTGTTTTGGACGGGTTTGTGTTAACCGCTAACATATAATGTTAATCCATTAACATGTTTTCTCACTTAAAATGTAAGCGCATGTAGGCCAGTATGTCAGCATTATCATATACGTGTAAAGAATTTAAGGGTGTGTCTCAATCAGCGGCACTGATCAGGACATAAGTCAATGGGCTGATCCCTGATCAGTGCCCTGACTACTGAACTAGGGATCTGATTGAGACGCACCCGAAGTCTGTAATGTAAAACAAGAGCTTATTGATGCAGTTCAGTCTGCCTGCTATTCTATCTGTTAATGTTACTGCTGATCGGAGGCTTCCGTAAAAATTTAGTTTATACGTAGATTTAGGCTTCAACTAAGTTTAATGGTGCATAAGGTGCCCATTTACGCCAAAGCTAGGCTAGTTGTAACTTGCGCACAGCTGGTGCAACAGGTGTCCTGACTGTTATGTTTAATCTATTAAGTTTTGCTACGTACAAGTCTATGTCTTTTGAATTAAAGTGCGTAGTGAACTCCGTTGCCTTGAAACTCCAACCAACCAAAAGTAGCCAAAATGGCGTCGTAAACAGAATGGGTCACGTGACCTCCGGAACTCTATTGATTAATTTTTACAAATAACAATTTAGTTATATGATGAACAAAAGAAAGTCAAGTAAAGCTTCTTTAAGTTAATACAAACCATTTGAATTTGAATTTGTCACTGTTACATAATATTTATATGTGCAGTTTACTTAATAATATGTTAAATTGATAAAAGTTTATTATGTTAAGTGAACACATTTATCAATTTAATTTACCTTATTAAATTAACTATTTGCTCTACAAGTGTAAGTGGAAAACGTCTCGGTTACGTATGTAACCCTCGTTCCCTGAAGGAGGGAACGGAGACGTACGTCGGAACTGACCGACGAATTGGGATCTGATTTCAGAGACCAATCTACTTCGAGTGTTTTAAAACGAGCCAATGAAGATTGGCATGCGATTCACGCATTCCACGCACCGCCCCGCAGCGCGGGTATAAATAAGGAAGTGGAATGCATGATCATTGCTTTTTTCTGCTGAGGAGCCGAACTCGTGACTCGGCCTCCTAGCGGAAGCACAGCACCTGGCGACGGGACGTACGTCTCCGTTCCCTCCTTCAGGGAACGAGGGTTACATACGTAACCGAGACGTTCCCTTTCAGTCGGAATGGAACGGAGACGTACGTCGGAACTGACCGACGAATTGGGATCTCTACCAAAACGCCAGGGCGCTGGCCCTTCCAGCGTCCTGCTTGAGCGCACTGGACCGTCTTAGATGGTACGGAAGTCAGGGCTCCAAGCAGGGAGGTCAGTCACTGCTGTTTCTGCAAGACCCACCCAGTGTGACTATTGGATAACGCTGGGAAAGCGTGCCCGTCTTGGAAACGGTACGCTGCGGAGCCACGTCCTTCAGTAGAAGGCTTGGTGGCGGAATACACATAAGGACTAACCTGGCAGGGTAGTGCAACATATGGCAGTCTCTGGGGTGGTTCCAGCCTGGTTCCAGGGGGGAAAGAACACGCCCAGAGACGACAGAGCGGGCTCTGTCAAGGGAAAGACACAGGGCTAGCCAGTAGGGTAGCTGGTACCGTGGAGAATACACATATGGGGTAGCCATTAGGGGACCGCTACATATGGAACCCAGCCTACACACACGTTACACAAGCATACGGGTGCAGGCCTGGCGTCAGACGGCCGCAACGTCTGGCACCGCAGGGGGTGACGGAGGAGCTCGACAGGGTTAGCCGTTTCCGGGGAACACAACTGGAGAAAAATGGACGCACGTATCCGGCCCAGAGGGCGGGAGTGGCGTTGCAAGCCGACACTTAGAACGGGCACTTAGCGCTACTGGCCCCTGGGGGCGAGGATGCGGGAAGATACCGGCTCTACACGGAGGCTATAGAATCTAGCGAACGTGTTAGGTGTCGCCCAGCCCGCAGCTCTACAAATATCTGTCAGCGAGGCACCTTGAGCCAGCGCCCAGGATGAAGCAACACTCCTTGTTGAGTGTGCTCGCACCCCGAACGGGCAAGGTACGTCTTGGGACTGGTAACCCAAGACGATGGCATCCACTATCCAGTGGGCCAACCTCTGCTTGGAGACAGCCTTTCCCTTCTGCTGGCCTCCGAAACAGACGAAGAGTTGCTCTGAGGTCCGAAAGCTTTGAGTCCGGTCAATGTAAGCGCGAAGAGCGCGGACGGGACATAACAAAGCCAGGGCTGGGTCTGCCTCCTCCGAAGGCAGCGCTTGCAGGTTCACCACCTGGTCCCGGAAGGGAGTGGTAGGAACCTTGGGCACATATCCAGGCCGGGGTCTCAGGACAACGTGAGAGTTGTCCGGCCCGAATTCTAGGCACGATTCGTTGACCGAAAGTGCATGCAGGTCCCCTACCCTCTTAATCGAGGCCAATGCCGTCAGAAGCACTGTCTTCATTGACAGGATTTTAAGCTCCACAGACTGCAAAGGCTCAAAGGGAGGGCTCTGAAGTGCCCTGAGCACTAGAGCCAAGTCCCAAGAGGGTAACGAGTTTGGACGAGGAGGATTTAGCCTCCTCGCACCTCTGAGGAACCTGACGATTAGGTCGAAGGACTTACCTTCGACTGCATCGTGATACGCCGCTATTGAAGCGACGTACACTTTGAGGGTGGAGGGAGACAGCCTTCGCTCCAGCCCATCTTGCAGAAAAGAAAGCACGACGCCAACCGAACACCTTCGGGGGTCTTCCCGGTGGGAAGAGCACCATTCAACGAAGAGGTTCCACTTCAACGCGTAGAGGCGCCTCGTAGAGGGGGCTCTAGCAGAAGAGATGGTGTCCACCACTGCCTGTGGTAGACCACCTAGAACCTCCGCGTCCCGTCCAGGGACCAGACATGGAGTTTCCAGAGGTCTGGACGCGGGTGCCATAGAGTGCCCCGTCCCTGAGAAAGAAGGTCCTTCCTCAGGGGAATCGGCCAGGGAGGGGCTGTCGCGAGGAGAGTTAGTTCTGGGAACCAGGTCCGGTTGGGCCAATAGGGCGCAACTAACAAGACCTGCTCCTCGTCCTCCCTGACCTTGCACAGGGTCTGTGCAAGAAGGCTCACTGGGGGAAACGCATATTTGCGCAGGTCCCGGGGCCAGCTGTGCGCCAGTGCATCCGTGCCGAGGGTGCCCACGGTCAGGGAATAGTACCACCGGCAATGGGTCAAGTCCGGAGAGGCAAACAGGTCTACCTGTGCGGCTCCGAAGAGGTCCCATATCAGCTGGACCGCCTGGGGATGGAGTCGCCACTCTCCCGGAGGTGCAGGCTGCCGTGAGAGCTCGTCGGCTGTCCGGTTGAGCGCACCTGGGACATGAATGGCCCGAAGCGACCTCAGATGCTTCTGACTCCAAAGGAGGAGGTGGCGGGCGAGTTGGAGCATGCAACGGGAGTGTAGACCACCCTGACGGTTGATGTACACAACGGCTGCAGTGCTGTCCGTACGGACCAGTACATGCTTGCCACGTAGCGGCCCCTTGAGGCGGCGCAGTGCCAAGTGTACCGCTAACAACTCGAGGCAATTGATATGCCAATGCAATTGAGGTCCCGTCCAAAGACCTGCAACTGCATGCCCGTTGTACGTGGCCCCCCAGCCCGTGGAGGAGGCATCCGTGAAGAGTACAGAATGCCTGGACACTTGTTCTAAGGGCACACCGGCCCGGAGAAACGAAGCGTCGTTCCACGGGCTGAAGGTTCGGCGGCAGTAAGGAGTCACTGGGACCCGGTACTGGCCGCTCTGCCACGCCCACCTCGGGACTCGGCCATGGAGCCAGTGTTGAAGCGGTCTCATATGAAGCAATCCGAGCGGCGTTACCGCGGCTGCAGATGCCATATGCCCCAGGAGCCTCTGAAAAGATTTCAGTGGGACCGCTGTCCTGCTCTTGAACGAATTCAAGCAGTTCAACACCGACTGGACCCGCTCTTCCGAAAGGCGCGCAGTCTGGCTGACCGAATCCAGCTCCATACCGAGATAAGAGATCCTCTGTGTGGGACAGAGTTTGCTCTTCTCTCGGTCGACCCGAAGGCCCAACAGGCTGAGGTGACTGAGCACCATGTCCCTGTGTTCGCACAACTGCTCCCGAGACTGGGCGAGGATGAGCCAGTCGTCGAGATAGTTGAGGATGCGAACGCCGCGTTCTCTGAGCGGAACAATGGCTGCCTCTGCGAGTTCCGTGAAGACGCGAGGCGACAGGGACAGCCCGAAGGGCAGGACTTGTACTGATATGCCTTCCCCTCGAACACAAATCGAAGGAACGGTCTGTGTCGAGGAAGGAAGAGACATGAAAGTACACATCCTTCAGGTCGATCGCTGCGAACCAATCTTGGGGACGGATGCATTTGAAAATGCGTTTCTGCGTTAGCGTCCGGAACGGGAGCTTGTGCAGGGCCCGATTCAGGATATGCAGGTCCAAGATTGGCTGTAACCCACCACCTTTCTTGGGTACAATGAAGTAGGGGCTGTAGGGGCCCCATCTTCATATCGGCTGGAGGAACCGGCTCGACCGCGTCCTTCGCCAGTAGGACATCGATCTCTGACCACAAGACCTGAGCATCGCTGCTTCGCACGGAGGCGAAGAGGATGCCCTTGTACTTGGGAGGCCGGTGAGCGAACTGAGTCGCGTAGCCGAGTCTGATGATACGGATGAGCCAGCGAGACGGCCTGGGGAGCTGTAGCCAAGCCCCCAGAGACCGCACAAGCAGGACCAACAGCACCACAGACGTACCCGGGGTGGGGCAGCGAGGCGGAATAGACAGACCCGACTCGGGAGGCCCGGAGGCGGCCCGGAGTGTTGTCTGAGAATTCCAGGGTGGGACAGAGTGTGGGTGAGAAGGCCCGGGGCGTTCTCGGTCCCCACACTGCTGCCCCGTGGCGGGGGGAGGGGAGGAAAGGAGTGAGAAGGCCCGGAGGCGTCGCACACTGCCAACCTGGCCCTCTTGGGGCCCAGGGAGAGAGGAAACTGCTCTGAATGTGGGTACCGCTGGACTCCGGAGAGCCAGCGGCAGAGTAAGACACCAGTCGGGGCCCCCCGGCCCTCCTCCGGGGGGGTGGGGGAGGGGTGCGGACACCCACTCCCCCAGAGCAGCTCCTGTTCTCCCTGGGCTGCCCGTCTCAGGGCCGCTTGCCCTTACGCTTGCTTGTAGACTAGCAAAGCCCTGAGCGGGTTGGGCACCTCCCTTACGTCCGGCACCCCGCCGCCTGGATTTCGCAGGGGTGGAGGTGGACGCAGGAGGGTGCCCTCGGCGACAAGCAGGTAGAGGCGCCCTTTCGAATTAGGATGGCTTTTTTTTTTTTTTTTTTAAACCGCCTCTGTCTGCTTCTAGGCCATCGAGAACTGCTGGGCAGAGTTCTCGACGGCATCGCCGAGGGGGCCAGCCTGACAGACAGGGGCAATGAGGAACCGAACTTAGTCGGACTCACGCATATCTGCTAGGTTTAGCCCCAGGTTCCTGGACCACTAGTGTGGACATCGCCTGACCCAGGGAGCGTGCAGTGACTTCCGTCGCCCGGAGGGCGAGGTCCACCGCCGCACGCAGTTCCTGCATAACCCCTGGGTCGGGACTACCCTCGTGCATGCAGGACAGAGGGTAGTGAGAGAGGGAAAAATTTATACAGGTTTTGGCCCTTTTGGTGTTCCCTATTTTGACACCAAATAGTTCCAACTGCTAATTTTTCCAATGCCCATCCGGGGAAAAAGGCACGGGGGTAGGCAAGGCGATTTTACGCATTGCTCTACGCCTCAGCCGCCCGGGAAAGCATGGCTGTCAACTCTGAATCTGATTCAGCAAGAGCACACACTATTATAGTGGAAACTCAGCATCATCATTCCCAGCGCATAACAGCCCTCTCTCCGATGCAGCAATTGACATCTGTCCTCTGCCAGAGCCCCAAATGAAACACTAGGTCCTCTTGTTTTTTAAAAGGACCAGCAATCCCATCTGTAGGCTGCCAGCAGGCATGTGAGACAGTGAATGTGGCCGTCACACTCGACAGCACACGGCGCGCTGAACGTTCAAGCCTTATGAAAGGCAAGACGAACACCGCACCGACGTGGTTATGTTCTCATGAGAGAACATGAACCACCCACAAACACAGTCTCAGCATGCCGTGATGCGATAGAGGAGTGGGGGCCCACGGAGACATACCCGCTGGGGAAGCACCACTTAAATCCTCAGGTCACCAAAGCTTATTAACCAAAGTAGTTCTTTTCTGCTTTTGCAAGAAAAAGAAACTAAATCGGGGAATAGGCAAAGGGACTCAATCCCGTTTGAGGCATCATAGTCTTAACCGCGCATCTCTAGCGCCGAGTGACGCGCTGGGTTGCCGTGGCAACCCCCGCTGTCAGCCGGCGCCCGACGGCACACAGCGCGCTGAACACTCAAGCCCTTACGAGAAAGGCTTGAGACGAACAACGCGTCGACGTGACCATGCTCTCCTGAGAGAGCATGGATCACCCACGAACCAATCTCACATGTTATATGTGAGAGAGATCGTGGCCGTCAAATGAGGACAGGAAACAACCGCATCCAGAAACACACGGTTTGAATGACATCTTGAAAAAGACGCAGGGTCAAACCGTGTTGCTCTTTTTAGAAAGGAAACTGCTCTTTTTATGTGCTGAAGCATTCAGGGAGATGACCGCGGCACCACAAAGTACAATAGTGCAAGCCTGTGTGTGCACTCAAAACGGAAACGCCCAGCGAACCAACACTTTGATGTCCGTTGAAGCAGCCACTCGCTGAACGCGCCGTCACACCCGCACTGGAAGCAGCAGTCATTCCTCTCACGAGACTCGTTTACACTCTTCGTAGAAACAGGAAACATTCACTGTTCGGCTCCGAAGTAGAAAGCAATGATCATGCATTCCACTTCCTTATTTATACCCGCGCTGCGGGGCGGTGCGTGGAATGCGTGAATCGCATGCCAATCTTCATTGGCTCGTTTTAAAACACTCGAAGTAGATTGGTCTCTGAAATCAGATCCCAATTCGTCGGTCAGTTCCGACCAGTGCTTTAAGTGGAAAAAATAAAGTGCCGGTACTCACCAGAGGGGGCGGGGCTTTGTTGGGGGCGTGGTTATGGGGGGATTTTTTAGTCAATAATTCAAGAAGGTCCGTATTTTAAAGCTCTTTCTAACTTGTTCTCAGCCTTAGAACTTACATATAGTTCTTGTAATTGTGTAAATATATAATTTGTTACAATAAGGGTTTATTTACAAAGCAAGACCATTGACGGCACCTAATTAGGCTACCATGCAGGCCAATGTTCACTTTTTTCTTTCTTTTTTCTAATCAAATAGCAACACAGTTAGAAACTATAGCTGGGTCATTCCTGGTATGCGGTAACATTTTGGCTTCATAAATGTTTGAAAAAAAAGTACATGATTTTCATGCTTTTAGCATTCTACCAAAATGGTGACATGTTTAACTAGTCGGAATACATATTGGTCAAGCTCAGGGACTAAAAAAATAATAATTATGGGTAGATTAATTGTTCAGACACGGGCCGTGAAGGTGTTCCACCCTGTTAGGGACATATACATAGTTATCACAAAATGTTAATAATGTAAAAGTTAAACAATAAGTTTTTCTTGGATAGTATATGTCCCTTATGCCATCATGGTATTTTTTTTTAATTCTTGAAACAATAACAAAACTATTATTGATGAATAAAATGTCTTGATTATTAAGAACAGGTACTTTTTGTACCCATTTTTGCCAACAGGATGGTAAATAATAAAAAATGTGTTCAAAAACATAGGCTGTTAATGATCCTCACCTCCCAAAATGAAACATAAGTATGCAAAACATTTAACGTTGCTGTCAAATTATTATTTAAAAAGGACTTGCCTAACAGGGTGGAAGACCATAACAGTGGATGGGTTTTCCCTCATTGTCCTGCATGATTTGCCACTGCACCTATATAACATGGTTTTATATATAATATTTATATATGCATATATGTGTTTATAGAATTTGCAATATACACAAAATACGATTTATTCTATTAGAATTTCCACCCTGTTAAGTTAATAGATCTAACAGGGCGGAATCAACAGGGTGGAAAATTTTAAGATAAGTTAGCCGTAGCTCTTTGAGGGATCAACGTTTAGCTAACTAACCTTTTACAGATAAACAGAACTTTTATAACTATGTCAGATATGTTTTAACATTTTTTTGACCGGACAAACATTCTTCATAACAGAGCCTAACAGGGTGGAACTTTAAGAGTGGGACAAGCAGGATAACATTTCAAAAACTACAAAAAAAGGTAGAGGTGAGAGTTGAAGCTTACTTAATTTTGTACGGTTGAATTCCAGCAGGAAAAACTAATTATGTAATTTCCTGAAAATTGTCTCAATGAAATTGTGGTCTTTTTTTGGAAGTCGAGAAATACATACTAACAGGGTGGAAGATGACTTCAGGGACACAGTAAATGAAGACAATTGTAAAAAATAAAAATAACTATAGTTTCACATGATTTATATGTATAACTAGAGGTAGTTTAGCCTATTCTATAACATAATCTAAAAATATTTTGAGTATTTTGAATATTTCATCATTTCATGGTTTATAGTTGTTGTGTAGTTGTATAGGCTAGTTGATTACTTTGCACTGAGGACATGATAAAATTGAATGCATATATCAATAAAAAGGTGTGCAAAATACAATATAGTATTTTTAATACCTATTATATCTGTTTAAGTGATAAAGAAGACCTACATTTATAATTTAAGCCTTTTCTTATGTGACTCATTTTATAGAAAATATGAGTAAGTAAATCATAAAGACAGAAAAGTCACTGTATAACAGGAACGACCCAGCTACAACATGCGGCTGTTGTCATCGGTAGAAGTGGTGCCACTCTCGTCCTCGTCCGCGGCACAAGTGCTTTGTATTTTTACCATAGATTTTAAACGAGCAGCTATGGTTGCGCGTTTCCAACCCAGTCTCACGTGGCGTTTCACACACCCTCTCCGGACCACTTTGATTTGTTGACACTGACAGCGGCAAAAGCGACGCATGCGCTTTTCACTTGTAAAACTCAAGGGTGTATGGGTAATGTAGTCTCTGCTCGCAAATGAGCGTACCGGTACGCTAAAAGCACGTTCTGGGCGCACGGAGAGGTGGCGGTACGCTCAAGAGCTATATTTGGAAGTGGCGGTACTGAGTACCGGCGCGTACCGGCCCACTTAAAGCACTGGTTCCGACGTACGTCGAACGTGACCAACTGAAAGGGAACTATTAAATAACATGCATATTTTTAGAAACAAAAAGCAAAAATAACTTAATTGAGGTCAGGAAGTCCAATAAATGTGTGTATATGAGTGCCCACTCTTCTGCATTATGGTAACCACAAACAGAATTACAGAAACAGAGATTACATTACAGAAACTCCTCTAAATGTCCAAGCTGACAATACTAATTTTTTAGGAGAAACAACTCAGTAAATTTAAGTTAATTTAGTTACATGAGTTTTTTGAGTAATGTGAACAAGAATGATTTGAGTGCAACTAACAACAGTGAAAGTTCTTTTTTTTGAGTGCAGTAACTTTTCTATTGATTACATGATGACAGTAAATTATTAAAAATTCATTGATTCTACTGTTTTTCTATATCTTAAATTTTCCTTTCTATGAAATGCTACTGCTTATATAAGTTCAGAAGGTCTCACAGGTTTGTGGAATTGCACACACAGCATTTGATCACTGGATTTACATAAATCATTTCACAAGCAGCGTTTTCTCAACATTGCTCATCTAATCTACTCCTGATTAATACATTAATTATTATTTGAATTATCACTCAGTGAGTCATTTAACCATGTATTGCCGTCTCTGGAAAGCTTCTGTCTTTCATACTCATTAAAATGTGCAAATTCACATCATTTCATATTCACATGCAATGCAGGGATTCCCCAGCTTTTTTTGTCAGTAATCTAAAAAGTAGTCAGAATACATTATGACAGTGTTTGGTGACTTTTTTGTCACAGGCCTGTGACTAAAACAGTATCACGTGATGCTAGAAACAGCATGGGTTCAATTCCCAGGGAATGCATGAACTGATGATACTTACGTACTTATTATTGGCACCCCTAAAAAATCTTATGCGCAAAATATCTCTGAAGTATATTTCCATTCATGTTTACGTTTTTTTTAGCACACCAGGGTGACTAGGAACATAAAATTGTGCATGCCATGACGTCCTTTTCCACAGGAGTGTAAATATGAGGAAACACAAAGACCAAATTCCCTTAATCATTCATCGCAATGAGTAAAACCACAGAATATAGTTCTGATGTGCAGCAAAAGATTGTTGAGCTTCACAAAATTGAAAGCATTGAAAATCCCCATTTCCACAATCAGGGCAATAATTAATAAGTTCCAATCGACTAACAAATCTGCCTGGAAGAGGACGTGTGTCTATATCGTCTTAATGCACGGCGAGGAGGAGAGTTTGAGTGGACAAAGACTCTCCAAGGATCACAGATGGAGAATTGCAGAGATTAGTTGAGTCTTAAAGGTCCCGTTCTTCGTGATCCCATTGTTCAAACTTTAGTTAGTGTGTAATGTTGCTGTTAGAGCATAAATAATACCTGTAAAATTATAAATCTCAAAGTTCAATGCCAAGCGAGATATTTTATTTAACAGAAGTTCCCTTTCAAAGCCTACAGCGAACGGCCGGCTTGGACTACATCCTGGTACTTCCTTCATTAATGACATCAGTAGAACAGTTGAACAGACTAACCTCCGCCCACAGGAATACGCAAAAAAAGGGGGTGTGGACTTGTTGCTGTCCCACGTGGAGAAGAGGACGTGTCGCGTGAAGAAAAGGAATTGTTGCGTTTGAGTGTGTTTGTCGCCATGTCGTCGAGACGCTGTTATTTTCATCCCGGAGTCAAATCACCTTTGTTTGGCTTTCCCAGGGACGCTGTAGAGATCATTAAGCGCATATATCTCCCGTTAAGAGGCGTGACCTTTCCACGTGCGCTAAGCTGCTGTCGAATCAAAACACAGGAACTGTGCCACGTTCGCTAAGCTGCGGTCAAATCACAACACGGGAACCGCTGGCACAATCAGAACTCGTTACGTATTTCTGAAGGAGGGACTTCATAGAATAAAGGAAGTCATCAGCCGTTTTTAGGACAAGTGAAAACAGCGGTGTACAGATAAGTAAATTGTGTTAAAAATACTGTTTTTTTTACACGCGAAACATGAACACATGTTATATTGCACACTGTAAACACAATCAAAGCTTCAAAAAAACACGAAGAACGGGACCTTTAAGGTCAGAAAGCCTAAAAAAACAACACCTAAATCACCACATGTTGTTTGGGAGGGTTTCAAGAAAAATCCTTCTTGCTCATCCAGAAACAAACTCCAGTATATTCAGTTGTCAGACACGACTGGAAATTCAAAAGGGTTCTGTGGTCAGATGACACTACAAAAAGAGCTTTTTGGCAGCAAACCCACCAGACGGGTTTGGTGCAAACAGGGATAAAAAGTACCCCATACCCACAGTTAAAAATACAGCTAAATCTTTAATGTTGTGGGTTGTGTGTTTATTTTTTTTCTGGAGGTCCTGGACATCTTCAGATACATGGCATCATGGATTCTAGTGTTAGGGGACCACAGCTTAGGAGCCAAGACCAGTTGTGAAGAATGAAGACCAAGAGTCAGAAGTACAATTCATTAAAGAAATATTTACTGAAGAATAGTTTGCCGTTTCATCAGCAGAAGCCAGCTTCAAGTCTCACAAGGAGTTCGTAGGCCGCACTCTCCCTCTACACTAAACAAAATGCTGGGTTGAAAATGGACTAACCCAGCAATTGGGTTGTTTTAAGCGAACATTTAACCCAACCGCTGGGTTAAAACAACCCAATTGCTGGGTTAGTCCATTTTCAACCCAACTTGGGTCATTTTTAACCCAGCATTTTTAAGAGTGTACCTCGTTTCGTACATACTGTGCAATTTCTCAACAGTTTTACTCTTTTCAAGGTCTAGCTACGTCATTACTGCAGGTTGAATGATTCTGATTGGCTAAGAGAAAATAGATAATCATAGTAAATTTCCACACATTGTCAGTTAATCAGATGCACGTGTCCACTTGTTGACGCACTTGTTGATTATAAATTTAATTAGGATATACACTCACCTAAAGGATTATTAGGAACACCTGTTCAGTTTCTCATTAATGCAATTATCTAATCAACCAATCACATGGCAGTTGCTTCAATGCATTTAGGGGTGTGGTCCTGGTCAAGACAATCTCCTGAACTCCAAACTGAATGTCAGAATGGGAAAGAAAGGTGATTTAAGCAATTTTGAGCGTGGCATGGTTGTTGCTGCCAGACGGGCCGGTCTGAGTATTTCACAATCTGCTCAGTTACTGGGATTTTCATGCACAACCATTTCTAGGGTTTACAAAGAATGGTGTGAAAAGGGAAAAACATCCAGTATGCGGCAGTCCTGTGGGAGAAAATGCCTTGTTGATGCTAGAGGTCAGAGGAGAATGGGCCGACTGATTCAAGCTGATAGAAGAGCAACTTTGACTGAAATAACCACTCGTTACAACCGAGGTATGCAGCAAAGCATTTGTGAAGCCACAACACGCACAACCTTGAGGCGGATGGGCTACAACAGCAGAAGACCCCACCGGGTACCACTCATCTCCACTACAAATAGGAAAAGAGGCTACAATTTGCACGAGTCACCAAAATTGGACAGTTGAAGACTGGAAAAATGTTGCCTGGTCTGATGAGTCTCGATTTTTGTTGAGACATTCAGATGGTAGAGTCAGAATGAGAACATGGATCCATCATGCCTTGTTACCACTGTGCAGGTTGGTGGTGGTGTAATGGTGTGGGGGATGTTTTCCTGGCACACTTTAGGCCCCTTAGTGCCAATTGGGCATCGTTTAAATGCCACGGCCTACCTGAGCATTGTTTCTGAACATGTCCCTCCCTTTATGACCACCATGTACCCATCCTCTGATGGCTACTTCCAGCAGGATAATGCACCATGTCACAAAGCTCGAATCATTTCAAATTGGTTTCTTGAACAGGACACTGCAATGAGTTCACTGTACTAAAATGGCCCCCACAGTCACCAGATCTCAACCCAATAGAGCATCTTTGGGATGTGGTGGAACGGGAGCTTCGTGCCCTGGATGTGCATCCCACAAATCTCCATCAACTGCAAGATGCTATCCTATCAATATGGGCCAACATTTCTAAAGAATGCTTTCAGCACCTTGTTAAATCAATGCCACGTAGAATTTAGGCAGTTCTGAAGGCAAAAGGGGGTCAAACACAGTATTAGTATGGTGTTCCAAATAATCCTTTAGGTGAGTGTATATAAGTATATTGAAGCAGCAGTGGATTTCAGAATCTGCACCCTTCACTAGCAAATACCAACAGATAAAAAATCAAAACCTGATGACTCTGCTAGAAATTTTACAATGTGCCGGTTGGATCTTCCATCATGACAATGATCCAAAACAAACATCAAAATCAACACAAAAATTTGTCACTGAGCACAAAAATGAAGCTTCTGCCATGGCCGTCCCAGTCGCCTGACCTAAACCCTATAGAAAATGAGTGAGGTGAACTGAAGAGAAGAGCTGGGAATCTGAATCTCTTGTCAGGTGTTCTCAAAACTCATCAGGCATTATAGAACAAGACACAGAAAAGAATGTTTCAATTATTGGGTGCCAATAATTGTGGCCAGGGCTGTGCACAGGGGGGTGGCCCGGTGGCTAGAGCCACTGCCCTTCTGCCCTCATCAGCAGAGGTGCCCCTCTCGCAGTCTATGGTCGCTACCCATTCCCGCTAAAAGTGTTCTGTTTTCCCTCTGCTAAAGATCCACCGATTCCATGAATCCGCTCCCGTGTTTCCCTGCTTGCTCCCCAGCGTCACTCAGAGTCTGTGCGCGGAAATCTGGAAAGCGGAGACGACAGTTCCAGAATGTCGTCGCATTAACAGTATGCGTTACAATCCGCAGAATAATTTGGTAGCTTGTTTTTGTATTTCTGTTGGTATTATTTTGCTCCTGATCTTCTAATAGTGCTAACAACTTGTACAAAATACACGTTCTTGGAAGAGAATTATAATTCTTGTCTAATCAAGTTTGATCTAATATAAATAACACCAACTTTGCTGTTGATGGCACACTTTGTAGAATATATATAGGCCTAATTTCATATAATAACCCATAAACTGTTGCAGAATGTATAAATTACTTTTGATACAATTCGTATTACTATTTAGGCTATACATCTTCCGTGTCATAATGTAAAATACAAAAAATATTCTACTTAATTTTATTTTGACAATTTTGTAGAATAATTGAATAACTGATAAAATAAAAATCTGAATCCCTGTAAAAGATAATCACCTGAAAGGTATTTTTTTATGACTTATGTACAAACATATCAATATTTACTTATTTAATTGCCCATATTTTAATTGAAGATATGTCATAATAAAAAAAATAAAAAAAATAATAGATTTTGTCATAATAGAAATCACTCAATTAACCTATAGGTTTTAATGAAAGTGAAGATGCCTGTCTAACTCATGAAAATATTAAATAATAGCCCCGTTAATTACAATAAGTATTAAAGAAAAAAATAAAAACAATAACACCAGTAACAAAATGCCACTTGGGGCCTTCTGTGCCAAATATGGCTGGGTCATCTTACCCCAAGAGTCTAATTTTATCTTTTTTCTTCAAAATAAAAGCTATAACATTTACTCCACAAAGCCAAAAACAGTGTGTCCACAAATCCTTCATTAACAAATAGACACAAAAACTTTGATATTCAACATAATACAATGTCATATATCACTATTTTTGTATTTTGCATACGTAACTCCGCCTCACCGCGTGAGTATATAAGGAAGTACGTGGCAATATCGCATTATGTTTCTGCTTTCGGAGCCAAGAGTACCTACCTCTTCACTCCTCACAAGCCTTCTGAGACTCTGTCAGCTTCTTCGAGACGAGCAGCTTTCCAGTCGGTGTTGGTGTGACGGCGCGTTCCAGTGATCGCATACTTCCTGCCTGCTGACCAGCGCGGTGGTCTGCTAGACAGCTGGTGTGTGTTTCCCTGGGCGCTTCGGCATCGACTGCGAGGTTTCCTCTCACAAAAAGAGCTTGCGCGTGGCACGTCTTTTTCAAGACAGTTCGCCCGTGCACTTCCGGGTGCGATCGATCTCCGTTGCTGTCTATGGGCACATTCACTGCTCGACGTGTTTGGGCTTCAGCACGTTCGGGCAGTGATTGTGGATGTGTCATGTTCCCACTGCGGGAACGTGACCATCGCGATGTCGCGGTCGAGACTCAGTGATCTCCGCGAGGAGAGAGAGTCCCCTCTGCCACACCCCAATCTACCGTCTCTGAGAGAGGTGGTACTTTGGCTGGTGGCCAGGGTGACCTGAGGGCGATGCTGTGGTATTAAGAACCCCGACGATACGTTCCTCGGGCCACGCCCCCCTCTCGCACATCGCTTCCCGCGAGTGCTGGACTGAAACAGCGGCCAGTCTCTGACGCCTCGTTCGTTTCGTTCACACTCCAGATAGCAGCGAGATGTCGATCGCCGCATCCCAAGGTGGGCTAGAGTCCTTTGGGGATGACGATTAGGTTGTGCTCCGCCTTCGGTTGTGTCAGCGCTGCCTGATCTGTTGACAGCCATGTTATCTCGGGCAGCTGCGAGCCTCGCGCTGGTGTGGAACTCCGCCCTGTCGCGAGTGCTCGTGGTTGTGCGATCAGTTTTTGTGGGCGGCACCCGACAGCTGTTGGGCCCCGCCCCCAATGCCTTTCGCTCCCGAGGTGCATGAGGAGATCACGCGGTCCTGGAAGTTCCCGTGCTTCCCGTGACCGTTTGGTGGCCTCCTCCGCCTTCTCTGCCCTTGATGGGGCCGCGGCCTAGGGTACACTGGGGCCCCACCCCCACTGTTGAACACTCTGTTGCGCACTACGGTGTCCACAGAGGGCTTTGACGTGGCGTGGCTGTTCTAAGCACCCTCCCTAGCCTGTGGGCTCGTCTACTTCGGTGGCGTGGTCCTGCAGTGCTATGGGGTAGGCCGCCGCCCCTTTGCACATGCACTTTTTTGAGCTGCGTGCCGCCACTGATCCCGCCTTCTGGGTGGTGAAGGTGGCCACACGCTCCCTCGGTCGGGCGATGTCCACAGCTATGGTCCGGGAGAATTTCCTGGCCTTACCTGGTGATATGGGGGGGTTGACTGAGCCCGCCTCCTCAACTCGCCCATATCCCAGGCTGGCCTCTTTGGCGGCACGGCTGAGAACTGCGCCCAACGGTTCTCGGCCGCCCCAAAGCAGACTGAGGCTGTAACATGTACTGCCCCGGCTCAGTCGCCTCAGTCCGCTCGCCGCCGAGGGCGCCCTCCCTCCTCCCGTCCGGCCCCAGCAGCAGCCTTCACCGGGCCGCGCCGTGGAGGTGGTTGCAGGATGTTGCCCAGTCCGCTCCCCAGCCTGGTTAAAATGCCGGGCTGGAGGCGGACAACCCAGAGATGGGGCCCAGTTATTTCCAGGGGATGGTAGCAGGGCCTCTCCTTCCCCCGGTGGAGGGCCGGGGGAAAATCCTTCTGCTGCTGGCCCCCGGCTGGCAGCACTTGGAAAGAACTGGTGTCCCATCTCTGAGGTCCCAGAGACCGGTGATGGCAGTGTGTGCCGCCCCCCGGGCCGCGCCGCTCTCGTCCCTCTCTGTCGCCAGCCTCCTCTCAGAGCAGACCCCAGTGGAACGTGCGTCCTTCCCTGGTCTCCTCTGTCAGGACGCAGCCGTTAACCGTGCCCCCACGCCAGGACGCTACGCCTCCCATGTCCGGGCCGGTAACGCTGCCTCGCTGCCCCACCCTGGGTATGTCTGTGGTTTGAGCGACCCCGTTGGTCAGTTTCTGGAGCCTGGCTTCAGCTTCAGGGGCTGTCCGCTGGGTCGCGAAGGCCATCAGGCTCGGCTACGCGATTTAGTTCGCGCAGGCTCCTCCCCGCTCAGGGGAGTTCGCTGTACCGAGATCGGGGCCAACGCCCCCGTCACCCTACTGGCGAAGGGTGCGATCGAGCCTGTCCCTCCAGCCGAAATGAAGTCGGGCTTCCTTAGCCCTTACTTCATTGTACCCTAGGAAACCGGTGGGTTACGTCCAGTCCTGAACCTGCCCGTCCTGAACCGATCCCTTCTCAGGCTTCCGTTCACGATGTCGGTAGTGAACGCCTCCTCGGATGCGTTCGTCCGGTAGATTGGTTGCAGCGATCGACCTGAAGGACGCTTACTTTCATGTCTCCTTCCTCGACTCGGACCGTTCCTACGGTTTGCTTCGAGGGGCGGACATCCAGTACGCAGTCCTCCCATTCGGGCAGCTCTGTCCCCTCGTGACTCTACGTAGTCTATCGAGGCAGCCCTTGCGCCACTCAGGCAGCACGGGGTTCACATCCTGAACTACTTCGATGACTGGCTCATACTGGGTCACTCTCGTAAGCAGTTCTGCGGACACAGAGTCCAAGTGCTCCGGCACTTAGCCCGTCTGGGCCTTCAGGTCGACTGGGAGAAGAGCGACTCTGCTCCATGCAGAGAATCTCTTTTCTCAGTATGGTTTCCGACTCGGTCGCCAGGTGCGTGCTGCTTACCAGCGAGCGCGCACGCAGTCTCTGCTGACTTGCCTCCGTCAATCGAGAGCAAGAGTGCGGTTCCACTGAAACTTTTTCAGAGGCTCCTGGGGCATATGGCATCTGCAGCTGCGGTGACGCCGCTAGGATTGCTTCATATGAGACCGCTTCAGCATTGGCTTTGCGATCGAGTCCCGAGGTGGGCATGGCAGTCTGGCACGCTCCGGGTACAAGTGACTCGGGCCTGCCTTCAGACACTCACCCCGTGGTCGAACCTCAGTTTTCTACGGGCCGGCATGCCCTTAGAACGAGTTTCCAGGCATGTTGTCGTATCGACGGATGCCTCTTCCACGGGTTGGGGTGCCATGTGCAATGGTCAAGCAGCTGCGGGCTCCTGGACAGGACCCCAGCGCCTTCTGCATGTCAATTGCCTCGAGTTACTGGCAGTACGGTTCGCCCTGCACCGCTTCCGGGCGTTGCTGAGGGGTCAACATGTGCTTGTCAGGACAGACAACACGGCCGTTGTAGCGTACATCAACCACCAGGGCGGTCTACGCTCCCGCCGTATGTCTCAACTCGCCCGCCACCTCGTTCTATGGAGTCAGAAGCGCCTGAGGTCCCTTCGTGCTGTCCATATTCCAGGAGCCCTGAACCGTGCTGCCGACGAGCTCTCACGGTTTTCTGAACGGGAGTTCAGTCTTGGCTCCTCAAGCAGGTAACATAATGCGATATTGCCACGTACTTCCTTATATACTCACGCTGTGAGGCGGAGTTACGTATGCAAAATTTGCATGCCCCATGGCATTGGCACGCCATTGGGCGTTTTCTATATGCTCGAAGATGATAGGCTTCTAAGCGAAACCCCCATTTGTTAGTCAGTAACGTACATCTCTGTTCCCTCCTCAGGGAACGAGGGTTACATCCGTAACCGAGACGTTTTGACTGACTAGTAAGAGTAAGATGGATAATTTGGACAAGCACCCAATCCTTGCCCCAATGCCACCCCACCCCAGTGCCCCTTTTTTTTGGTTTGGGCCACTGCCCCTCAAAATGTCTGTGCACGGCCCTGATTGTGGCCAACATGAACTAGAGAAAAACACCCCCCCACACACTTTCAATTGTTTTACTTCTATGAAAGGTTACAATTTTGTGAAAGATTTTGGAATGAAAGATCAAAAGAATAAACAATGCAGATTTATTTTTACAGCCGCCTTTGTTCATATTTACCAAGGGTGCTAATATTAGTGGAGGGCACTGTATACCTTCAATGCAATGGAAGTCACTTTAGATAAAAGCATTTGCTAAATGCATAAATGTCTTTTTGCACACTGTGAGAACAGAATACAAAGTAAAAGGCAGGAACAGTGTGTGATCCAAGTCCACTTTCGGTGATATTCAAAAGCTAATATGCTGCAATTCATAGTTGAAAGGTAAAGGTATAAGCAATTTTCTTCCCACTTTCAAAATGTTTTAAAGGGCACCTATTATGCAAAATTCACTTTTACATGGTGTTTGAACATAAATGTGTGTTTGCAGTGTGTGTACACAACCCTATAATGATAAAAATCCACCCAGTGTTTCGGACCGTTCCTACGGTTGGCCACGCCCTTAACAGTCTCCGGAGTGATACTGGTCATGGCAGTAATGAAAGGGAGAGCGCACACTTTATTAGAGCTCATCAGAGTTGTTTTACGGATATAAAGTTTACCAGTTTATTAAGCACCCCCTGAAAAGTTCTGTTTATATTTGTTTACTGTTAGTTGTAAGGAGTGTGTTTGTGTAATTCGCTGTGTGTCCTGATGATAATGCAAGGGAGAGAGAGAGAGTTTATGTATAAGACTTTAATGCGCACTTCTATGTTTTATTCAGCTCGTACATTGTTTTTGTGGGGTAAAACAGATGCTTCATCTTTTGTATGAAGTACAATAACCTTCATAAAACATACTGGATAAAAGCAAGATGACATATGAGGTATAACCGTAATTTAACTAAATTATACCTGTTCTATCTCCATGCATCATTTGTTCTCTGGCTCTGTAGGCATTATTGTCTGACTCCGGTTCGAACTGAACACTGCTAGTGACAGTTTCTGTTCTGGCATTTTCATTCCGTGAGATGAGATTGTCCTGACACTGGAGCATGAACTCTTGAAGCTCATTTGCATTTAAAGGGATACATACAAAAACAAAGCCTTTTTGCTCGCCCCCAATTTTACCATGTTGTAAACCATAGACTGTAAAAAAAAATACGGACATGGTGTCCGTGACTTCACCCATAGGATTCTGAAGAGCAGTTTTGAAGCGTAAAGTAGGGATGAGCGTCATCGCGTGTCACTTATGAATAACAGAAAATGGGCAAAGAGGCGGGACGTGGGTGGAGCTGAGGTGACGCGAGGACTAACAGACAGCAGATAAACGGCAATCCACCTGTCACTCAAAGTGGCCACGCCTAGCCTGGGAAAACCCAGACAACTTCCGGCAAATTTAGATTTGCTCTGCAAGTAGTCTGGCAAAGACCCCATTCAAACCCATTTCTAAACCCCAGAAATCGCGGCACCAATCAGAAACGTTGGGGCGGGCTTTAGACGATGACGACAGCGCAGCGACGTTGAAGCAGATTTGCCGCTGTGGAGCATCACTTGTTTCAATCAGCTATCACGTCTGTTTTAAGCGATTTAAACTTTTCCTTTTCGTTAAAACCCGAGCAAAGAACAACACTTGAAGCCTTCATATCTAAAAAAGATGTTATCGCTGTCTTACCGACTGGATTCGGCAAAAGTCTGATACCAGCTTGGCCCTTTGGTGGCTAAACGAATGGGTCTTAGCGAGAACCCTCTGGTAGTGTTAATGTTTCACAAAATATAGTTTTAAGTCCTTTTCAGGCGTGAATGTAGTTGTTTAAAGCTCAAATATGTGGTTTATTTATAAAGAGAGCACCTTTTTTTAAATTTTATCTGCCGTTTTCGGAGTTGTGAGCGCCAGTGGTTCAGCGGCGCTCAATTGATCATTGAGCCCGCAGAGAGGCGCCTTTCCTCGGCCAGTCCTTCTGCCGTCTGCCGCTGGCTCTGATGTCTCTGTAGTGGTTAAACCGTCTCGTCTTGTGTAGATCTAACGGCTGATCTTTGCTCTCTCTGTAGTCTCCTAGCGCTGACTTTGACTGAGTTGCTTTATTTATTGTATAGCTTATACCTTATACTTTTATGATTGCTATGGATGATCACACATAAATTGACATTTAACAAAAAGAGACTGGGTTGTGTTTTGTGTCATATTTAATTTATTACAGTGATAATCATAGCCTATATTATGTGTGTGTGTGTGTGTTTTTAAATGTAAAAAAAAAGAGGCTGGGTTTTTTATATTTCATTTTGTTATAAACATGCATTGAAGATAATATGCATTGCCTGCACTACATATACAAATATATACTGAGTGATACTGTCAAGAACGCTGCTTGTCCATTAGCAGACTAGGCGGACTAGTTTCCTCCCGTCCTCGCGAGTTCATTCTCCGGAGTCAAACTTGGTAAGTCACGGACGCAAGTCAGAAGTTCGCGTACGAAATATGTCATAAAAAACACCACTGCCTCATTTCATAATTTTTTTTAATAATAATTAAACATAATAATAGCCACACGAATGTGGTTCAGGCAACGCATAGCTAGGCCTACATTGATTATCTTATATATTTATAATAAAACGAAGTATAAAACACCATGCCTCTTTTCGTTTACGTTTTAAAAATAATATATTAAACATTAATATGTGGTTTAGGTAAAGTGACCAGATTTCTGAAATGGAAACCGGGGACATTTCCTATTTGAGAACACAAGTACAGACAAGAACGCATATTGAGAAACGGCCAGAGTCTCAGATGTTTCTCCGTCGCTCTGCATACGTCATCTCCCTCATCGCTCTGATTGGTTTGAGGTCTATCCAATTGCGCCGAGAGGCATTTGAGCGACGCCCGTTGGTGACGCCCCTTTGGAAATGATTTGTCTATGAAGCTTTGCCAGACCATAACTCAGTTACTACTGAGAATGGTCTGGTTTTAACCAGGCTAGGCCACGCCCTTAATTATGCAGAACTTTATATAATGAAAAAATTACTTATAAAAAAATTCACCCCCTCACAGTTGTCATGAAGGGCAAAATTAGCTGTACAGACCAAAACCACAATTTGTACCAGGCTGTAAACATGTTTATTTTGCTGTAAAGTTGGTAATTTTAACATGAGCTCAATGAGATTCTGCTCCTTCTGGAGACTGTCTCTAGCGGCCAGTCGATGAATTGCAGTTTAAGTCACTTCCGTATTGGCTTCAAGAGAAACTGGAGGAGGTTAAAACATTGTGTAAAACACAGCTTGTGTAAAACATTATCTGTGGGGTATTTTGAGTTAAAACTTCACATACACACTCTGGGGACATCAGAGTCTTATTTTACATCTTGTAAAAAAAGGGCATAATCGGTGCCTTTTAAAGCTGCAGTCCGTAACTTTTTGCGCTATAGCGGTTAATAAACAGAACAACATTGCAGCCGGAGCTACTTCTCTCTGTTTATGTCTATGGCGAGTCACACAGGGACAGTGCTCCTCCGCAGCGGTTCCTACCAGACCAGCCTGAAATAGTCCCAATTAGGGATGTCAATATACACAAATTTCCATGATCGATCGCCATTTAAATTAACGAACAATTAATCGATTAATCATTCGCCTTAATACTGCATATGCGTCTACAGCAGTGGCTTATAGCCGACTGCATGACAGAGTGTGCAAACGCTGACAAAACGCCATGTTCCTCACCAAATCAATGGGAAGGGGTTTTAGTCTAAATAAAAGGCTACAGGATTGTAAAATGAATCGATGTGATTGATAATTTAATTAAATTACTTATTTAATAATCAAATATGAGTAATACAACATGACACCAACTCCACCTCAGATGCGTGCTCTTCAGGATGTGTGGACATCTTGAAACGACGCACAGAAAACGCCAACTAGACCCAGTAAATTCACAACGATGTATTACAATAGTGTTCTCTTTATAATGATATGTAACATGACAGTCCCAATCATAGTCATTATTTAGTACTTAAGCATGCGCTGACACTGATCACCGGCACGATTCACTACTGCATTAATTCTTAACCAGATGCATCCTATATGAGATTTAAAAAAAATCAGCTATAGAAAGGCCCACGGAAAATAAACACAATATTACAACTTACATGTGCACAAAGCAAAAGGCTGCGAATGCACATGCAAACTTGTAGTCAAGATGAAGGTGTAACTCCAGCTGTAAAATGGTCCCGCACCGAGCTCCGGTGCGCTCGCATCATTATTCCTCGTGTCTGATTTACATGTTTTGCAGTTGAGCAGCACGCACGCGCGGTGGCGTAGCGTCTGGACATGCAGGGTATGCATGTGCAAATGGGCCCGGGCCAATAAGGGGCCCGTGGCCGCCGAAATTCATGGCCATAATAAATATATATGTGTATGCATGTCATGTGTAGTAATTTCTTAATTCTCTGTAATGTCTAATTTCTCCGTAATTTATTGTGTGCGTTTATTATTTTTTGCCCCCCGCGGCTGCCGTAGAACTATCTCACTCCGTCATTTTTATATGCCGCTGCATCGCCGCGCCAAATTAAAAACAAGATAACAGTATTAGAGGTTAATAGCGGCTAGCTACTTGAACATTAAAGGATGGACAAATACAAACACAAAAGTGGTGCCTTAAAGAGAAAGGAGAGGGTGGAGAAGTTAGCCACGACACAAAAACTAACCAAAATAGACCGTTTTTGCACCGACCTACACTCTTAAAAAAAAGTTCTAAAATGGTTTTTGGAACCAAAAATGGTTCTTCGTCGTAATCATAGAGGAACCACTTTTGGTGCTATATAGCACCATATCTTAACATGTTCTGTATATGGTAGCGGTGCTATATAGCACCTTAGTTAGCGGTGCTATATAGCACCTTAGTCAAAGAACCGGTGAAGAACCGCTGAAGAACCACTGAAGCACCAAAATTGGTGCTATATAGCACTTAAAAAGGTTCCCCTATGATTACGAGCCAAGAACCATTTTTGGTGCCATATAGAACCTTTTTTTTTTTGTGTAGTGCGAATGACAAAGATGTCGAAGGTGAGGGGGAAGTTTTGTCAGCTAATAGGCCTATTAGCAGTTGCACGTCTTTGGATGAGAACAACAATGCGGCTGCTGACAGTTTGATGAGGTTCCAAGAGTCAGCAGTTGCAGACGAGCCAAAAGCTGGATATTCGGCGGGAAATTTGACAGCGGGTTACCCAACGGATAAAGGAAACTATCCAGACACTAACAGATGGGCAAGTAAAGCATTTTATTGTGTCGCAAGGTTCATGCAAACCTCCCGGTCCCTTTCCTCGTGATCCATTGCAAGGAGACAGGTGCTTTTCGACGAGTTTTTACTCAACCACAACAAAAGCTGGTATTCAGCTACCGAGATCTTGGCTGTGTTACTCGCCTAAGCTTGACGCTGCATATTGTGAAGCAGGCTGGTTATTTGCAGACCGCAGTCACAAAAGCTACAACATGGCATGGACACAAGGAATAAGAACATGGCAGACCCTGTCAAATAAAATTTCCAAGCATGGGGGCACAGAGTACCATGTAGCAGCGTGCAGTGTTTATGATCAGTGGCGTCTGCATGGCACTATTGATGAGGCGTCAGAACAGCAAATCCGTCAACAAGTTAATTTTTTAACTCTGGCATCAAACAACCTTGCATTTCGGGGACACTCCGAAGACACTGAAAGTGTCAACAAAGGTAATTTTCTCTCCATCATTGACCTACTGGCCAAGTATGATCCATATTTGAAGGAGCTGCTCAGTCGCCCTGCTGGTTCCGTTAAGTATCTCAGCCCAGAAATCCAAAATGAACTGATTGGTATTCTCTCTGAGTCTGTCCAGAAAGAAATTACTAGTGAAATTAAGGCCGCGCCGTTTTTCTCAGTGATCATGGATACGACTCAAGATGTATCTAAAGTGGATCAGATGAGTCAAATCTTTCGGTATGTAGCCATAGAAAGAGATAGCCAGGGTGCTGCAATGGCAGTGAAAATCAAGAGTCTTTTCTGGGATTCCAGCAAATGCCTGACTCGTCCGCTGGCACAATAGCCAATGAAATTCTACGATCGGTTGAGGAAAAAGGTCTCGATATTTCAAAATGCCGTGCCAAGGATTTGATGGGGCTGCGAATATAAGTGGCTTATACACGGGAGTCCAGGCAAGGATACAGGAGAGACAACCAAGTGACGCATGTGTACACTGTGCTGCCCATAACTTAAACCTAGCACTCAATGATTCAGTCAAGTCAGTAACAGAGCTCACAAAGTTTTACAACACCATGGAAAAATTGTACGTGTTTTTTGCGCACAGTATAAAGAGGTGGAATGTATTGGTTGAGATCACTGAAAAACCCACTCCGGGTGTCACGCTGAAAAAACTGATAACAGATGAGCGCAACGAGTCCATGGCTTTGATAAAGCTGATGGAAAGATTTGACTTTGTTTTTATTATAGTTCTTCAAAGTGAAGTCTTGTAACATTTTAGAAATGACATTGATCTGTTCCAAGCGAAGGATGCTGATCTTCTTAAAGCTACAGAATTACTTGACACTGCCATCGCGGAGTTGACAAGGTTCAGGGAAAATTTCGAGGAGGCAAAAACAACCGCTCAATTCATGGCTGAGAAGTGGGGAGTGAAACAAACCTTTGAAAGGGAAAGAATTAGAAGGGCAAATACATTTTGGGCAGCCGTGCCAAGGTATAGTTAATTAATTATTGACATTGGCTGAGCTTATTTTAGACTTGTATTTCTTCCGTTCTAGTTGTGAAAAATTGTTGGCTAGAGTGTGTGTTTCTACGGTGACGCATTGCTACATACATATTTTCTTCCACTCAATTATGTTGTAATAACGAAATATTATGTTGTTTTAAAGACATCTTTTCTATTGTTGATATCACAACAATATCTTTTCTCGAGATGTTATGTCATTAAAACGACATTTTCTCCTGGACATGTCATATGATATAGTGATGTGTAGGCCTACAAAATATGCATTTATGTGCATATTTGTTTAGAACATTTCGTTAATTATCGTTCCCCTGTCGGGTTGTAGTCACCGCTTAGGGAGAGAATTGCGAAATGTTTGAATTTGCATTGAAGGGTTTTTGTTTACGTTATTTTGGCTTGGAATTTTGTTTGTTGGAAATAAATTTAGAAATGCTTTTTAAATTAAAAACTTTGCGTGTAATAAAAAAAAAAAAAAAAAAAAAAAAATGAAGACAGCGTTTGGAGTGCAAAATAATCTGTTCCCAGAATCCACGGCTTTTGTTGTTGTGAGTTTACACAAATAACAGTAGACAGTTTATAGTTTATTATAATGTCTTGAACTTTCTGTATGGCTAAAAATGACGGAGTATATGGAATTGTTTCCGCTGTCATAAAGGAAAAAATCCATCGGAAGGCGCCGGTGCCGTCGGACAGAAGGTTAAAAAAAACGTAGCTATTTAGTTTCATAATAAGGCTATGTTTAAATATTAGCCGATCATACTATTATTTTTATCAGGGGGGCCCGTACAATTTATTTTGCATATGGGCCCGGGACTGACTTGCTACGCCACCTCGCACGCGCATGACCCTGATTAATCGCTGATCGATAGGTTTTATCGATTAAATGTATTATCGACTATTAATCGATCATCGATTAATCATTAACTTCCCTAGGCCCAATTTAAACACTTATTATAAGTGTACCATAATGATTCAGTGTAAGACAAAAACACGGTTTGGAAAAGGGATTCATGTTGTACTTTCTCATTATATAATATTTGTATATCTTGAACACAAAAAAAGTTACGGACAGCAGCTTTAAGAAATCTTTAACTTGCGGTAACATCATTTAAACACCATGAGCACTGCAGAGATGATGCCGGAAGATGAGAGACTAATGGTGCGTTCACACCGGACGCGATTCGCGTGAGTGATTTACATGTTAAGTCAATGCAGAGACGCGAAATGGCATTCTGCGGCACGATTCGCGCAAATGAGGCGGCGAGATTCGCGCGATTGAGGCGGCGCGAATGATGCGAATTGAGCGTTTTGAACGCGCAATGATTTTCGCGCGAATCGCTCAAGTTGAATAATCTGAACTTTGGCGGATATTTCGCACCGTGTTAACCAATCACGAGCTTGCTCTAGTAGTGACGCATTTACAAGCGGAGGCAGAAATCCGAACAACAATGGAGGACAAGATAATCGTGGCCGTATGTGGATACCCGGAGCTGTATGATACATCATCCTATCACTACAGGAACAGGAATAAAGGAATAAAAAGGATCTTGCTTGGAAGAAAGTGAGTTATTGTGAGCCATTGTGAGCCAAGTGAGCCATTTCACAACGAGACAGGAGCAGAAAGAAAGAGCCAGAGCCAGCGGCAAATGTGAGAAGGACTAGCCAAGGAAAGGCGGGTCTAGCCGGGTAAACGAGCGCGGAATGTCACTGATCCCCTGGATCTCACAACTCCGAAAACGCCAGATAAAATGCTCAAACAGGCACTCTTTTTTTAAATTAACCACAGATTTGACCTTTAAACAACTATATTATCGCCTGAAAAAGTCTTTAAACTACGTTTTGTCACACATTAATAGTAGTATTTTTTACAAAAAAGACGTCAAGTGACCGAGACGAGCTGGATCATATAGGCTCATATAGGGTAGAAGCCCCTCCCATGACGCGAATTCGCGTCTGTTGTGTAGTTGTCACACGCGAATTTCACGGGCGAATGAAGCGAGTAAACTCAAAATGTTCAAGCGTCCACCTTCGCGCGAATCGCGTCCGGTGTGAACGCCACATAATGCTGCCTTATTAGCATTATTGGTTGCTGTTTTGGTTTATTTAGGAAGATGATTAAATGATAGTGAAACATAAATTGAAGATTTTATAATTTACTATCCCTTTGTGTCCAGGTATACAGTAGTGAATAATTAGCTAGCTTCTCTACCATTCAAAATTGTGGGGTCGGTCAAATGTTTTTTTGTCTTTGAAAGAAGTCTATTCAGCTCACTGAGGCATTTATTTGTTCAAATACTGTAAAAACAGTAATATTGTGAAATATTATTACAATTTAAAATAACTGTTTGCTATTTGAATATATTTTAAAATGTAATTTATTCCAGTGATCAAAGCTGAATTTTCAGCATCATTACTCCAGTCTTCAGTGTCAAGTCAAGTCAAGTCAACTTTATTTGTATAGCGCTTTTAACAATGTAGATTGTTTCAAAGCAGCTTTACAGTGTTAAACAGGAAAATAATGCAGCATAATTTTATTAAGCTGTATAGCCATTTGATGTCATCAGTTCATTTCAATTTCCATACGGTGACAGTGTGGGCTTTAGATCAATAATTAGATAATCATATAATCATCAATAATTAGATATTTAGTTGAAAAATATAGTGTCCCCAACTGAGCACGCCAAGCCAGAGGCAACAGTGGCAAGGAAATCAAAACCCCATCAGGTGACCTAATGGAGAAAAATAAACTTTGGGAGAAACCAGGCTCAGTCGGGGTGCCAGTTCTCCTCTGGCCAATTAACAAACAGCGTATTATTATTATTATTATTATTATTCTGGCAGCTTTACAGGTCAGAGGTCATAATAGATCGGAATTAGATCAATTTTCAGTGTCACATGATCCTTCAGAAATCATTCTAATTTGAGTATTTACTGTAAAAAAAAAACTTGTATTATTATTATCAATGTTGAAAACTGTTGTGCTGCTTCATATTTTGTGGAAACCATGATACATGTTTTTTCAGGATTCTTTGATGTATAGAAAGTTCAAAAGAACAACATTTATTTGAAATAGAATCTTTTGTAACATTATAAATGTCTTTGATGTTACTTTTGATCAATTTAATGAGTCCTTGCTGGATAAAACTATGAATTCATGCACTGACCCCAAACCATTCGGAAGGAAGTGAATCTGTAGAATAATGTTAATGTTTGCAGCAGCACTGAGAATGCAACATGTATGTGAGAATTAAAAGGCATTTGCGTTCACGCAGAGGCCTAATGTTTGCCGTTGAAGAAACACTGCTGTGCATTTCGAGGTTGGGAAAGCTAGCAGCTCTCCACTAACGTTCGATCATTCCGAGTGAAAATAGCATGTATTGGCTGAGGCTGAAGAGCAATCCCCTCACCGCAGGAGAAACCGTCACGAGCCGCTCTCAGTGTGGGCGAGCGAAGAGCTCAATTCATTACGCAGAGGTTAACAAGCTCCTATTGAGCTAATGACTCTAATGGATCTTTGATATCAACCCGCCGCAGTAATTCTGCTCTAATAATCTCTGTGGTGGAAACTTTACTGTCATAATCACACGTTGGATATTACTCGGGGTCAGAGCGTGTAGTTATTATGGGCCGGCAAATGGGACCGGCTGCTCGTGGAACTTTATCGAGGGGCCTTAATGTGCGACAGTTAACGTTTATCATAAAAAATGATGGCGTGTGTTAGAGAGAAAGAGATTTAGAGAGAGTGAAAAAGAGCGAGAGAGGTATAGTTTATGCTTTTAATTAGATTTTCACTCTCCAGGTCTCTCTTTGTTCGCTGGCCACGAGCTCCCTCTGGCATCGCTATCCGTCTCTATTTGGTGTGGTGTAATATCGTTATGAATCAATTTCATTGTTCATTTTGGCGATTTTGAGTAAACAAGGTTAAATCTGTTCCATGCCATGAAATGCTGGTGTGTAATCGCTCAGTGTGTTTGATGAGTGTTTTGTGTGTTTGTGTCCACATTGTGCTGAGGATTCAGAATGAGACTCATTATCTGGTTATCAGAAACTATTTGCTGCTGTGGTTTTCATCTCATGTGGTCTTGTTTAGAGTTGACATGCAATAGTCTTTTCTTTTCTATTGTGATGAGTGAAATGGCTTCTCGAACAAACAAAAAACACAAGTGGGGCGGGACTTGATTTTGTCCATGGGGAATTGAACGAGTATGAGGTCTCTGCAGAGCAAAAGTGGGCGTTTGTACATTTACATTTATGCATTTGGCAGACGCTTTTATCCAAAGCGACTTGCAGTGCCCTTATTACAGGGACAATCCCTCTGGAGCAATATGGAGTAAAGTGCCTTGCTCAAGGACACACTGGTGGTGACTGCTGGGATCGAACCAGCAACCTTCTGTGTGTCAGTTCCATGGTTTAACCCACTGGACCACAAACTCCTACTCCATGTTTCTAAATTTGTGGGTGTTTTTTGAACTGATGGGTGTTTATAAATCACGCAATGAAAACGATCCCCTTCACCAGACCCCACCCCTAAACCCGACCCACACTGTGACGTGGGCAAATCAGTTAACGCAGTGGAAAACGGCCCTCTGTTTATGGCCTCGCCCACTGATCTGGTAACTCCTATTACTATCCTGCAGAGACCTATACTTGAATTGATTGGATGGTTCTGGTTTGCTATTGGTCAATCTCATGTGAGTGACAGGTTGCCCCGCCCTTGTCATTGGAGAAGAGAAGAGATGAGCTGCAAGAGGGAAGGGAAGTGGATTAAAGATTACATTTAAAAAAAACAATGATGTGCTCATATTTATTATTTATAATAAATACTGCAATATTCCATTAGAAATAAGAATTGTCCATTTTGATTTCATGCTATTTATGCAACAGAATGCAATTCAGAAAAAAACGTTCACATTCAAGTTTCCACTGATTTCTGGAAATCAAGACTGATCATTTATTCTGTGGTGGCCGATAATGGAACTCAATTAATTTGAGCTCATAAAAACGGCATGAATAAAAATAATAATTTATTTAAAATGCATTTATATATTATATGTATTATATTAAATTATATTACACTCTAAAAATGCTGGGTTGTTTTTACCCAATTTTGGGTCAAATATGGATAAACCCAACTGTTAAAAATTAATTAAAAAATGTAACCGCACAGCTGGGTTTGTCCATATTTGACCCAAATTTGGGTTGAAACAACCCAGCATTTTAGAGTGTATGTTTGCTGCACAGGGACTATAGGGACTATTTGCTGCCAAGTGACC
Source organism: Romanogobio albipinnatus (assembly GCA_023566225.1). Taxonomy (NCBI): domain Eukaryota; kingdom Metazoa; phylum Chordata; class Actinopteri; order Cypriniformes; family Gobionidae; genus Romanogobio; species Romanogobio albipinnatus. The sequence goes on from CM042242.1 coordinate 6,664,475, forward strand.
ATAAAAACAAATCCTAGAATCTGAAAAGGACCATTTGAACTGATTCACTGAAATGAATTGAATTTACTAACTTTTTTATTTTTTGACTTTTTGAAACACAATTTGAAAATCAGAGACAGAGTATTTAAATATCTTGTTCTTAAAGGTGCTGTATGTAAGTTTTTGACTCTACTAAAGTATAAAAATAGGCAGCGGCTATTTACACTAAGTGCAAATAGCGATAGATGCAATATACACCAAGTGAAAATAACATTTTCTTAGCGATAGATGATATTTACATTAAGTGCAAATAGCTCTAGATGCTATTTACTAAGTGAAAATAGTGATATATTCTATTGACACCATGTAAATGTAGCAGTTCTTTGTCAAAATAAAGTATAACTAGCATCTAATTACTATTTACACATATTGCAGATACATACTATTTTCACCTCAGTATTGTTGTACATTAACTGGATGCAATAATAACAGTGTAAATGGTCATAGTTATAAAAATTATTAAATGGATGCCGCATTAATGGGACAAACTGTGCGAGCGTTGAGTCTGAGGAGGAGGGGGCGGGGGCGGGGCAAACAATATTTTGAACTTTCTTACATACAGCACCTTTAATGATGTCATACTCCAATATATACACTGCTATTCAAAAATATGGGGTCGGGAAGTACAGTACAAATATACAGTAAAAACAGCAAGATTGTGAAATATTATTACCATTTAAAATAAGGGTTTTCTATTTAAATATATAGTAAAATGTAATTTATTCCTGAATTTTCAGCATCATTACTCCAGTCTTCAGTGTCACATGATCCTTCAGAAATCATTCTAATATGATGATTTGCTATTCAAGAAATATTTATGATTATTAATAATGTTGAAAACAATTGTGCAGCTTAATATTTGTGTTGAAACGTTTTACATTCTTTCAAGAATCGTTGATGAATAGAAAGTTAAAAAAAATTGAAATAGGAATCCTTTGTAACATTATAAATCTCTTAACTTTTGGTAAATGTGTTGCATATTTACTGAATAATGAATTAACGGCAGTGTATGTTTGTGATAATTATTCACACTGCACAATATTTTGAAGTGAGTGAATAACACAACAGTAAAGAGAGAGGCGGCGAGTGAATGCTCCAGATTCATATGCCGTTCTTGAGAGAAATTCACAACGGGAATTCAGTTTGGTGCCCGTTTTAAATTCATATTCACAATAATCCAAAACAAAAGTGTGTGTGCTTACAGATCTTGTTGTGAATGCACCCCATCCCATTATTGCTGTCATTGATTTTCTGCCTGTGTTTATGTGTGTGTGTGTGTGTGCATGTGCTTTTACATGCTTTGTGTGTCTTTTTATGCTTGCAAGGCAGCGCTGTATTGATATTCATCCAACAGTCTATTGTTAGGGATGTTTTTAAGGCAGCATTACTGTTGCTAGAGCTCATAGTGATTTGAACAAACCTCTAACACTAATATGGTTCAGTGCGTCGTCCTCCAGCGTTTGAGCTCCAGGTATGAATAATTCCTCAGATCATGTGTTTTAGGAGAGGAGTGCTGTTACTTATGTATCACAGAGACTTGACCAATAAGCAACCTGTCAGTTTTGCACTACACACATCTTCATAAATGTTAAGATCTATTTATTTATTTATTTTTTTCATCCACATTTCTGCAATTAATTCAGCTCACTAATATACACTTAACAGACTTTGTTTTGTAGATAATTTCAGCATAAGGTATGCTGGCTGTTTTTTGTGCACTTCATATTTTAAAGGTATACTGTATAAAGGTACACTCTATTGGTTAAAAAGCAAAACTGCAAGCATTTTGCAGAAGAATATTGTATTGGTTGTGCTTCGGCTCTGTATGACTGTGTGAATGAATCTACAGCTCATAAAACATCCACTAGGCTTAAGAGATTTAACCAAGGATCTCAAGTAACCAAGGACTAGCTGAAGATGTTACTGTAGCTTTACCACACTCTAAAAAATGCTGGGTTAAAAACAACCAAAGTTGGGTTGAAAATGGACTAACCCAGAAATTGGGTTGTTTTAACCCAGTGAATGGGTCGTTTTAACCCAGCGGTTGGGTTAAATGTTTACTTAAAACAACCCAATTGCTGGGTTAGTCCATTTTCAACCCAACTTGGGTTGTTTTTAACCCAGCATTTTTTAGAGTGCATTAATCCACACGGTATTTCCTTGAAAATAAATTCCAGCACAGCTACAACACCCATAATAAAATGAGCCGTCACAATCGTTGATGCTTTACAATTAACTCGGTTCAAGAGAGCTACATATGGCAATTCATCTGTTCATAAAATACCTTAATTATTATAATAAAAACGCCATCTCTGCATCGCTTTTACAACATTTCAAATTCCTCAGTTCTCGCCATCTCTGAAAAGCCAAGTCAATGTTGATTCTTGTTTTATTACAAGCTCTGTCACGTTTTCTCTTTGCAGCTGACTTTCCTCTCTTCCAGTGATGAACATGAACGATTCATTCATGGGACTGGGCACCGAACGGCGATACTTTTATGGTATCGAACGAAAAAATCTGATACTATGTGTATCGAAAAATGATTTATCTTTCGGTGCCAAATTTCGGTTCCAACTTATTTTGGCGTTTTACAATGCCAAAGAGGTCTAAAGTGTGGCTACACTTTATAAAAGTGGATGCCGAGTCAGCAAAGTGCAACATATGCGATAAGTATTGCAACCAAAGGTGCAAAATGAAAACTTTCTGTGAGACTTAAGTTCACAAACAGCGCGAGTGAATCACTGCGTGCGCGCACTCTCTCTTGCCAGTGTTCAAACCGCTCAGCACACTCACACACACACACACACAGGCCATCTCACAAAAAGCTTGCGAGTACAAATTGAGCTGAAATGGTCAAATACACACAAATGTATGTACTAAATTACCGTCTTGACGAGTATGCATGTAAACCCCGTCGTGACTCGTGAGTGAACATTTGTGCAACTGCATGTAACCGTATCCGTGTTCGCTCTTAAAGTGACAGCAGTTGAATTAACTGCTGTCTCTGAGTTTCTCTTTGTCTTGTGTTGTTTGATTAACCTTTATGACACTCACTGCTCTTGAATGACTAACTTTTGCAACCTTAAGTGTAAGGATTCATCTAATTTAATTTATTCAGGGAAGACCAATATTAATTTACATTTGATTCCTTATTAAATGTCTTTAGTATTTCTTACTCAATACTAATGTTAGACCTAACGTTACCTGAAGGGTGGGGGGTGGGGGGGGGATTCCCCCATTGTCAGAAATAAAATTCAGGCCCTGAATGAATGTCTGTAAAATTCCCTATAAATAATTCTACATGAATAAAAGAAGGCTTCAAATAGATCGGTATCGGTGATCATATCGGCAGATACTGCTTCCTGTGATCGACGATCGGTGATCGGGTCCAAAAATCCTGATCGGAGCACCCTTACAAATTTTTTTTTAATAATGTTACCCTGAGTGAGAAGTGTTACCAGAAGTTGTTTTAATTAAGGTGAAAAATAAAAGTTTTGTGTTTAATGTATTTTTGTTGATGTTGAAATGGATTTGGTATCGAAAAAAGTATCGTTAGGAACCGGTATCGAAACTGAAGTATCGAAATTGGCACCGGATCGAAAGATTTTGAACAATACCCAGCCCTATTCATTCATTTTGAACGAATCTGACTCAGGAACAATGAGTTATCTTAGAGAGGGATTCGTTCATTTTGTGTTGACCTCGCATTCACAACATCCTATAGGTTCTGTACAGGAAACAGAAACGATTAGTTCACCTCCCAAGTCTTCGGGTCCAAGTCGTTCGTTCTTTTGACACGTGACCATACTGGATACAGAAATTAGGTAATAATTCCCAACCTTCCTTAAAAACAAGCACATAGTTGAATTCACCATTTCTGGTTCTCATAATTTGGCCTTGGCTGCATTATAGATTTTTCCTATTCGAAATGCTATCAACGTTTGTGTAAGTAGATGTGTTGGGGAATTTGGCTATTAACATGTAACATTTTAATTATATTCTGCCGAAATTAACGAAATGATTTGTTCATTTTGCTCAACAAGTTTCAAAGATCAGAGTCAGTAAAATAATCCGAACTTCCCATCTCTATTCTGTTCAGCATTTTTTCTAAGTGTGATTCCCCAGAGGTTTGAGATTTAATAGTTTAACGCATTACTTTTAAATTTACGCCAAAATATTAGAATAGAGTTACTTTTTCTGATAAGTAATGCAAGTAACGTAAGAGCAGAGGAATTGTGTTCGCTGTGTGAACATGATGGACTAATGTGAGCATGCATTTACTCATCTCACTGGCACAAAAACAGATTCAGTATTTCTCGAAATGAATAAAAACAGTGAAATAAAAAATCAGAATATTGGCAGACCTGCTCAAATTAAATATGTTAAGTAACACAGATAGACTTTATGTATTTAATCTCACTTTATTGACCAATGTCTTTGCTGCTGAAATTTGATGATATGATTAAATCATAATAATAAGCAAAAATTATTTTAGTTAAACATCACATTTGTGTTTATTTAAAAAAAAAAAAAATTGCTGAAGCTGCGCCCTTTACTGTAGAGGCATGGAACCATTTTATGCAGGTGGGACAAGACCCACCCATTTTTTAAGACCAATGATATTGGACCCACTCACTTTTATCGTCTCTAATTCAGCAAGTCTGTTCACCTACCCCTAACCTATAAACACTTTATTATTAAACACACGTTAAATGCTTTATTTCTATTTTGCGATTATTTTCTTCCTTTTTATTGAAAATAAATGCCTTTTTGATCTAATTTGTAGTGTTGGGTCCGAGTCCATCTTTGTCGAGTTCGAGTCAAGACCAAGTCTTAAACAATCAAATCCGAGTCCAAAAGGGGCCGAGTTGGACTCGAGTCCGAGTTCTTATCGGCCGAGTCCGAGTCGAGTCCAGAAAGTAATTAAATTTAAACTAATTAAACCAATGGCAATATAAAATTGAACAGAAGTACCACTATTACATCTTGCCATTTAACATTTTTATTTTGTCAACAGAACCTCAACTAGTTTCCAATTCAAAATGGTTTCAACGAATTTTAATGGTGGTTTTGTTGTAACACATGACGCGGACTCGACTGCACTCTGAATATTGTACAAAATGTCCAAGTCCGTGTCAAGTCCAAGTACAAAATCACCCGAGTGCGTGACAAGTCCGAGTTCATTCAAAATTGGACTCGAGTCCAAGTTCGAGTACACCAACTCTACTAATACATGATGGGAAAAGGGAGTAGAGCGAGTTCGGCAAAAGGCGTATTCGAACCGTGGGTCGATTTGCATCAAAACTTCCTGCCATGTGCTTTACCCCTACACTATTGCCACTATAAACTTTTTTTTTTTGTATTTTGTGTTTTTTGTATTTATTTTTTTTATTAAAAAAACAAACAAGCATGACCAGCCCATGTGAAAAAGTAATCCAAAAGCAATGTAACCTTTGTCACGGTTAGGTTCTGTTTTGAGTTTGGCCCAATCCCAATTCTATTTTATACCAAAATGGTTTCAACGAATAGAATGGACATAGATATATATGTAGAACTTTTATTATTAAAAGTGCATGAAAAACACAAATTAACATGTTTTATTGCATTTCAATTATTACACCAAATGCTAATGTTTAGGGGTGGGCGATACTAAAATCTTATTTCACTATAATGATGTGTTTTCTCAAGTAGGATTATTCAAGTAAGAATAAATACTTTAGAAATTGAATAAAACAATTCAATGTGAGTGAGTGAGTGAGTGAGTGAGTGAGTGATTTTCTCTTTGTCTTTTGTTGTTTGATTAACATTACGGCAGCAGGTTTATTGGACTGCTATATTGACGATTAACTGTTTACATTTACTTAAGACATAACCGATTGTGTTTGCATGAATACTCCGTCAGACTTGCATTTTGACATGATGTATGTCAATTTATTTGACAGTCCAAGCGTAAACCCTCAGATAATTTGTTACTGATGATACCATACCATACCATACCAACTTTATTTGTTAAGCACTTTATAACAACCACAGTTGACCAAAGTGCTGTACAGAAAACACATATGTACAATTAATAACCACACAATAAAAGCAATCAAAATAACAAATTATATCATTTAAATAAAATAAAGTCAACCTCTTACTAAGTGTCAAAAGCCAAAGAGAAAAGATGGGTTTTAAGAAGGGTTTTAAAAACAGATAGAGAAGAGGCCTGCTTAACATGCAAAGGCAGATCATTCCATAGTTTTGGGGCCGACACAGCAAAGGCACGGTCCCCTCTGAGCTTACGCTTAGTTTTAGGCAAAGTCAAGAGCAGCTGTTCATCTGATCTGAGAGAGCGGCCGGGTTTATAAGAGTGTAGAAGCTCAGAGAGGTATGGCGGGGCAAGACCATTTAGTGATTTAAAAGCAAATAACAGAATTTTAAAACGGATCCTAAATTGAATAGGCAGCCAGTGTAAAGAAGCTAAAATAGGGTAAATGTGCTCATGTTTACGTGTGCCCGTTAAAAGACGTGCTGCTGCATTTTGTATCATCTGGAGACGGGTGATGGAGGACCCACTAACCCCCACATATAATGAATTACAGTAGTCCAGCCGTGTAGTTACAAAGGTGTGGATTACAGTTTCAAAATGTTGTCTTGACAGAATTGGCTTTATTTTGGCCAGCTGCCTCAAATGAAAGAAGCTTGATTTGACAACAGCTTTGATCTGACTGTCAAATTTAAGCTCGGGATCCACTTTTACTCCTAGGTTTGTGATACTAGGTTTAATATAGGGTGCCAAGGAGCCCAGATCTACAGATGGGGTCCCAGTGGTGCCTCCAAAAACCATCACTTCTGTTTTTTTATCATTAAAATTTAAAAAGTTAAGAGCCATCCAGGCCTTTATGTCGTCGAGACAATCGAGCAGTTGTCCAACTGAATTATCATTTTTCTTTTTAAGAGGGACATAAATCTGACTGTCATCTGCATAACAGTGGAATGAAATTCCTTTCTAAGTATGGAACCAAGTGGCAGCAAATACAGAGAGAAAAGCAGAGATGCACGATGAGGCGGCCTCATTTCTGTATGCACACAAAAATCCGATATATATTTATCGTCATATCACCCAGCCCTAAGTTATTTGGATTTAAATTGGTATTAAAAGTTATAATAAGCAACTTACATTTCTCTAGGTTTTCTTTGAACATGTCGGTAGAAAGTCGTGCCAGACACATCAGTAAGAGTTGATTTGCAAAATTTGCAATCCGCAGACTGCTTAGTTTTACCGGATTTCTTACAAATAAATTCTTTATGATTTTCGACATTGACTTAACCACGCATTGAGATCCAGTGTGTGATGTGTGTTTTGTCGGCAAGCATAAGATGATGCTACTGCTGCCTGCCAGTGTGGTGCAGTAAAATGACAGGCGGGGAGACGTTAATTAATTTCTCATCTTAGTTTTTTAATGGTGGTTTTGTTGTAACACATGACGCGGACTCGACTGCACTCTGAATATTGTACAAAATGTCCAAGTCCGTGTCAAGTCCAAGTACAAAATCACCCGAGTGCGTGACAAGTCCGAGTTCATTCAAAATTGGACTCGAGTCCAAGTTCGAGTACACCAACTCTACTAATACATGATGGGGAAAGGGAGTAGAGCGAGTTCGGCAAAAGGCGTATTCGAACCGTGGGTCGATTTGCATCAAAACTTCCTGCCATGTGCTTTACCCCTACACTATTGCCACTATAAAAAATGTTTATTTTTTTAATTAAAAAAACAAACAAGCATGACCAGCCCATGTGAAAAAGTAATCCAAAAGCAATGTAACCTTTGTCACGGTTAGGTTCTGTTTTGAGTTTGGCCCAATCCCAATTCTATTTAATACCCCTTCACCTTCCCCTACCCCTACACCTACCCGTTCCCCTTGCCCTTTGAAACAGAGTGGCAAGGCGTAGGGGTGAAAATATTCCCCTAAGAAATGGGACACCACTACTATACCATTACACATCATCATACTCCATTTCTTTTATTGGTGTCCTGTGACATTTAACCAGTATGAACCGCAATAAAGTGCATAGGCTATATCTAACAGAAATCAGGCGCGAGCACGTTTAACAGATTGCTCACTCCCAACAGAGTTTTGAACTTAATAAAACGGCGCTCGTTTTCAATTCAAAAACGTATGAGCCAGAGTTTCCTAAGATGATACATACAAGACTGATGAAGCCGCTTTTCCATCGGTCCAACCTGTTCTCTTTGTTTATTAACCGCAACACTCCGTGCTGATCCGAGCCGGCCGGTACGGATATGGTTTTGTTTTCTACTGCAGTGCTGCGATAATGTTCATACATTATACATCAAGTCAGTCGTTGCCTTGGTAACGTGAGAGTTTACAGACAATGTATGTGATGTAAATATCGACTGCGCTATGAAGGAAGACCAGATTCTTTTTTAAACTATTACTAATACGTGTTCACATCACCAAATAGTGCGTTTAGCAAGCTACGGAGAAGCTGGCAGCCAGGCGACCCACAAGTGATCGATCCCAGGTGGCAACATACACACATTCTAGCAGCACGGTAGTCGGTGCAGGGAAACTCCTCATACCCCTTCGTTCGAAGTGTGGTCCTGAAAAATCTTCGTTTGAAGGGCAATCTGGCCCTTCCCCTTACCCCTACCACTCCAGCCAAAAGAGAATCAAGACACCCCTACCCCTTCATGTGAACACGCAAAACAAAGGGGTAGAGAAAAGAGAAGGGCTAAGGGGTAGAAATGGGATTGAGCCTTTGTTTGGTCTTGTTTAGAGTGTGTTATACATGTTGTTCTGTTCTTTTGTTAAATAAACTCAAAAATCACAAACCCGACTCTCAAGCTCTCCTATACCAGACAAGGGTGCCTGAATTTAGTGATTCAGGATTTTTATTTCTTATGCATATGTTGTGATTATCCTTATTTTAATAACTTTTCTATGTAAAGCACTTTGAATTACCATTGTGTATGAAATGTGCTATATAAATAAACTTGCCTTGCGGTTCCTTGGTTAAAATCGCAATTTTCTCACAAATAGTTGGAAACATTTGGGATACTGTAAGTACTGAACTGAACAAAACATTTAAACACTGGCCTAGTGGTTTTTAGATATTTTACTACAAAAATCTTACACATTGCACTTTTTAAATAATTTGAGAAGAAAATTACAGAAACCTTAAGGGGCCACAAACTTAATTTGGATCTCGACTTGAGAGGAACATTTCTTGTTTTAGGCATAAAAAACATAACATGAAAAAAAAAAACTATAAGCTTCTTTCAGATGTACTTTCTGAAGTCTTAAATATTATGCAGTTTTGCTTCTCACATAAAGGAAAACAATACATATAGATATCGCACACATGATTTTTTGTTGTTGCAGTCTGTCAGCATTCGGTTCTTGACTGTAAAAACAGTTTAGATCATCATCCTGTGTGAATCCTGCTCTGTTCTTTTATAGTTGCTTGACCATGAGTGATGTTTGTTTAAACATTCATGTGTGTGTCTTACTTCACTTATTCTGTTCAAGGCTACAGGTTTCTCCCGTTCGCATCCATCATTCTGCACCAGATAGTGCCATAAACACACAAATACCCAAAGCACTAAACAAATAAACACAGAGGAGTGAACTATCGATTTCTATCAGGGTATATTTCATGGAGACATTGAGGGGTTCATTATTTATACATGTACAACAGACATCTCATCCAGAGATGTCAAGTTATTGGAGCAGGATTGGGCATGAAACTGATATGTTTACACATTTTACATGAATGCATTTGACAGAATCCAAACGATGCAGTTCATCAGTTCCAACTCATGACCTTGAGATTGCTGCGCTCCACAGTTTGAGCTACAGGAACGCTTTGTGACGGGAATGTTTACACAAAATTCTCGTCTCTTCTTTAGTTAGAAACATGAAAAGAAGCGTTCTTGGCATATTTTTTTGATATTTTAGAG
>CM042242.1:6676984-6774484 GCA_023566225.1 Romanogobio albipinnatus
TATTGAGAGAATGTTATTCATTTGTTATGTTTTAGTTTTATAAAACAAGTCACATTCACAGTTGTTGGAAAACCACAGTTATATACGCATCTGTGTACGCACGTCATTTAAATTCTGGATTATTATCAATACCTTGCAGTAAATTGGATTAGTTATTTTTGTTGAGAGAATATGTATAGTGATAGATGCATCTCAGGGCTCAACATTAAGCCGTTTCACGTGCTTGTCCTTCGGACAAGTAAATCTGGCACTCACTTGTCCGAGTAAAAAATGTGCTTGTTAAATTTTTTGTATTGTAAATGTAATTTATTCTGAAGCAATTTTCTCACCAGTGTTCAATCAGCTTTGACATATTTAAATCTGCATATTTGTGATATTTTTACCTTTTATAAAGGGCATTTTTTCCATAATCTTAAATATAGGCTATTCGTCACCTCTCATTTTATTTATTTTTTATTTTATCTATAAATTAAATTGGAATAAGACACTATAGGGCTGTTACCAATCACATTAAATATATACAAAAAAAATCCAACTGCATTAAATAATGTTATGAGCTTGTTTTAAATATCTTTGAAATATACAAATAAGAAAACCACCAGTAGGAAGCCCAGGTGACTGTCTGAATGAGTGAGTCATTGAGTCATTCATTCAAACGATTCATTCAAACGGATGATTCATTCAAGAATGAGCCAGTCGTTCACGAATAGGTCATTGAATCTTTGATTCAACCGATTCATTCAAAACGCTGAATCATTCAGTGACACACTGTTGCTGTGAGATGGGTTATGGTTCTGCTGTGATCTTTGTTTGGAACAATTTTTGCTGCTGAACCAAATCAGTCAATATTGCGTCAAAAATGTAAGTGACTTAAAGGATTAGTTCACTTTTAAATACACTTTTGCTGATAATTTACTCACTCCCATGTCATCCAAGATGTCCATGTCTTTCTTTCTGCAGTCGAAAAGAAATTAAGGTTTTTGATGAAAATATTCCAGGGTTTTTCTCCATATAATGGACTTCAATGGGCTCCAAATGGTTCAAGGTCTAAATGACAGTTTCAGTGCAGCTTCAAAGGGCTTTAAACGATACCAGACGATGAATAAGGGTCTTATCTAGCGAAACCATCAGTTTCTGCGAGAAACCGAGCAGTTTTTATGCTATTATTTGACCACTTATCAGACGAACGCTAGATAAGACCCTTATTCATCGTCTGGTATCGTTTAAAGCCCTTTGAAGCTGCACTGAAACTGTCATTTGGACCTTGAACCGTTTGGAGCCCATTGAAGTCCATTATATGGAGAAATATCCTGGACTGTTTTCATCCAAAACCTTCATTTCTTTTTGACTGCAGAAAGAAAGACATGGACATCTTGGATGACATGGCGGTGAGTAAATTATCAGCAAAAGTTTATTTAATAGTGAACTAATCCTTTAATGTTAATGAATTGTTTCTGGAACTGTCATATGAAAGCAGTGTCACATTTTCAGTCCTGATGTTATTCAGGAAACAGCACTCTGTGGTGTTGCTTAACTGTAGGCTATCATATGTTATAAATATAAAAACTCCACAATTTGTCACTTTAACCGTGTATGTTAACTGAGTTTCTTTGTGTGAGCGGCGCTCATTTGTTGTGATTTCTCCTCGAGAGGCTGCGCGAGCATCAGCAGCACAACATCGTTACGTCAGTTCATTATAGTCAAGTCAAGTCAAGTCAACTTTATTTATATAGCGCTTTTAACAATGTAGATTGTTTCAAAGCAGCTTTACAGTGTTAAACAGGAAAATAATGCAGTATAATTTTATTAAGCTGTATAGCCATTTGATGTCATCAGTTCATTTCAATTTCCATACGGTGACAGTGTGGGCTTTAGATCAATAATTAGATCAGTAATTTAGTTTATATGGTTAATTTAGTTTATTAATTAGATTTATTTCGATGTTTAGTTGAAAAATTTTGTGTCCCCAACTGAGCACGCCAAGCCAGAGGCAACAGTGGCAAGGAAACCAAAACCCCATCAGGTGACCTAATGGAGAAAAATAAACCTCGGGGTGCCAGTTCTCCTCTGGCCAATTAACAAACAGCGTATTATTATTATTATTCTGGCAGCTTTACAGGTCAGAGGTCATAATAGATCGGAATATTCGAAGGACCGGAGGCATCACGCTGGAGACGGGTTTATTGAGGATGATGTTGATTAAATAATTATTAAAGTGCAATATTCGAATGATCGGAGGCAACACGCTGGAGACGGGTTTATTGCAGATGACATATCGATTTAAGTATTATTCGAAACACGGAGTCAACATATTATATATTATCCACTATCGATCACCAGTTACACTAAATTAATGCAGAATCATTCTTGCATTTTGGTGATTCCCTAGTTATTTTTGGACGTTTTAATCAGGCTCTTGTCCGGTCGGGCAAGTAAAATTCTCTTTCACTTGCCCCTTAAAAAAATCCACTTGTCCAGGACAAGCGTTAATGTCGAGCCCTGCATCTGCATATTTGATGAGTGACTTTAAACATCGCAGTTTTTTGCGTATGGGGGTGCATATCCGCAGACTAGTCAGGGTGCCCATGCTGACCCCTGTCCATCGCCGAAAGCGCCAACAGTGGCACGTGAGCATCAGAACTGGACCACAGAGCAATGGAAGAAGGTGGCCTGGTCTGATGAATCACGTTTTCTTTTACATCACGTGGATGTAAACATGTGCGTCGCTTACCTGGGGAACACATGGCACCAGGATGCACTATGGGAAGAAGGCAAGATGTGATGCTTTGGGCAATGTTCTGCTGGGAAACCTTGGGTCCTGCCATCCATGTGGATGTTACTTTGACACGTACCACCTACTTATGCATTGTTGCAGACCATGTTCACCTTTTCATGGAAACGGTACTCCCTGGTGGCTGTGTGTCTCTTTCAGCAGATAATGCCCTGCCACAAAGCAAAAACGGTTCAGGAATGGTTTGAGGAGCACAACAAGTTGGAGCCTCCAAATTCCCCAGATCTCAATCCAATCGAGCATCTGTGGGATGCGCTGAACAAACAAGTCCGATCCACGGAGGCCCCACCTCGCAATTTACAGGACTTAAAGGATCTTCTGCTAACATCTTGGTGCCAGATATAATTGGTCAAGCGCAAGTGTGGAAAGCACTTTACAGCCCAGTGTTGCCAAGTCTGTGGTTTTCCTGTGAAATTGTGCTACTTTTAACACGATTTCAGCGCTCCAACACCTCCAAATAATCCCAGAGACGTACAAATTCAGTAAAAAATTCTGCCGCCCAATGGAGAAAATCGCGTTGGGCTATTTTTGGGTGGCCACTTTTGACTGGCTATTGGGCTAGTTTTGTTGCACAGACCTGGCAACCCTGTAACAGCCCACGTTGTCTTCAAATAACCAAGCACGGACTGTGGGAGTAGTCGTCATGGTTCAAAATAAGTGAGAGAAGTGGTTGTAAACGCAAATGAAAAAGAGAAAAAGAGGAGAGGGAGGCGTCTTTATTACAGTTTTTCTCAGTCGCTTTGGTACATTTCTCGAATCATCCTCGACATTTGCAAAACAGTAAGTGCATTTCTCAAAACAATTCGTACAAATAGCAAAACACCATAGATTACCTGCAAAAGCCAGTCTCTTGCTCAAAATCCTTAGTTCATCTCTCAAAAGTAAATATCTGTGTCAATGAACATGTCAGTGCTATCAGAATGACAAGTCCTTGTGTCACTGTGTACGGATAACACAGTCAAATTGCTTAGTCATGTTGTCAATATAACAGTGTACTCTGGAGGGATGTTCTGATGCAAACTATGGCTAAAGTTTTGATGACAATTATTGTAAATTGTAGGTTACACCTTAGTGTATGTGAGAGTTTGATTGCAAGAGACTGGACAAGATTCACATTTACACTTTAACTGTTTGTACTGTAATTTGTTGACAGACCATGTCATTGCGATACAGAAAGGAATAGACAGCACTGCATATAGCACAAAGAAAAAATAAACACAGGACAATCTCCTTAGGGAAAACTGTACATGAAGTGCTGTAGGAATTACAGTGCAGTCTATACACCTCCTGACGTTCCTGTCTGTTAGACCACAAACTCTCACCCACATCACAACGAATATCTTTAGAAAAAAAGTCTAATGGAAATGTATAGAAATATGCTTGACATATTATGACAACTTGTTCAACCATTTTGCATGTAAAGACTTATGCTATGAACTAATGCCTAAATGTTGTGGGGGGTGAGACTATTCAACAGAGACCCATTATAATACATTTTGATCAACATGACATAAGCAATTGATAATGTAGGAAACAGCAGAGAATTGTACATAATCATTTGCATGGATGTACCAAAGCATTTGCAACTTGTTCAAAGAAATGAGAAACTGCTTTTTTGATGTGCACAAGTGACACAATGATGTGAAGATTGAACAGGTAGTTTTGAGAATTTCAATTCTGATCTGAGAAATGTACCAAAGCGACTGAGAAAAACTGTAAGCCCCTGAGGAGGAGAGAGACAGACAGGAAGAAAACATTAACAGGTGTGTGTGTGTGTTTGTGTGTGAGTGATGGAAGAATCTGATTCATTGAACTGGATTGGTAGAGGTGAGGCAGTGCTTGCATACACGCAGGGAAATGTCTTGATATTGTTGCTGCTGCTGGTCCAGGAAAGCTGGATGTGCTGTAAATCCTGTGTGATGGAGGATGTGTACAGGTGTTGATCAGTGTAAATCCTTTATAATGGAGAATGGGTGGTTGTGGGGGGGCCTACAAGACGCTGTGCCCAGGGGCCTCTGAATTCTTAAAGCTACACTGTGTAACTTTTTTAGTTTATTCCTAGCTAAAAACACAAAAAAATATATATATATATTTCAAAAATATATGTGCTCATTAATGTATATTTACTTCTTTCAAGTAATAAAGTATTCTCGTAAGTTTATAATATGCCATTGAAAATACATACGGGTAAGGGGTTCGAATGGGGGTCGCCATGTTGCCCCTCCATCTTGAAAGTACATTAGCCAAAGAGGGACATACCCGTAAATTCAAGCTTCGCCTTTCGCGTTTTAACACTCGATGGCACCGTGTCGAATGTGAAGAGGGGGATTGCTTGAGACTGCTATATGAAAACCTGAAAGCCTTTTTGAAAGTCTGTTGCTGATGGAGGATCACTCTTATTCTCGAGGATATGTCACAGAGTCGCCAAGGAAGCGAAAAAGAGAATTAAGACGGCAACACAACAGGCAAATCAACAATGGACGAGGTCGAACTGGAAGCCATGTTAATCTTGGACTAAATCGGCCACCGTAGGAGTTAAAACGAAATCGGAATTGGGAGGAACAGAAACTAATATTTACTGGATGGTCATATACCTTTTCACCGCTAGATGGGGGAAAATATCACACAGTGTAGCTTTAATCCGGGCCTGTTTATATATTATTCGTTTAGATTGTATGTATAGTCATATATGTTACATTTGATTCGTTTTCTGAATTTATGACTGATTTTATATTATATTAGTTTACGTTTATTTATTAGGTTTATTCAGTTTGAAATATTTAATATATTATTTGTTTAAGGTCTGTTTTACATCATATTAGAGACGTGAAATATTTATATTTTACGGATTATATTAGTTTAGAGTGTATTTATAGTAATATATGCTACGTTTGATTAGTTTTATGACTAAATATTTGATATATTTGTGGACTGTATAGTGATAGATGTTATATTTGTTAATACAGTGACTTTAAATATTTTTTATATTATTAATTTAGAGTTTATAGTCACAGATGGTATATTTTATTAGTGACTTTAAATATTCATATTTTATATATTTTTAGTTTAGGGACTAAATATTTGATATATATAGTGATAGATGTTATATTGTTTGTTAATACAGTGACTTTAAATATTGTGTATATTATTCATTTATAGTCATAGATGTTATGTTATATTTGATTAGTGACTTTAAATATTTATATTTTATATATTATTAGTTTAGGGACTGTTTGTAGTGATAGATGTTATATTTTATTATTTTAATGACTCTAAAATTGTATTTGATAGGTATGGTCTGTGTATAGTCATAGATGTTATATTTAATTAGTTTAATTGACTTTGAATGTTTTATATATGTCCAACATTATTAATTTAGGGATGATGTTTAATGATGAATGCTATATAATTAGTTCAGTACTTAAAGGGGCTATATGCAACTTTTTCCCCAAAATAAACGTAACTATAGCCTTTTTATTTTACCATTTATGACTCAAACATCTCCTGATGAGCATACTGACACCTTGTCCGCTCACAGTGGGTGCACCTATAAGCCTGTATACTATTTTTCATATTTTCTGACGGGTCGTCTTTTCCCGCGCTGTCTGCGGATGTGACGTCAAGCGCGTTCATGTTAAACGTTTCAGATCACTCTGCCTGCCACCACCGCTAGTCAGCGAGTAGCCTACACTCGCAAGCAGTGCAATGGATTTAACGAATACACAGAAGAGACCCAGGACAACTCGGACACCAACAGTAACTCCACAGAAGACTAAAAAAGTTAAACCCCTGACAAGTGGCCAAAAAAGGTCGAAGATTGAGAGAGACCGGCGCATTGCAAGGACTAGAGTGAACATCGGCTTCGCATTTGACTTCGCATGCATATATATATATATATATATATATATATATATATATATATATATATATATATATATATATATATATATATATATATATATATATATATATATATATATATATATATATATATATAAACAAAAATAAATATGAATAGTGCATCAGTAATGTAAAGTCTTTTTGGGTGTCTAGAAAAGCGCTATATAAAACTGATGGATTATTTATTATATAGCCATGTATATCTTAACAAAAAATAAGAGGTAAATGAAGATGTAAAGTGTGATGCATTTT
This sequence comes from Romanogobio albipinnatus, assembly GCA_023566225.1. Lineage (NCBI taxonomy): Eukaryota > Metazoa > Chordata > Actinopteri > Cypriniformes > Gobionidae > Romanogobio > Romanogobio albipinnatus. The sequence continues at coordinate 6,683,928 of CM042242.1, forward strand.
ATTTCACATAAGACATGTAGTCAATAAATATTGCTAAATAGTATTATGTATATGTGTCTTTCATACTTGGTGATAGTAAGCTACTTGTGTATAATAAGTGGTCAAGGACAGTGCTCAGTCGTCAAGGACAGTGCTCAGATTTGTGTTTTTAATATTCTACGAAAGTTTCGGTCTGTGCGCCCTTCATCAGCGTGTATGCCAATGGCGAAATGGGTTTATTTATTTATTTAATGTATTAATGTTTTGTGTAGTTTGTCAGCTACACGTTTGACGTTTTGATAAGAGAACACTTATCTCAAACATTATATGTATTTGACTGTTCTTACCTCTGTAAACATAATGTTGACCTCCTTGCAGCAGCTGACTTGTGAAGTGTACACGTACGAGCGCGCGCTGCGAGAGCGAGCAGAAATGAAGATCAGTTCTGTTTTTTGGCCACAGGTGTCAGTCGCGAGTTTAAATTTCAGAAAAACGCATATAGCCCCTTTAATATATTATAATATATAGTATAGTGATAGATGTTATATTTGATAACTGTAGTGACTTTAAATACCGCTGGACATTATATGTGATCAGTTGAGGGACTGTGGTCAGTGGCAGCTTGTGTTTGTTGCTGAAGTCGAGACATTATAATTATGAATGAAATAGGAGTGCTGTTATACAGGTGTGTGTGTGTGTGCGTGGCTTCAGCTCTTTTCAGGATATTAATGCTGTTTAAGATTTGTTGCTGTAGCAATGTAGAGCACTAAAACTATTGAGTTGAATGCATTACCGTACCCACACACACTCGCACGGACACACACACCCTCTGAGACGTGATTTATTTGCCTATTACCTCGATCAGTAATGTGAAGGAAAACAGACATGCACAGTTTGTGTGTGTGTGTGTGTCTGAATGAGCAGAGTAGTAAAAAGCTAGACAGGCTGAAGAAATTTTCCTTGTGCGGCCGTGTGTGTTTTATGTCCAGTTGAATGGAGAAATCACAGCGGAGACAATTGAAGGTTCAGGGTGAGCAGCAGCTCTGGGTGGAATAGCTAAAAATTACGTTTCTTGATCTCAATATTTTTACAGCGTTTTGACAAGTGTAATAACTCAGGGGAGCCATCATCTCTACAAGTACAAGTACATCATGTATTGTTGCGAAGTAGATTCATAATGTTTTATGCAAGATTTAATGTACAGTAAAATGTAAGTAAAACATGGTCACATTCTCAATCATTTTCATAATATGCATCAAAATATACACAGTAATCTCATAAAAATAGTCTATATTAATAATTATATTTATTTTATGTAAATATTGTTTGTATGCATGTGTGTGTGTGTGTGTGTGTGTGTGTGTGTGTGTGTGTGTGTGTGTGTGTGTGTGTGTGTGTGTGTGTGTGTGTGTGTGTGTGTGTGTGTGTGTGTGTGTGTGTGTGTGTGTGTGTGTGTGTGTGTATATACAGTGAGGAAAATAAGTATTTGAACACCCTGCTATTTTGCAAGTTCTCCCACTTAGAAATCATGGAGGGGTCTGAAATTGTCATTGTAGGTGCATGTCCACTGTGAGAGACATAATCTAAAAAAAAAAATCCAGAAATCACAATGTATGATTTTTTAACTATTTATTTGTATGATACAGCTGCAAATAAGTATTTGAACATCTGAGAAAATCAATGTTAATATTTGGTACAGTAGCCTTTGTTTGCAATTACAGAGGTCAAACGTTTCCTGTAGTTTTTCAGCAGGTTTGCACACACTGCAGGAGGGATTTTGGCCCACTCCTCCACACAGATCTTCTCTAGATCAGTCAGGTTTCTGGCCTGTCGCTGAGAAACACGGAGTTTGAGCTCCCTCCAAAGATTCTCTATTGGGTTTAGGTCTGGAGACTGGCTAGGCCACGCCAGAACCTTGATATGCTTCTTACAGAGCCACTCCTTGGTTATCCTGGCTGTGTGCTTCGGGTCATTGTCATGTTGGAAGACCCAGCCTCGACCCATCTTCAATGCTCTAACTGAGGGAAGGAGGTTGTTCCCCAAAATCTTGCAATACATGGCCCTGGTCATCCTCTCCTTAATACAGTGCAGTCGCTCTGTCCCATGTGGAGAAAAACACCCCCAAAGCATGATGCTACCCCCCCCATGCTTCACAGTAGGGATGGTGTTCTTGCGATGGTACTCATCATTCTTCTTCCTCCAAACACGTTTAATGGAATTATGACCAAAAAGTTATATTTTGGTCTCATCTGACCACATGACTTTCTCCCATCACTCCTCTGGATCATCCAAATGGTCATTGGCAAACTTAAGACGGGCCTTGACATGTGCTGGTTTAAGCAGGGGAACCTTCTGTGCCATGCATGATTTCAAACCATGACGTCTTAGTGTATTACCAACAGTAACCTTGGAAACGGTGCTCCCAGCTCTTTTCAGGTCATTGACCAGCTCCTCCCGTGTAGTTCTGGGCTGATTTCTCACCTTTCTTAGGATCATTGAGACCCCACGAGGTGAGATCTTGCATGGAGCCCCAGTCCGAGGGAGATTGACAGTCATGTTTAGCTTCTTCCATTTTCTAATGATTGCTCCAACAGTGGACCTTTTTTCACCAAGCTGCTTGGCAATTTCCCCGTAGCCCTTTCCAGCCTTGTGGAGGTGTACAATTTTGTCTCTAGTGTCTTTGGACAGCTCTTTGGTCTTGGCCATGTTAGTAGTTGTATTCTTACTGATTGTATGGGGTGGACAGGTGTCCTTATGCAGCTAACGACCTCAAACAGGTGCATCTAATTTAGGATAATAAATGGAGTGGAGGTGGACATTTTAAAGGCAGACTAACAGGTCTTTGAGGGTCAGAATTCTAGCTGATAGACAGGTGTTCAAATACTTATTTGCAGCTGTATCGTACAAATAAATAGTTAAAAAATCATAAATTGTGATTTCTGGACTTATTTTCCTCACTCTGGACTTATTTTCCAATATACATATATATATATATATATATATATATATATATATATATATATATATATATATATATATATATATATATATATATATATATATATATATATATATATATATATATATATATATATATATATATATATATATATATATATATATATATATGTGTGTGTTAATGTATTATAAATTAATATTTGACTATATTATTTTATGGGTTTTGTCACGTTTTTTTTATTATAATATTAAACATTAAAATAAAAAATGCACATTGTAAATGTTCAGTATATATGTATTGCCTACTGCTAGAGAACAGAAAGTCTTACCTTCAGAGCAACAGAAAGACGTTACTCACACATCTCTGCATTTACACTTCACAGGTTCACACATGAGGTGTTAGAGGCATACGACGAAGACTAGATGAATTTGGCCCTCTCTCTGCAAGACCTCAAGTGTTAAACACCCACTCACACACACACACAACACTCATGAGCATGGAAAGACACCGAAACCAACGGGGAAAAATAGATATTCACACCTGCATGTGAAATTTATGAGAATACAGTGAACGAGTAGCACAGGTCATGCTTTGACCTGAGAATATGGCAGATGGCAGCTTCATTCACACGTCCTGTGAGCTGTACTCCTCACCTATCTGACGAAACCAATCACACACTATCCACTACACAGACAGCATCAAAGCGAGATCAGGGATTATTTTGCACTTGTTATTATCTGTTTGTTTTTTCATTAAAACCTGGAAATAAGATGGAAAAAAAAAAAGTTAGAAATATTCTGTGCTATTTCCAGGTGACTAGTGAAATGTAAGTAAATGAGTCGCCTCTCTGTCTCCATTCTCCCCAGTCTTGAGGAAGACGTTTGAACAGGAGCCCTTGGGGAAGGAAGTGTCACTCGAACAGGAAGTGCTGCTGCAGTGCCGCCCACCCGAGGGCATACCACCTGCTGAGGTACGCACACACACACACACACACATCTCATGTGTCAATTCTGTACAGATCATCTTTGGCTATAGGGATGAATGTCAAACTCTATCCTGTGTCGCTAGCTGTCAAACTATTTTTTTATAATTAAACATCAAATTATGCAAAATGTTATAGACTGTAAAAAAATATGGACGTAGTGTCCGTGACGTCACCCATAGGATCCTGAAGAGCAGTTTTGAAGCGTAAAGTAGGGTCGAGCTGGCCGTTGCCATCTTGTCAGCACGTCATCGAGCGTCACTCCCGGACAATAGAAAATGGGCAAAGAGGCGGGACGTGGGTGGAGCTGAGGTGACGCAATGACTAACAGACAGCAGATAAATGGCTATCCACTTGTCACTAAGGCCACACCCATAATTATGCAGGACTTTAAAGCTTTAAATAATGTAAACGAATGAGTTATAAAACAAATTAACCTCCCTCACAGTTGTCATGAAGGGCAAAATTAGCCGTATAGACCAAAACCACAATTTGTACAAGGCTGAAAACATGTTTTAATCTGCTGTAAAGTTGGGCATTTTAACATGGGGCTCAATGAGATTCTGCTCCCTTCTGGAGACTGTCTCTTGTGGCCAGTCAATGAATTGCAGTTTAAGTCGCTTCCGTATTGGCTTCAAGAGAAACTGCGGGAGGTTGCCGCTTGGTCGGAACTGACCGACGAATTGGGGATCACTTTCAGAGACCAATCTACTTTGAGTGTAACTAAACGAGCCAATGAGCACTCAAGCCCTTACGAGAAAAGTGAGACAAACAACGCGCCGACATGATCACGTTCTCCTGAGAGAACATGGTTCGTTCACCCACAAACACAATCTCACATGTTTATATGTGAGAGAGATCGTGCCCGTCAAATGAGGACAGGAAACAACCGCATCCAGAAACACACGGTTTGAACGACATCTTGAAAAAGACGCCGGGTCAAACCGTGTAAGCTCTTTTAGAGGAAACGCTCTGACAGTGCTGAAGCACTCAGGGGAAATGTCCGCGGCTCACAGCAGTTCTATAGTGCAAGCCTGCTGTGAGCACTCAATCTCATTGAAGACGCCTAGACTCTGAAGCTGTGAAAACAGCTGTTGATCGTCACTCGTGATGCAACCACCGCTGCCCATGCCGTACTGGATCCAGAGACGTCCAACTCTAAAAGGCAGACTCTTTCAACTAGGGTTGCCACCCGTCCCGTGAAATACGGAATCGTCCCGTATCAACAAGCAAAATGACGCGTCCCGTATCAAACCAATACGGGACGCAATTTGTCCCGTATTTTACATAGGTCCACACAGAGTTAAAAAAAACACATAAGGATTTTGCAGTGTGGAGAACACGAATAGCACATATAAAGAAATCAATTTCACAATAAGTAGTAGAGAAGTTAATTTGCGCGTGGCTGCGTTTTTGCGGCTTTGTTGCCAAAGCGGCAGCGTCTCTCGAGACCAAATGCGCTGTACACTCGCGCGTGTTTTTAAAATTTTTTAATTTTTTAATTTTTAAAAAACCACCGCTGCCCATGCCGTACTGGATCCAGAGACGTCCAACTCTAAAAGGCAGACTCTTTCAACTAGGGTTGCCACCCGTCCCGTGAAATACGGAATCGTCCCGTATCAACAAGCAAAATGACGCGTCCCGTATCAAACCAATACGGGACGCAATTTGTCCCGTATTTTACATAGGTCCACACAGAGTTAAAAAAAACACATAAGGATTTTGCAGTGTGGAGAACACGAATAGCACATATAAAGAAATCAATTTCACAATAAGTAGTAGAGAAGTTAATTTGCGCGTGGCTGCGTTTTTGCGGCTTTGTTGCCAAAGCGGCAGCGTCTCTCGAGACCAAATGCGCTGTACACTCGCGCGTGTTTTTTAAATTTTTTTATTTTTTTATTTTTTTTTAAACATGTCGAGCTCGCGTCCAACGTTTGAACACAAGAGGATCTCCAGATATAGAGCTGAATAGAAAAAGGTATCAATGGGTCTGTCCAGTAACTCATGATGAACCTCAGGCGAACTGCACACTTTGCAGAGAAGCATTTCAGTGTCTCAAACTGTCTGACTTAAAACAACATGCGGAGACCGACACATCCGTGCTTCCAAAGGTAAGGCCTATTGTTTTCTTGTTTTTTTTAATGGATGATATATTAATATAATATTATCAGAGCTTGGCAGACAGAATTATTATATTTTATGTAATTAATGTTATTATTCATTTATCATTTAGCTAGGCTATATTAAAAATACAATACATAATCCTGTCATATAAAGCTTATGACATTTAAAAATATATATATTTAGATAAAAATGGGACAAATAATTACATAACAATACAGTCATAATTTAAATAAATTCATAAAAAAATTAAACATTTTTGAATTTCAGTAACAAAAATTGATTACTGGTTCAGAATGACTGCTTTAAAGGGACAGTTCACCCAAAAATCTAAATTCTGTCATTATATTTACTCACCCTCAAGTTGTTCCAAACCTGTATAAATGTCTTTATGTTGAACACATAGGAAGATTCTTTCCAACTATGGAAGTCAATGGTGCCCCCAAAGCAGCCTGGGTACAAACAGAAGTGTGTTCAGTTGTTCACTGTGTTCTGCAGAAGAAAGAAACTCACACAGGTTTGAAACATCATGAGGGTGAGTAAATGATGACAGAATTTTCATTTTTGGGTGAACTATCCCTTTAAAGTGCACCAAATAGGCTACCAAAGAGTTATAAATAAATAAAATAATCGAACGTAAAATAATATAAAATGTGTTCTGTTGGGGGGGGGGGGGGGGTCCCTTATTTTGTCACACTGAAGGTGGCAACCCTACTTTCAACAGAACATCTTTGTAGAAAACAAATAACTAAAAACACCAGTAATAGTTTGACGCCGAAGCAGAAAGCAAAGATGCGGTGCTTCCACTTTCTTATTTATACCCGCGCTGTGGGGAGGAGCGTGGAATGCGTAAACCACATTTAGTTACACTGGAAATAGATTGGTCTCTGAAAACAATCCCCAGTTCGTTGGTCAGTTCCGACGTATGCCGAACGTTACCGACTGAAAGGGAACATAATTGTTCAGTGCTTGCTCACAGTGCATGAACAAATGTTAACAGATACAACTTTTGATTTTAATGTATTAGTAAATATTGAAATTAACATGAACTAAGATTAATAAATGCTGTGGAAGTATTAATCATTGCTGGTTTACTAGGGCCCTATTTTAAAATAGCAGGGTGTTCAAATACTTATTTTCCTCACTGTATGCTTCCAGTTGAGTCACAATGTAAAGATTTAAGTGCTACAGTTGTACTGACGGAAACACATTCACTTTCCATAGTCGCGGACACAATTAGGTTAGAAAAAAAATCAACGTATTGATTATAATATCTTAATCTGTAGCCTATAGGCTAGTGGGCAAACACAGCTGCATCTGTACAGCTGTAAACACAGAACTACAGATGTAATCTCGTGAGAAATGGGTAACCTGGCAAAGGTTAATGTTGATTGAATGGCTAGTGACATCAAATGGACATTTCGTCACCTTTTGTTTCCTTGTATGTGATTGGTTTAAGCCTATTCTATCGCTGTGAGTGTTAAAAAAAAGTGACATTGAAACGGAAAAAATAAACGTTGTTTTTTCGCCGCAGCACATTCGCGTTCGGTGAGGAAGCTCTCATTACACAAACAGCTGATCAAAAAATAAAACGATCGCGCAAATTATTCGCGCGTCAAAATCGCGTCCAGTGTGAAAAGACCTTTATCGTGTATTAAATTGATTAACTTAATGTGCTCCATTCGTCTTTAATTAGGTTTAATTGTCTGAACGTGCTCCTCCCGAAATGTGTTAATAAAACATCACTTGCGCTTGCACCATGGCGGATTTGCTATTTACATGGCAGAATTTGTGAGTGGAAAGACTGAACACTTCTCCAGAGATCTCCTTTTAAATAACTATTGACATTAGAGCAGGTTACTGTTGGTCAATTGCGCAGTCGTTTTCAGTTCCTCAAAATAGCAACGCACCAACAATGCGCCTGTACACACCTGGTTTTCAGACCAGCACGCCCACAGACGAACAGATGGTCACGAGTGCATTTGCTATTTAAACAATGTGGCGCTGGCCGTGAAAATGAGAACTGAAGCTGAAACTAGCAAAAAACACGTGTCGCGTCTGACGTCGCATTGCGCTGGGTGTATGATAGGGCCCCTAATGTTTAACTAATTAAACCTAATTGTAAAGTACTACCCATACATTTGATTAATGATTTAATTATAAAATTAATACTTAAATGTGCTAATTAATTTCTAATATTCTTTATAAAGTTGTCTAATAAACCTGATATTATATATTTTTAATATTGTTGGCTCTTTGGCTTCTTTTGTTCCGCTTGTGTACATTGCATCAGCTAAATGCACAAATGTAAATGTAAAATATGATAAATAATTACATTTTCAACTTTCTTTAGTGTGTAATGTTGCTGTTTGAGCATGAAAAAGATCTGAAAAGTTACAAAGCAGAAAGTCCCTCCAATTGGTATTATTCTATATATCAGTGTCAGTTTCTGAACCCCCTGAAACGCCTTCATTGCAATCTTGAGTTTTCTTCCAGGGAGCGAACACGTCACAATATTCCTAATTTAAATAATTCCTGCCCAAGAAGGTTGAATTAGCAGAGAAATAGCACAGCTGTACCTAAAATATTGCAATATTGTATATTGCATATCAGAGGACAAATTGTTGGTTCGCGTTTCGCCGGCTCATCTGTGACCAGGACAGAAAGTCTTTGTTTTGTAGCGAGAGCTATGGCATCCAGGGTAATGTCGGCATACGTCCACACAGGACGGACCGCATCCAACTGGAGTAACTGTGGACGCAAGAGGAAGCTGTCTAAAAGGGATGTCCAGGTACTAACCCGGATTGTTTCCAAAAAACATAAAACCACAGCTGCCCAACTCACTGCATAATTAAACGCACACATTGACTCTGTTTCCACCAAAACTGCTCATTGGGAAGCTCCACAAAGTCAATATTCATGGTCGGGCTGTTATAGCCAAACCGTTGATCACTGTCAATGCCAAATGTCAATTTCATTGGTGCCAACAGTGCGATTCTTGGGCTGTGGACAATGTGAAACAAGTATTGTTCTCTGATGAGTCCACCTTCACTGTCTTTCCCACATACCATATATATATATATATATATATATATATATATATATATATATATATATATATATATATATATATATATATATATATATATATATATATATATAAGCAGAAATGGATGAGCCATCATTCCCATACGTCCAGCTGTGCTATTTCATAATTTTGATAACTGTCCTAATATTCTACACTGTGGAAGTTGCGTCCAAGCTTTAGACCATTGCTGGATGTTGTAGTTGTGTGTATTTGTGCGCTTGTTGAGTTTGTCTGTCATCATGTGTGTGTTGGGAGCCGTCACAGATCTTTCAGCTCCTGACTTTGACCCAGAGGTCGAGGTTTCCCAGAAGACCCGTAAACGACAGCTGTGGCTCCCAGAGGACTTTTCACACACACTTGCGAGCACACATACAACGAAAACACACACACATTCGGGCAGAGTAAGTTGAGATGTGAAGAAGAGCCATGTGAATTCCACCGAGTGCTGCTATATCTCTCTGTTCCGCTTGCTGACTCCGTCTAGACTAAAAAGCCCTCGCAACGTCCCTGAATGTTCCCGGAGGGTGCTGGGAATACCACGACCCGGTCAGGATCTACTTTTTCATGTACATATCATTTGCTTTTTCTGAACAATGCGAGCGGCTGACCTCTCTGTTGACCGGGCGTATACTTTCTGAACACCCACAGCGTGAGCCACAGCCATTGGGGAGCTAAAACGGTTTAAAATAACAGTGCGGTTGAGCAGAAAACAAGACCTGGCCAATCACAGAGCCCTCGTTAAAAATCCACACTGTTTCCATGGCGATAGAAAATATACTTACAGGTTAACCTGGACAAACCGGCAGGCCATAGTTACAGAAGAAGACCTCCACTTTATACAGTCACAATTATATTCTTGCCCTCTGACACACACACACACACACACACACACGTGTAAAGCATAATACAGTGGCTGGAGTTTATATACTGAGGGAGCGATGAATGGTGTGCTATTCATAACATCCGTAAAATCTGCAGAAGCCATCAGAACGCAGTGGGAAACACATATGCAGATACACTTGAAACACTCTAGAGATGCACATAAAAACACACTCACACACACTATTGAGACTCAAACTGTATTTCATACTAGTGCTGTTGAAGCTGCTCTGTAACTGTGGCTACATGCTACTCATAATTTAAAGTAGTTAAAGTCATTTGCACTACAGTCCATGTAATTACCAGAAAATCACAGATACTGAACTTAGTCTGATTTGATTTATAGGTGTTCCTTAAAGGGTTAGTTCACCCAAAAATGAAAATTAGCCCATGATTTACTCACCCTCAAGTCATTCTAGGTGTATATGACATTCTTCTTTCAGACGAATACAATCGGAGTTATATAAAAAAATGCCCTGGCTCTCGTGAACGCGCGTACGGCAGTTAGCAGAAGTCAGAGATTACAGTTTGTAAAGTTTTAAATATTGATAATTGTCTTACACATACACGCCACTTCCCTTCAGAAGGCATTTGGAGCAGTTATATGATGGATAGATGCACCTTTATGGACTTCAAAACAGAAACAGCCATTCACTGCCATTATAAAGCTGGGAAGAGCCAGGACATTTTTAAATATAACTCAGATTTTATTCGTCTGAAAGAAGAATGTCATATACAGCTAGGATGACTTGAAGGTGAGTAAATCATGGGCTAATGAACTATCCCTTTAACACACACCATTAAACACTTTGAAATTGGTAAGACATCTCACACTTGGGTCCTCTTTAAAAGAACCAAACTCAGACTCCTTTAAGTGGACCAAGAGCTGAACCAAGTGAAAAAGGACCCAGTTCGCTTCACGTTCACATTGTCCCTGTACCTGAAAGAGGACTCGGATCCTTTTTTGGTCCACTTTAGTAGGAATGTGGTCTCAGACCCCTTTGTGTTCATACTGTTGCTTTTTGGACCTAGTCCAGTTCAGTGTTTGATGGCTGACTCTATGGCATTTGATCCCATTCACTTACATTGTTTGTGCCTCAGTAAGCAAGATATTTGTTTGTAAAGATTATTATTATTGGACCCACTTTATATTAGGTGGCCTTAACTACTATGTACTACATTTTAATTAATCATTTGTTACAATGCAACTATTGTGTACATACATGTCTTTACATTGTACTTACACTCTAAAAAAAAAAGGTTCTATATGGCACCAAAAATGGTTCTTCGTCGTAATCATAGGGGAACCATTTTTGGTGCTATATAGCACCATATCTTAGCAAGTTCTGTATATGGTAGCGGTGCTATATAGCACCATAGTTAGCGGTGCTATATAGCACCTTAGTCAAAGAACCGGTGAAGAACCTCTGAAGAACCACCAAAGCACCAAAATTGGTGCTATATAGCACTTAAAAATGTTCCCCTATGATTACGAGCCAAGAACCATTTTTGGTGCCATATAGAACCTTTTTTTTTTAGAGTGTACATTTGTAAATATACCTGTATGTAATTACATCTGTAATTAATTTCTGTAGTTACATTTATAATTACACTGTTGACATTTACATTTACATTTACATTTATGCATTTAGCAGACGCTTTTATACAAAGCGACTTACAACTTGGGGAAACATGAAGCGATTGGTCATGAAGAGTCGAGAAGCGCAATAAGAGCCTGAAATCCTGAGACCGTGTACATTGCTCAGTGTAGCACAGGCTAGAGTGGGGAGGGAAGAAGGAAGAGAAAGAGGCTGTTAAAGTTTTTTGTATTTTTTTATTCTTTATTATGAGGTTAAGTGCTCACGGAAGAGCTGAGTTTTAAGTTGACTTTTGAATGATGTCAATGATTCTGCGTTTCGGATGGCGTTGGGAAGATCGTTCCACCAGCTGGGAACGTTGAATGAAAATGTTCTGGAAAGGGATTTTTTCCCCCTCTGTGATGGTACCACAAGCCGTCGTTCCTTTGCTGTTGACACTTCCCTTACACCTAACCCTACCCTTAAACTATCCCATACCACCACACCTGTCCCTAACCCTACCCGTATCCCACCTCAATATCAGCAAAAGTGTTTTGCAATACAATATTAGCTTTCCCACTGAAGCTAAGCAGGGCTGAGCCTGGTCAGTACCTGGATGGGAGACCAACTGGGAAAACTAGGTTGCTGCTGGTAGAGGTGTTAGTGAGGCCAGCAGGGGGTGCTCACCCTGTGGTCTGTGTGGGTCCTAACACCCCAGTATAGTGATGGGGACACTATACTGTAACAAGCACCGTCCTTCGGATGAGACGTTAAACCGAGGTCCTGACTCTCTGTGGTCATTAAAAATCCCAGGATGCCCATCGATAAAAGAGTAGGGGTGTAACCCCGGCATCCTGGACAAATATGCCCATTGGCCCCTCTCCATCATGGCCTCCTAATCATCCCCATATACAGATCGGCTTCATCACTCAGTCTCCTCTCCACCGATCAGCTGGTGTGTGGTGGGCGTTCTGGCGCAAAATGGCTGCCGTCGCATCATCCAGGTGGATGCTGCACATTGGTGGTGGTTGAGGAGATTCCCCCCTTCTATGTAAAGCGCTTTGAGTGCCTAGAAAAGCGCTATATAAATGTAATAAATAAATAAATTAATTAATTAATATAAACACAGTAAGTACATTGTACTTATTTTTTGATGTAAGTACATAGTAGTTAAGGCCACCTAATATAAAGTGGTGCCTTAAACGACATTGCTACAAATGCAGTTGAATTAAGTTGTTTATCTTTTTACAAAAAAAAAAAAAATAAATTAAAAAAAAAAAAATATATATATATATATATATATATATATATGTATATATATATATGTTTATTTTTTTTTATTATTTTTTTGCTGTACTATTCTTGCACTATAGCTATATCACACATCCACCTTTATAAATCACATTTATTTTGAATAGTTTTCCTTGAATCATGTTTATTTTATTGCAGAAGGCAATGATAACATCAGCATACAAAAAATAAACAATACAATAAAAGAATAAAAGAAAGATACAAATGAAGTAAACTGCTTTAAATTTTCCAGGTAAAGTATAGGACTTAGGTAGGGGGAAAGTGGGGTGAGTTGTGCCAGTTTTTACTCAAAGTCACTTTAAAGTGAGGCCATGACAGTAATGTCTTCAACTTAAGAATGTACTTATATTTCAGGATGTGGTGCATCCCTGAGAACAATATCTTTGTATCTGAAATAAATCGTTTCAGAAATATAGCTTTTGGGGAAAAAAAGTGGTCTCGTGGCACAACTTGCCCCTGGTGAGGGGTAAGTTGTGCCTTTGGGGAGAATACGTTGTTTTTGAAGTTTCTGAGTTTCTAAAGTAAAACAGAACATTTTAATAGTATGAACTGTAATGCTATATGAAAGCAAGATAAATTCAATGCAAAATTACAAATTTAAGGTTTATTTAGATATTGTCTCCCTATTAACCTGTTGGAATAAGTCATATTTTGTAGTTTTTGGGAAAACACAAACCTTAAATTCACAATATATGATATTTGTGAATCATTTCAGGCAAAAAGGCTTTGGATGCCTGTTGACATACATAGAAAGCTGCCTGTCAATTATGTAACATATAATAATAAAGTGAGGCTAATTTCTAAACATCCTATTGTTAGGCCTCTTAAAAACAGAATACAATTTCTCTTTATTAACAAAACTGAAATCAGTGTTAGCTAAATTAAACAAATGGCAGGTGAGTCAAACACAGATGAGGCATGCCCATCTCCTCACCTCTCCAGATTATCCCCTGTGGGTATGTAGGTCTAGGTGGTCTTGATCTGGCCTTACTTCTTACACTTGTCAATGCTGCAGGGGAATATAAACTTCTGCTCTCTTCTGGCTGTAACACCAAGTTTTTGGGGTATGGGTAGTTTCTTGAGCACATCACCTCTAGGGATGACTCCTTCATCGTTTTCTTTAAATGTAAAGATGGGCTTTCCATCCACAGACTTTCAACTTTGGCACAACTTAACCCAGGCCCTTTGGCACAAATGCCCCCAGACCCACAAGTTTGAAAAACTAGCATGATCCAGCAGTTAAGAGCTAACATCATGTTAACTGTATAGACTCATTGTGTAGCCAGCTAAAGCACTAAAACGTGTGAAATGTTTTCAAACTTGTCTATAATTGTCAATAAAAAAACCTTGATCATAGAAATTTTACTTTGAAAGGAAAAAAACTAAAATGTGCTAACTCTCATGCCATGTGTCTCTCTTCTTTAGAGGATGAGTAAAATGGATGGCTTTTCAAAATTATGTGGTCACATGACCAATTTCTTCTATGGTTTTCCAGAAACAATGAGTGGAACTACTTCCCCCTGGCACAAATCACCCCACTCTCCCCCTATGCCTAAAAAACAGCATTTAAGTAAGAAATGGAATAAAACAGCATATTCTTCACTGTATGACGTAGGCCTACTCCACTGATTCCTATATTAGGCTAGTAATGCAGATGTTTACATTCATTTAAGACAAAACCACTTGTTTATGTTATACCTGTGTGTTTTTGACACTTTAAAATAAATGAAATAAGACTCTAAAGATTCCGTTTAGTAGGCTACATGCGTTGTGACAGCTGGCTTCTGTGCATGCGCTTTAGGTGTGTGCGCTCGTAACACCATTTTAAACTGGCAAGGCGCGCAGCCGCGTCTCTCGGAAGCGGTTGAAATTGTAATAAACAAGATGTGAACGAATTTGTAGAGATTTGCCAGAAGAAGCAGCCATGAAGAACAGCCGATTTGTACGGACTCGGAGGCATCTGATGACCAACTACATTGTAATTCATGTAAGCCCAGAGCGGTTTGTGTTCAGATTGCGTGTTTTTAGCGAACCGTAGGCTACCAAGGTGAGCTCGAACCGTCCTCAGACCACCTTCTGAGATGGTCTCGGTTCGCTTTAAAGGGGTCTGAGATCGTTTGGAGTGTTCGCATATGGGCCAAAAATCACGCGAACCGCGCTCAGGCCCCAAATGTGAAAATATGATGACACATGGGGCAACTTTTTGAGCAATGTTGCTGGGCACGACCGATGTAAAGTATCCAGATAGAAATGTGTTGCCCATTCTCAATGGGAAAGTGCCCAAGCAACATCGCTTGGCAACATTGCTCAAAAAAGTTACCCCATATATCATCACCTGTGTGTGTGTGTGTGTGTGTGTGTGTGTATTTGTATTTGTTTTTATCTGAATATCAAGCAATTTACATGTCACTAGGCTATTTAAAAAATTATTTTACGTGCATTTGCTTTTAATTAAGTTAAAATGTCTTGCCTTCACTGTCTTTTTTAATCTAAAATGGACTATGCATTTTGTTAGTAGGGGAGACCAGAGCTTGTTGTCACATTTTTACTCAAGTGAATATTTCTCAAGGTAAGTGTATATTTGAAAGTCAATTTCAGTTTTCTCCCTAAAGTCATTTCCACTGTTATTGACCAGGACAAAATGATACGGTTCATTGAACACATACTTTCTTTATAGCACGCAATAGCGGGGCACGTTGTCACACTTTATGGGTTTTTTTTTTTTTATATATATTTTTTTATAATATATGATGGAAACCTGCTATTTACTGTGGCCCAGTAGTGCACAACACAACGATATTTAAAAAGCATAGATAAGTTTACAACACAACAAAATCAAGCCACAACACAACGAAAAAGCAGCAACACAAAGAAATAAAGCCACAACACAACGAAAAATCCACAACACAACGAAAAAAAAATCAACAACGAAAAAGCCACAAAACAACAAAAATCAAGCCACAACACAACGGAAATGCTCCCGACCACTAGGAGACTCTCGGAGTGCGGTAAAGTTAGTTTTCCTTGCATTGTTCTATAGATTCACCAGTCTTACAAATATTTAAACTCTACGATCAGTTTTAAGTAATTTTAATTCATACAAATTATACATTTCAACCACTTCGTGGAATTGGCAGATGTTCCCTTAGCGCCGTGGTATCGGGTCAAATCATTCTCGAGCATAAATATGCATAATGCATGTAGGTGATTTTGAATTAATATTTCATGTCGATAAACAATGGTTAGCCTACATACTGTTAAAACTAATTGTGGTATTGGTATCTTTGTAAGATTGCCGATTCTATAGAACAGTGGCAACTTTACCGCACTCCAAGAGTCCCCTAGTGGTCGGGAGCATTTCCGTTGTGTTGTGGCTTTCCCGTTGTTTTGTGGCTTTCCCGTTGTGTTGTGGCTTTTCCGTTGTGTTGTGGCTTGATTTCATTGTGTTGTGGCTTTTCCGTTGTGTTGTGGCTTGATTTCGTTGTGTTGTGGCTTGATTTCGTTGTGTTGTGGCTTTTCCGTTGTGTTGTGGCTTGATTTCGTTGTGTTGTGGCTTGATTTCGTTGTGTTGTGGCTTGATTTCGTTGTGTTGTGGCTTTTCCGTTGTGTTGTGGCTTGATTTCGTTGTGTTGTGGCTTTCCCGTTGTGTTGTGGCTTGATTTCGTTGTGTTGTGGCTTTTCCGTTGTGTTGTGGCTTGATTTCGTTGTGTTGTGGCTTTTCCGTTGTGTTGTGGCTTGATTTCGTTGTGTTGTGGCTTTTCTGTTGTGTTGTGGCTTGATTTCGTTGTGTTGTGGCTTGATTTCGTTGTGTTGTGGCTTTTCCGTTGTGTTGTGGCTTGATTTCGTTGTGTTGTGGCTTGATTTCGTTGTGTTGTGGCTTGATTTCGTTGTGTTGTGGCTTTTCCGTTGTGTTGTGGCTTTTCCGTTGTGTTGTGGCTTTATTTCATTGTGTTGTGGCTTTTCCGTTGTGTTGTGGCTTGATTTCGTTGTGTTGTGGCTTTTCTGTTGTGTTGTGGCTTGATTTCGTTGTGTTGTGGCTTGATTTCGTTGTGTTGTGGCTTTTCCGTTGTGTTGTGGCTTTTCCGTTGTGTTGTGGCTTTATTTCGTTGTGTTGTGGCTTGATTTCGTTGTGTTGTGGCTTGATTTCATTGTGTTGTGGCTTTTCCGTTGTGTTGTGGCTTGATTTCGTTGTGTTGTGGCTTGATTTCGTTGTGTTGTGGCTTGATTTCATTGTGTTGTGGCTTGATTTCGTTGTGTTGTGGCTTTTCCGTTGTGTTGTGGCTTGATTTCGTTGTGTTGTGGCTTTTCCGTTGTGTTGTGGCTTGATTTCGTTGTGTTGTGGCTTTTCCGTTGTGTTGTGGCTTGATTTCGTTGTGTTGTGGCTTGATTTCGTTGTGTTGTGGCTTGATTTCATTGTGTTGTGGCTTGATTTCGTTGTGTTGTGGCTTTTCCGTTGTGTTGTGGCTTGATTTCGTTGTGTTGTGGCTTTTCCGTTGTGTTGTGGCTTGATTTCATTGTGTTGTGGCTTTTCCGTTGTGTTGTGGCTTGATTTCGTTGTGTTGTGGCTTTTCTGTTGTGTTGTGGCTTGATTTCGTTGTGTTGTGGCTTGATTTCGTTGTGTTGTGGCTTTTCCGTTGTGTTATGGCTTGATTTCGTTGTGTTGTGGCTTTTCCGTTGTGTTGTGGCTTGATTTCGTTGTGTTGTGGCTTGATTTCGTTGTGTTGTGGCTTTCCCGTTGTGTTGTGGCTTGATTTCGTTGTGTTGTGGCTTTTCCGTTGTGTTGTGGCTTTATTTCGTTGTGTTGTGGCTTGATTTCGTTGTGTTGTGGCTTGATTTCGTTGTGTTGTGGCTTTTCCGTTGTGTTGTGGCTTTATTTCGTTGTGTTGTGGCTTGTTTTCGTTGTGTTGTGAACTTATGTTTGCTTTTTTTATTGCGTTGTGTTGTGCACTACTGGGCCACCGTAGCTATTAAAACAGGCCAATAGCTTTTTAGCACAAAAACATTTATGCAATAAAAAAACTACATAAAACATACAAAAACATTTTGGCTAACATAAATTGTAAGCATAAAATGCATGCAATTGCAATATATAAAACACATGACAACTTGGCCATTAGTTTGGACTGCACAATTATTTAATTATAATTTATATTAAACATGAATTATAGACTGTTTAGATAAAACAAATGAAATTACAATATTTAAACGTGTGACAACTTGCCCCAGTGATACTGTGACAATTTATTTAACTACAGTTTATTTTAAACACGAATTCTATATCGTTTAGAAAAATAATAGACTGTTTAGATAAAACATCGTTTTGATCTTGGTGTCATAAAAGTAACGCACAGTTGTGTAATTGGACAGTTGATTGGTGACAACTTGCCCCGGTCTCTAACTAACTGTGTCGGGGTTAAAATAATATAGGGGTTTTTGGGTTAGGTTTTTTGTTAGTAATGGCTTTTCCAGCGTCTATGGTGGTTAGGACTCTGTTATTTTGGATCTGTGGAGGGAGAATATAATTGAACTGCATGTTTTACACTGCTCCTTGATGGGGGAAAATAGCTTTTTAGCAGAAAAGCTGCACTATTTGAAAACAGCTAAGCTGCTGTCACACTACTGACAGTAAAGTTAGTAGCCTTGCTTGTTTTAGCATCTCCTCAGCGCAGTTCCACACACACGTTCGTTCAACCAGAAGCTGCAAAACAGCTTCCAGCAGCGTGTTTGATGCTTGTGCAGCCTCACAGTTAAAGGAATTAATATCTCCTTCATTAGCTCAGGGCAAAAGCACTTTACTGTGTTTTATGCTAATGAAGATGGAGATTGTTTACGGTAACAGACTTTTATGGCGTGCCATTAATTAAATGTGCCGATGTTCTGTATGTTCGTAATGTGTCAGCGCGTGTGTAAATTTCGAAAATGCATCTAGAGATGGAGTGAGTTATTGTGTCCGAGTCGAGTTAATGCAGTACACACGCTGACACGCACATTTTGACGTGTATGCATGCACGCGCCAGGACAAAGTCATAAATTAACTGTCTATGTGTCCGTTGACCAGTAGCAGTTGAATAGGACTTGAACCTGTTGCAATTTATGCATAAATATGAGTTATATGAAATATAAGTTCCCAAACAGGTTCTACCATTGGGTAACTGCATAAGATATTAAGGATTGTTTTCAGGGAATGTATCTTTAATGCAAGTCTATTTTATCATACTGCACTGGCAGATATTTTTTACAAAAAATAGTTTTTGTGTGTGGAACCATGATAGTACATTTAATATATTTATTATGCTCAGTGTTGGTGAAAGTTCATTTTAAAAGTAATGCATTATTGCGTTACTCCTTAAAAAAGTAACTAATTGCATGTCTTAGTTACTTTTATGGAAAGTAATGTGTTACGTTACTTTTGTGTTACTTTTTGCTATCGTGCCGCACATACACTAGGGGGCTTGGAGCAAAAATGCCACCAAAATTAATAAAAAATGCACCCAAAATGTAAGATATGAGGCAAAAAAGGTCCTCTATGAGTTCTTGATTTGTAAAATGTATAAAGGATACAGCTAGTTAAGCAATACCACACGAGCAAGAGTGCTATTTCCCCGAATATCAGCATGTTTGCAAATCATGCACATCGATTTTATACAAGTACAAGTCAATATTAGGTGACTTACTTATTTTAGGCTCAGAATAGTGTCTGTTTTTGCTCTATTTCGCAAACATAATAGTTCCAAACAAATACACAGTAGAGCCATTGTGAGTCCCCGAGCAACACAGTGATGTTTCGTTACTAAATGAACGAATCTGTCTAATGAATGACTCACTCATCACTTGCTTTGTCACTGAATAAATCAAGAATTTTAAATGAATCGTTTGACTGAATGATCCAATGGATCACTAGTTAAGACAATGATTTGCCGCCACCTACTGGCCATTTTAGTTTCATATTTAAAAGTATGATGGGTCCTTTTTTAACGATCTAATCATCTAAGCATATGGTCTAAGGCGCAGGTCCACTTTTGCTAGTTTAACGACGGGGAAAATGGTCGGGGCTCCAGGCGCATGGCCTAAAAGGGTTGCCCCTATTTGTCATGGGTGTGTTTTTGGGGGGAGAAAAACGTGCAATAAACTAATTTCTCATTCCCTTTAAAAGCCAGTTTTGCTCGCACCATGGCGGATTCGCTATTTGCATGGCGGAATATAGACACCCTCAACCTGACGAGTCAGTTTAAATACATGTGTGTATTGACACGATTGGTTAAAGCCAATTTCATTCGTCATTACTGCAGGCAATTCTGATACATGCAATGACTATCCATTATTACTATTACATGCAGGCATTTTTATCTTTATGTACACAATAATAATCTTTTACATTGTAATCATTTTCTTTTTAACGTTTCTGTGCTGCTGCGCATCCCTGTGTGTGTAATAAGCAGAGTGTGCGCGCGTTGTGCAGCCGCCTACATATTAATAACACAAAAAATACTGAGCTATTGACTTTAGAGCAGGTTTTCAGGTCCTCAAAATAGCAACAATGTGTCTGAACACACCTCAGACCAGCACGAATGCATTTGCTATTTAAACAATGTGGCGCAGGATGTGAAAAAGATAACCGCGTCGAGCTGAAACTGGCAAAAACATTTGTGTCGCGCCTGCCGTCGCATTGCATTGGGTGTATGATAGGGCCCAATATGTGCATATAGTGGTAGAAAGAATACATTTATAAATAGACTATTAAGAGTGAAATATGAGATAACTTTGTTAAATATAAGAGATAATCAAGTATAACATATAAAGATAATAAAATAATAGCAGTCACATTGTAATGATAAGCCTGTGGCTGAGGGACATGCAAATTCAAAAGCAATGTGTAAAAAGACAATAAATACAAATACAACAATAAACCAATGATTTAGACAACTTTACACACATTTTATATGGAATAATATACACTTTAATTGTGCCAATTGTGCCAAATGTCAATTTTTTGGTCCCCATGAGGTAAACTATAAACTAAAAAATTATAAATCATATTAAGTGATGTTTTTTGAAAATGTAAAAATGCAATAAGTTTTGTGTGATGGGTAGTTTAGGGGTAGGGTTAGAGTAAGGCGAGAGAATATACAGTTTGTATAGTATAAAAACCATTATGCTTATGGAGAGTGCCCATAAAGATAGGTAAACCGCGTATGTGTGTGTGTGTGCGGTGTGTTTAAGCTCTCAAGCGAGCGGAGAGGTCAGGAGGAAGTGTTTTCCTGAGTGTTTCAGTATTTATGTGTGTGTGTGAGTGCTGAAGTTCTTTAACATGTGGCGGCCGTGGGGAAGTGTGTGTTCATTATGCAGGACTCAAGGGACCAATCGCACACGCTAAACACACCTGATCTCCATGATGACCCGTAACCGCAAATCTGGCCCTGCTGTCTGCAGCTGTCATTTATCTCAACACACTTTCATTCTCCTGCACTCTCGATTTTTTCCCTCTTCCTTTGTGCTTTTTTATCCCTCTATCCATTCATAAACCCAACCATACCTATTTGAAAACATTTCACAGTTAATATTACTGTATATTATACAAATTAGTGCTCTCAATACATTTTTCAAATCAAATGAATTAAGTACATGATATGCTGATTAATCAAATTATTTAAATTTTAAACGTCATTACTTAATAATAGATAAACTATATACATAATTATTTGTATTAGTTTATTATATATTACATATTATATAGTCATAATCTTTTATACGTTTCAATCACATATTTTTTTCCAGGTGCAATTTTCATGAGCATGATTTCTCTGACACTTACAATGTGTGATTCTGTACGTTTAAGAGTGTCCTCTTTGCATGTGAAATGAATGACAGGCTGCAATATAGTTTGCAAAGCTGTTATATTGTGACAGATTCATGAAACAATCCACAGCATTTTAGCTTCAATGTGTTCTTGTTAGAATTTTCAGTTCTGAAAGTATGTAATCACATACAACAAACTCTTTCATTTCCAGAGATCAAGAAAAAATAATATGAAGCCTTTAAGGGATTCCTTCTCCAAAACAATAAATATTCATATGGCCTTAATGATTTCTTCATGTATATTTCCAGTCATTTGTTTTAACAGATGCTTAAAGCGAGTGTCTGTAAGACAATTAATATAACAAATAAGACTGGTGATACGAAAGGTTACACAAAGAGATGCAATAATACAGTGTGTGTGTCTGTGTGTGTCTGTGTGTACCGGCTGGTAAACCCTACATTGTGAGGAGGACCAAATGTCACCACAAGGTCAAAAATGACTGGTATTTCCATCCTTGTGGTTCCCAATTAGAAATATTAACTTATAAATCATACAAAATTATGTCTTTTGAAAATGTGAAAATGCAGAAAGTTTTCTGTCATGGGTAGTTTTAGGGGATAGTTTTTGTACAGTTTAAAAACCATATGGAATGTCCTCATGATAAGAATACCAGTGTGTGTGTGTGTGTGTGTGTGTGTGTGTGTGTGTGTGTGTGTGTGTGTGTGTGTGTGTGTGTGTGTGTGTGTGTGTGTGTGTGTGTGTGTGTGTGTGTGTGTGTGTGTGTGTGTGTGTGTGTGTGTGCGTCTCTGTGGAATTTGTGATCTCTGGAGGTTCTCGGTGCATCTGTGTTGTGATTAATGACCGTCTCTCCCCTCAGAGAGCAAGACACAGCACAATAACAGCTCAATACATCTCTCATCTAGTTTCTCCTCTCTTCTCCTCTCATCTTAGTTTTCCTCTCCTCTCGTATTGCTCAAAATTTGCTCTTTCATTGCTAATTGAGTTCTTGGTTATATTTAATTTCGGTGTCATCTTTGCCACAGCTATTTCTTGTGAAATTCTTTGAGAGGTAAAGATACACTCTAAAAAATGCTGGGTTAAAAACAACCCAAGTTGGGTTGAAAATGGTCTAACCCTGCAATTGGTTTGTTTTAACCCAGCGGTTGGGTTAAATGTTTGCTTAAAACAACCCAATCGCTGGGTAAGTCCATTTTCAACCCAACTTGGGTTGTTTTTACCCCAGCATTTTTTAGAGTGTAGGAACAAATAACACCGTTTGCTCTATTTAACCTGTTTTTTTAATCTGTTTTAAATATTTAAAGATATGAAAGACACCTTATTTGTGATTGCTGGGGTGTTCTGGATGGTTATGTAATGACAGCAGAGTCCAGTCTCACATCTCTGTGATATTCTAGTTTCTACATAGCTCGGGTCTTTCCTTCATTGTGCCTATGGGATTTTTTTCACCTGTTTTAAAAATCGTGTGTGTCTAATCACTTAGTAAAAATAACAACACACCATTGGAGTCATATATATCTGGAGCTCAAAATAATGCTTGCCTAATGAAACACGAGTTACATGAGACAACATACAGTGTCCAGCATATGTATTTTGTGTGTGTGTGTGTGTGTGAGTGAAAGGTATATATAGCTTTGGGCCTCAGTGACATGCTCCGATGGCCCAGTTCTGTCTGTTCAATGGCCCACAACCCTCCCTGTGTGTGCATGTGTGTGTGTGTGTGTGTGTGTGAAAGATAAATTTCCTGTCCGCCCAACTGCTCCGAGGAATTTGTCCGCTCCGGCGTCTTTATTTAAGTCACCGGCAGAACTTTGATTCCAACACAAAAGAAACAGACTCAACGACTTTATCTGCTGAAATATTCACGCAGCCACTTGCTCTTTAGGAACACGCTCAGATCCTCACACACCTCTCTGACCTGAGCAGAAACGCCGTACAGGGATCAGAACATAAAGAGCTTTACTGCCAAAAAAAAGGAGATTTGACGGCTGTGTTCTCAATGGAATGCTTACATTTACATTTATGCATTTGGCAGACGCTTTTATCCAAAGCGACTTGCAGTGCAATTATTACAGGGACAATCCCCCTGGAGCAACATGGAGTAAAGTGTCTTGCTCAAGGACACACTGGTGGGATCGAACCAGCAACCTTCTACATATCAGTTCAGTGGTTTAATCCACTGGACCACAATCTCCACAAATATCTAGTATTTCTTAAATCTGCTATATTGTTGTCACATGACATCACTACAGGCATCTGTAATAGCTTCTGCTTGTGCTTCATATCCTCCACAGCTGGAGTGTTATTAGTTGTTTAAATACAGTTTGAGTATTGACATCTGTAGGACGGACGCTGCGGTTTACTGTGTTAAGCTGTCGCTGCATTTACTATAGAGAGAGTTAGACAGGGCAGGGAGTGAGAGTGGGGACTCTGATCTCAAATCAGACTCAAGTCTACAGATAATATACACTATTGTTCAAAAAGTTGTCTGTTTTAAAGAAATTAATACTTGGCATGTGTTTAATAATAAGAAAGATCATCATATTAGAATGATTTCTGAAGGATCATGTGACTCTGAAGACTGGAGTAATGATGCTGTTGATTTCCCAATATTACAGTTTTTACTGTTTTGTTAATAAACTCAATGCAGCCTTGGAGAGCATAAGAGACTTCTTTTAAAACCTTAAACAAATTTTATTGACCCCGAACTTTTGAATGGTAATGTGTCTATATATATATCTTGTGATATTTTTTTCTGTTTTATCCATCACACTAGAAACAGAAGGTCAGGTCGGATGCATTGCATTGTGGGATACAGAAACAGTGTGTATGTGTGTGTGTGGGCCTGTCAACTGGTAGTTTCACTGACTTAATTAACAACAGCAATAGTGCCAATTATGTTAATGAGACTGCTAATTCCAGGCAAACAGTAACACGGGCTACTGTGTGTGTGTGTGTGTGTGTGTGTGTGTGTGTGTGTGTGTGTGTGTGTGTGTGTGTGTGTGTGTGTGTGTGTGTGTGTGTGTCTGTGTGTGTCTGTGTGTGTCTGTGTGTGTGTGTGTGTGTGTGTGTGTGTGTGCGCGTGCCGGTTTGTGATATGTCAGTTTATTGTGTTTGAGAGCATTGTGTGCTTGTTACACTAATAATCTACTGACACAGATGATTATAGAAACAGATGAATACAGTATGAGTTGACATAAATAAATCAAAGCTGATCATATTTACTTCCTTAGTTTAAAAATAATCTTTTTAAAAAAAATTTTTTATATAAAATAATAGACTGGACTAAAATATTTATAAGTGTGATTGTAGGACTTTGAACAATATACACTCACCTAAAGGATTATTAGGAACACCATACTAATACTGTGTTTGACCCCCTTTCGCCTTCAGAACTGCCTTAATTCTACGTAGCATTGATTCAACAAGGTGCTGAAAGCATTCTTTAGAAATGTTGGCCCATATTGATAGGATAGCATCTTGCAGTTGATGGAGATTTGTGGGATGCACATGTGTGTATGTATACACATATATATATATATATATATATATATATATATATATATATATATATATATATATATATATATATATATATATATATATATATATATATATATATATATATATATATATATATATATATATATATATATATATATATATACAGTGAGGAAAATAAGTATCCCCTATAAGTATTCTAAGTTCTCCCCCTTAGAAATCATGGAGGGGTCTGAAATTGTCATCGTAGGTGCATGTCCACTGTGAAAGACATAATCTAAAAAAAAAAATCCAGAAATCACAATGTATGATTTTTTTAACTATTTATTTGTATGATACAGCTGCAAATAAGTATTTGAACACCTGTCTATCAGCTAGAATTTTGACCCTCAAAGACCTGTTAGTCTGCCTTTAAAATGTCCACCTCCACTCCATTTATTATCCTAAATTAGATGCACCTGTTTGAGGTCGTTAGCTGCATAAAGACACCTGTCCACCCCATACAATCAGTAAGAATCCAACTACTAACATGGCCAAGACCAAAGAGCTGTCCAAAGACACTAGAGACAAAATTGCACACCTCCACAAGGCTGGAAAGGGCTACGGGGAAATTGCCAAGCAGCTTGGTGAAAAAAGGTCTACTGTTGGAGCAAACATTAGAAAATGGAAGAAGCCAAACATGACTGTCAATCTCCCTCGAACTGGGGCTCCATGCAAGATCTCACCTCGTGGGGTCTCAATGATCCTAAGAAAGGTAAGAAATCAGCCCAGAACTACACGGGAGGAGCTGGTCAATGACCTGAAAAGAGCTGGGACCACCGTTTCCAAGGTTACTGTTGGTAATACACTAAGACGTCATGGTTTGAAATCATGCATGGCACGGAAGGTTCCCCTGCTTAAACCAGCACATGTCAAGACCCGTCTTAAGTTTGCCAATGACCATTTGGATGATCCAGAGGAGTCATGGGAGAAAGTCATATGGTCAGATGAGACCAAAATAGAACTTTTTGGTCATAATTCCACTAAACGTGTTTGGAGGAAGAAGAATGATGAGTACCATCCCAAGAACACCATCCCTACTGTGAAGCATGGGGGTGGTAGCATCATGCTTTGGGGGTGTTTTTCTGCACATGGGACAGGGCGACTGCACTGTATTAAGGAGAGGATGATCGGGGCCATGTATTGCGAGATTTTGGGGAACAACCTCCTTCCCTCAGTTAGAGCATTGAAGATGGGTCGAGGCTGGGTCTTCCAGCACACAGCCAGGATAACCAAGGAGTGGCACTGTAAGAAGCATATCAAGGTTCTGGCGTGGCCTAGCCAGTCTCCAGACCTAAAACCAATAGAGAATCTTTGGAGGGAGCTCAAACTCCGTGTTTCTCAGCGACAGGCCAGAAACCTGACTGATCTAGAGAAGATCTGTGTGGAGGAGTGGGCCAAAATCCCTCCTGCAGTGTGTGCAAACCTGCTGAAAAACTACAGGAAACGTTTGACCTCTGTAATTGCAAACAAAGGCTACTGTACCAAATATTAACATTGATTTTTTTTCAGGTGTTCAAATACTTATTTGCAGCTGTATCATACAAATAAATAGTTAAAAAATCATGCATTGTGATTTCTGGATTTTTTTTTTAGATTATGTGTCTCACAGTGGACATGCACGTACGATGACAATTTCAGACCCCTCCATGATTTCTAAGTGGGAGAACTTGCAAAGTTGCAGGGTGTTCAAATACTTATTTTCATCACTGTATATATATATATATAGCAAACATCAGCTCCCAGTAAGGTATAGCATAGTCTTTATCGGGGCAGGAGTGAAACCTCAGGTGGAGCCCAGGTCTTAGCTTGTGATTTGCAGCTGAAGGTTGACGTAGGGAAGCAACTGAGTTTCACGGAAAACAGGCCAGATTTGGTCTGGCTTGGAACATCTGACTGTTCCAAGCAAGTGGTTATTGGGAAGACCGTATAGCAGAGGCCCATGAGCGCAAGAAGAAGAAGAGCCACCAAGAACATCAGAGAAACTGTGGATCAAGAGGGGTGATCCATGGGGTAGTGCGCTACTTGGACTGATCCAAGTAGGCTGGGTTGCCGAGTAAGAGCGGAATAAAACACAGTAGGGGGGGAGTGGGGTAAGATGAGCCAGTGGGTAAATTGACCCGCCCCCTTTATCTTGGCAACTGTACAGTTTTATTGTCACGTGACCATATATTTTTTGGAACCGCTCATCATTTCTGCCAGACTGTGAAAATGAGAAGCACATGGGAGGAGTAGAAGGCACCTATTTACTTTATAAACTGTTTTTGGCTTGTCAACTGAACAATTTTAGCATAACAGATGTAATGGCTGTTACAGCAAAGCAAATTTGTCCAGGTCTAAAATGTTTACGATCCATATCCAAAATGGCAGCTATGGGGCAAAGTGAGCCAAATGATGTGGGGTAAATTGAGCCAGTGTTTTAACTCACCCTACCATAAGGCATTGTAGTTAAATTAAATATCTGAAGTATAAACTGGTATAATTTCAATGTAATGTTACACAACTGGTTGAGTTTATAATTTTCTTTTTAAAAAATGTTGATGAGAAGGGGAGCGAAATCTGAGTTTTTCACATGCTTGCAGAGAACGGCTTAGCAAAACAAGTTACTGGGTTGTCCTTGTTCGCGTTTTCTGGGTTGGTAGATGCCCTGAGGACCCGATTATAGCACTTAAACACAGGAAAAGTCTGATTTTCATGATATGTCCCCTTTAAAGCATATTAAAAACACCACATAGACATACTAACAACTTTAAAAACTCTCACCACTACTGATTCATACATTAAATCAGTAATTAAATATATGAATTTATTTGATAATATTCCATAGTTACACATTATTCTAAAGTTGTTGTTAAAAAACTAGCACTGGATTTTAATGTTCCTTTCTTATAATAGCAGGCTTCGTTTCTCAGTGATGTTTTAATGAATGTTTTGTTTCTCAAAGAAGTTCATGAAAAGAGTTCTTCCAGCTGAGAGAATTCCAGGAAGAATCGTTCTGTCTGTTCTCTGTGAAAATAGAAAAATCTCTTCACAGCGTTCCTCAAATATCGGTGTCACACACACACACACCTCAGCCCGCAGACGACACTGCTGGAGGAGGCTGTCAGCCGCGGCGTCTGATCACAGAAAGATGAAAGAGACAGAAACCGATTCTACATTTACTATCTTTCTCTCTATCTTTCTGTAGATACAAAAGAAACCAGCTCAATGTGGCCTGGCATGATTGTTGGAAACACATTATTTCCAGATGAACCACTATGATTTATCATGATGTATTCGGATTAGATAGAAGATCAAATGAAGAGCGGCATAAAGGTTCATGAATAAAAGTGAAATTTTCACTAAAATGAAAAATCTGTCGGCATTTATCCGCCCTCGTGTCGTTCCAAACATGTATGACTTTCTTTCTTCCATGAAACACAAAGGCTGTGTGTGTGTGTGTGTGTGTGTGTGTGTGTGTGTGTGTGTGTGTGTGTGTGTGTGTGTGTGTGTGTGTCATCCACTGCGTTTGTTTGAACTTAAGGTGAGAGTAAATTCCAGGGATCCGTAATAACAGTGTTGACCTGTGCTTCATATCCTCCACAGCTGGAGTGTTATTCTATAGAGAGACAGACAGAACAGAGACTGAGACAGATTGACGGAAAGCTTAAATGAGGACTACGGCTTGCATTCATCCTTAAGAATTGTGTTTCCATCCTAATCGTTTGTCTATCCATCCATCCATCCATCCATCCATCCTAATAGTTTGTCTATCTATCCATCCATCCATCTCGTTTGTCTATCCATCCATCCATCCATCCATCCATCCATCCATCCATCCTAATCGTTTGTCTATCTATCATCCATCCATCCATCCATCCATCCATCCATCCATCCAAATAGTTTGTCTATCTATCCATCCATCCATCCATCCTAATCGTTTGTCTATCTATCTATCCATCCATCCATCCATCCTAATAGTTTGTCTATCCATCCATCCATCCATCCATCCATCCATCCATCCATCCATCCATCCTAATCATTTGTCTATCCATCCATCCATCCATCCATCCATCCATCCTAATCGTTTGTCTATCTATCCATCCATCCATCCATCCATCCATCCATCCATCCATCCATCCATCCATCCATCCATCCATCCATCCATCCATCCATCCATCCATCCATCCATCCATCCTAATAGTTTGTCTATCTATCCATCCATCCATCCATCCATCCATCCATTCTAATCGTTTATCTATCTATCTATCTATCTATCTATCTATCTATCTATCTATCTATCTATCTATCTATCTATCTATCTATCTATCTATCTATCTATCTATCTATCTATCTATCTATCTATCTATCTATCTATCTATCTATCTATCTATCTATCTATCTATCTATCTATCCATCCATCCATCCTAATCGTTTGTCTAAATATCCATCCATCCTAATCGTTTGTCTATCTATCCATCCATCCTAATCGTTTATCCATCCATCCATCTCGTTTTTCTATCTATCCATCCATCTCGTTTGTCTATCTATACATCCATCTTAATTGTTTATCCATCCATCCATCCATCCATCCATCTCGTTTTTCTATCTATCCATCCATCCATCTTGTTTGTCTATCTTTCCATCCGTCCATCCATCCATCTCGTTTGTCTATCTATCCATCCATCCATCCATCCATCTCGTTTGTCTATCTATCCATCCATTCATCCATCCATCCATCCATCCATCTCGTTTGTCCATCCATTCATCCATCCATCCATCCATCCATCCTAATCGTTTGTCTATCCATCCATCCATCCATCCATCCAAATCGTTTGTCCATCCATCCATCCATCCATCCATCCATCCATCCATCCATCCTAGTCGTTTGTCTATCTATCCATCCATCCATCCATCCATCCATCCTAGTTGTTTGTCCATCCATCCGTCTATCTATCTATCCATCCTAATCGTTTATCCATCCATCCATACATCCATCCATCCATCCATCCATCTCGTTTGTCTATCTATCCATCCATTCATCCATCCATCCATCTTGTTTGTCCATCCATCCATCCATCCATGCATCCATCCATCCATCCATCCATCCATCCATCCATCCATCCATCCATCCATCCATCCATCCATCCTAGTCGTTTGTCTATCTATCCATCCATCCATCCATCCATCCATCCATCCATCCATCCATCCATCCTAGTCGTTTGTCCATCCATCCGTCTATCTATCTATCCATCCTAATCGTTTATCCATCCATCCATCCATCCATCCATCCATCCATCCATCCATCCATCCATCCATCCATCCATCCATCCATCCATCCATCCATCCATCCATCCATCCATCCATCCATCCATCCATCCATCCTAGTCGTTTGTCTATCTATCCATCCATCCATCCATCCTAGTCGTTTGTCCATCCATCCGTCTATCTATCTATCCATCCTAATCGTTTATCCATCCATCCATCCATCCATCCATCTCGTTTTTCTATCTATCCATCCATCTCGTTTGTCTATCTATCCATCCCGTTTGTCTATCTATCCATCCATCCATCCATCCATCCATCTCGTTTGTCTATCTATTCATGTCTATCTATCTATCTATCTATCTATCTATCTATCTATCTATCTATCTATCTATCTATCTATCTATCTATCTATCTATCTATCTATCCATCCATCCATCCTAATCGTTTGTCTAAATATCCATCCATCCTAATCGTTTGTCTATCTATCCATCCATCCTAATCGTTTATCCATCCATCCATCTCGTTTTTCTATCTATCCATCCATCTCGTTTGTCTATCTATACATCCATCTTAATTGTTTATCCATCCATCCATCCATCCATCCATCCATCCATCTCGTTTTTCTATCTATCCATCCATCCATCTTGTTTGTCTATCTATCCATCCGTCCATCCATCCATCTCGTTTGTCTATCTATCCATCCATCCATCCATCCATCTCGTTTGTCTATCTATCCATCCATTCATCCATCCATCCATCTCGTTTGTCCATCCATTCATCCATCCATCCATCCATCCATCCTAATCGTTTGTCTATCCATCCATCCATCCATCCAAATCGTTTGTCCATCCATCCATCCATCCATCCATCCATCCATCCATCCATCCATCCATCCATCCATCCATCCATCCATCCATCCATCCATCCATCCATCCATCCATCCATCCATCCATCCATCCATCCATCCATCCATCCATCCTAGTCGTTTGTCTATCTATCCATCCATCCATCCATCCATCCATCCTAGTTGTTTGTCCATCCATCCGTCTATCTATCTATCCATCCTAATCGTTTATCCATCCATCCATCCATCCATCCATCCATCCATCCATCCATCCATCCATCCATCCATCTCGTTTGTCTATCTATCCATCCATTCATCCATCCATCCATCCATCTCGTTTGTCCATCCATCCATCCATCCATCCATGCATCCATCCATCCATCCATCCATCCATCCATCCATCCATCCTAGTCGTTTGTCTATCTATCCATCCATCCATCCATCCATCCATCCATCCATCCATCCTAGTCGTTTGTCCATCCATCCGTCTATCTATCTATCCATCCTAATCGTTCATCCATCCATCCATCCATCCATCCATCCATCCATCCATCCATCCATCCATCCATCCATCCATCCATCCATCCATCCATCCATCCATCCATCCATCCATCCATCCATCCATCCATCCATCCATCCATCCATCCATCCATCCATCCATCCATCCATCCATCCATCCATCCATCCATCCATCCTAGTCGTTTGTCTATCTATCCATCCATCCATCCATCCATCCATCCTAGTCGTTTGTCCATCCATCCGTCTATCTATCTATCCATCCTAATCGTTTATCCATCCATCCATCCATCCATCCATCCATCCATCCATCCATCCATCTCGTTTTTCTATCTATCCATCCATCTCGTTTGTCTATCTATCCATCCCGTTTGTCTATCTATCCATCCATCCATCCATCCATCCATCTCGTTTGTCTATCTATTCATGTCTATCTATCTATCTATCTATCTATCTATCTATCTATCTATCTATCTATCTATCTATCTATCTATCTATCTATCTATCTATCTATCTATCTATCTATCTATCTATCTATCTATCTATCTATCGTTCTATCGTTCTATCGTTCTATCTATCGTTCTATCTATCGTTCTATCTATCGTTCTATCATTCTATCTATCGTTCTATCTATATCCTTGGCAGAAGTTTTAGTCGAGTTGAATTATTTCTCTCATTACACTCAAACTCTCCATCAGTTTCTTCAGTGCTCTGCATGAAGTCCTCCAGCATTGCTGAATAAAGCGGTTCAGGTGTGTGAGATTAAAGTAGCAGTGGTTCGCACGACGATCATCAGTACAATCGCGGAATAATCTGCATAATTCACGATAGCCCACTTAGCACAGATGTAGAGCACTTCAGCGGCATTGGTGAGTTCTTACAGGCCTCTGCTGAGAGCTCAGACTCATGTACCTTCACTGAAGCCTATATATTACAGCCGCCCACTTCATTCCCCCTATGGAGCGTTTCTTGATTTCGAGGGCTCTACGACTCCTGCTTGAATTCACAATGAGACCGTGTGCAATCTTCAGTGCTCATGAAAGGACGCAGGTTTCCTTTCTGAAGATCTGTGGGTTTAAAAAGGTTTAGGAGGCTTCAAAATTAGAGCTGTTATTGTGGTCTATGGGCCTCACACCTGGAGTTCAGCTGAGAAAAACTTAATCAAATATTTGAATGAACTTTCCATATATTGCTGGTCGTGTGTGTGAGAGTGTGTTTATACAGCATAAAACAACCTCAAATTTCACTGATAATATTCAGATACCTGCATCCAGGGTTGAGCAAACTTCAGAATTGAAGAATGTGAGCTGTGAGTGAGCTTGACCGGAATTGGCCATGACACACAGGAGAGTATTTGAAATTTGAAATGGGAAGGAAGACAGAAAGAGCTATTGCTTACTGAATCACTTTATCTATCTATCTATCTATCTATCTATCTATCTATCTATCTATCTATCTATCTATCTATCTATCCATCTATCCATCTATCCATCTATCCATCTATCCATCTATCCATCTATCCATCTATCCATCTATCTATCTATCTATCTATCTATCTATCTATCTATCTATCTATCTATCTATCTATCTATCTATCTATCTATCTATCTATCCATCCGTCCGTCCAACCATCCATCCATCCATCCATCCAGTTTGTACGTCCATCCATCCATCCATCCATCCATCCGTCCATCCGTCCATCCGTCCGTCCATCCAACCATCCATCCATCCATCCACCCATCCATCCATCCAGTTTGTCCATCCACCCATCCATCCATCCACCCATCCATCCATCCATCTCGTTTGTCCATCCACCCATCCATCCATCCACCCATCCATCCATCCATCTCGTTTGTCCATCCACCCATCCATCCATCCACCCATCCATCCATCCATCTCGTTTGTCCATCCACCCATCCATCCATCCACCCATCCATCCATCCATCTCGTTTGTCCATCCACCCATCCATCCATCCACCCATCCATCCATCCATCTCGTTTGTCCATCCACCCATCCATCCATCCATCTCGTTTGTCCATCCACCCATCCATCTCGTTTGTCTATCTATCCATCCATCCATCCATCCATCTCGTTTGTCTATCTATCCATCCATCCATCCATCCATCTCGTTTGTCTATCTATCCATCCATCCATCCATCTCGTTTGTCTATCTATCCATCCATCCATCCATCCATCTCGTTTGTCTATCCATCCATCCATCTCGTTTGTCTATCTATCCATCCATCCATCCATCCATCTCGTTTGTCTATCTATCCATCCATCCATCCATCCATCCATCCATCTCGTTTGTCTATCTATCCATCCATCCATCCATCCATCCATCTCGTTTGTCTAGTAGACAAACGAGATGGATGGATGGATGGATAGACAAACGAGATGGATGGATGGATGGATGGATAGATAGACAAACGAGATGGATGGATGGATGGATAGATAGACAAACGAGATGGATGGATGGATGGATAGATAGACAAACGAGATGGATGGATGGATGGATGGATAGATAGACAAACGAGATGGATGGATGGATGGATGGATAGATAGACAAACGTAAAGACAAGTGTAAAGTTTGGTGGAGGGGGGGATTATGGTGTGGGGTTGTTTTACAGGTGTTGGGTTTGGCCCCTTTAGTTCCAGTGAAAGGAACTCTTAATGCTTCAGCATACCAAGACATTTTGGACAATTTCATGGTCCCAACTTTGTGGGAACAGTTTGGGGATGGCCCATTCATGTTCCAACATGACTGTGCACCAGTGCACAAAGCAAGATCCATAAAGACATGGATGAGCCAGTTTGGTGTGGAGGAACTTGACTGGCCTGCACAGAATCCTGACCTCAACCTGATAGAACACCTTTGGGATGAATTAGAGCGGAGACTGCGAGCCAGGCCTTCTTGTCCAACATCACTGCCTGATAGAGAGATGGATAGAACGATAGATAGATATTTGTACATTTGTATTAAGTTTATATATGTCATAATATTAAAAAAATTATGAACCTTGAATTTCAATTCTGTAAATTCCTCTTTCTGTCAATACAATTTGTAGCACCTCTTGATATTTCTGGTGTCTAGAGTGTCGTATGAGACTCTGCAAAACTACAGAGGCATCACTCATTACTCCCCAATGATGCCATTAACGTTGTTTAGACCTTCACACACTCACATTTTAACATTTGCTTGTTTCCCAATCATCAGATCAATATATTCCATCCTAAATCATACTTCTCCTTGATGGCAAGAGTGTTTATTTTTAAAAATCAAATATCCATCACTACACACGGACGCATAAATACACACATCTATTCTGGCACGAAGAAAAAGCAATTATCTGAGAGATATTTAAATATTTCACAAAACTTTCTGATTGGTTTTGCTTTCAGCCTCTGTGTGTGTGTGTTTGCATGTGTTTGGTTGTTGATTCTGCGTTTGCCCGACGGGCACAGGAACTCTGTTCTGGCGTAAACACCAACAGGAGAAAATGAGCAGGTGCGTAAAGAGTGCCTCTCTGCCTCTTTCATCCTGATCAGCAGACGAGTCCCTGCAGAGAGAAATCAGCCTGTCCAGAAACAGCCGTGATTGGGCCGAATGTGAGCTTCACAGAGACACGGCAGTGAGAGATAAGGACGAAATGTCAGTCACGCTCAAACCCAGGCTGAGAGCATGCACTAGAAACATACAGTTTACACAGGTGTCAGGTCATCTACTCATCAAAAGTTTGGGCACACATTTTATTCATTGAGTTTTGTTATTTTAGAGTAGTAATAAAGCCATCAAAACTACATCCTTACACCATTTGTACTAACTATGAGTGGCGTTTTCCCATGTCTCTTTCAATTGACAGTAGTTTTTTGCCCATTTTCTGTTGTTCATCTACGGAGCTGGGAGTAAAAATGATATGTCGATGTTTTTGCATCCTTGCAAATGCTTTGCATTGCCCTGAGAAACTTTGTTTGCTCAAAAAACTTTTGAGTTCTTTGCGAGAAAACGCAATGCTTCCAAGGGGAATGCAAAAGTATTGAAATATAGAGGACTCATTCATGTCTGCAGGACAAGTGATATGGAACATGTTATGTAATAAAGTTACATTTTAGGGTTGTTTTGAGTCCATACTTCCTTAATTTTGAGCAATCGTAATATAGTGATGATAGCACCAATGTGAAAGAATGCAAATGAATTAAACCTGCCA
Source organism: Romanogobio albipinnatus (assembly GCA_023566225.1). Taxonomy (NCBI): domain Eukaryota; kingdom Metazoa; phylum Chordata; class Actinopteri; order Cypriniformes; family Gobionidae; genus Romanogobio; species Romanogobio albipinnatus. The sequence continues at coordinate 6,719,995 of CM042242.1, forward strand.
AGTGTGAACACACCCTTAGTTTTAGTTCATTATAATAACTCTGATGGAAACTGCTTCAGTGCTGTTGGAAACCCATCTCATCTTAAGCATAATTGCTTTACTATAAATGCTTAAGATGAGATGGTTTTCCAACAGCACTGAAGTAGTTTCAATCAGAGTTATTATAATGAACTAAAACTAAGGATGTGTTCACACTTGGCAGGTTTGGTTAAATTAAAACCAACTCTGTTGCGATTGCTCTGTTAGCGGACTGGACCCAGATTTTCAGGGGGTCTCAGTCTGCTTTCAAACCAACTCTGTTGCGATTGCTCTGTTAGCGGACGAGACCCAGATTTTCAGGGGGTCTCAGTCTGCTTCCAAACCAACTCTGTTGCAATTGCTCTGTTAGCGGACGAGATCCAGATTTTCAGGGGGTCTCAGTCTGCTTCCAAACCAACTCTGTTGCGATTGCTCTGTTAGCGGAAAAGACCCAGATTTTCAGGGGGTCTCAGTCCGCTTCCAAACCAACTCTGTTGCGATTGCTCTGTTAGCGGACTGGACCCAGATTTTCAGGGGGTCTCAGTCTGCTTTCAAACCAACTCTGGTGCGATTGCTCTGTTAGCGGACGAGACCCAGATTTTCAGGGGGTCTCAGTCTGCTTCCAAACCAACTCTGTTGCAATTGCTCTGTTAGCGGACGAGATCCAGATTTTCAGGGGGTCTCAGTCTGCTTCCAAACCAACTCTGTTGCGATTGCTCTGTTAGCGGAAAAGACCCAGATTTTCAGGGGGTCTCAGTCCGCTTCCAAACCAACTCTGTTGCGATTGCTCTGTTAGCGGACGAGACCCAGATTTTCAGGGGGTCTCAGTCCGCTTCCAAACCAACTCTGTTGCGATTGCTCTGTTAGCGGAAAAGACCCAGATTTTCAGGGGGTCTCAGTCTGCTTCCAAACCAACTCTGTTGCGATTGCTCTGTTAGCGGACGAGATCCAGATTTTCAGGGGGTCTCAGTCTGCTTCCAAACCAACTCTGTTGCGATTGCTCTGTTAGCGGACGAGATCCAGATTTTCAGGGGGTCTCAGTCTGCTTCCAAACCAACTCTGTTGCGATTGCTCTGTTAGCGGACGAGACCCAGATTTTCTGGGGGTCTCAGTCTGCTTTCAAACCAACTCTGGTGCGATTGCTCTGTTAGCGGAAAAGACCCAGATTTTCAGGGGGTCTCAGTCTGCTTCCAAACCAACTCTGTTGCGATTGCTCTGTTAGCGGAAAAGACCCAGATTTTCAGGGGGTCTCAGTCTGCTTCCAAACCAACTCTGTTGCGATTGCTCTGTTAGCGGACGAGACCCAGATTTTCAGGGGGTCTCAGTCTGCTTCCAAACCAACTCTGTTGTGATTGCTCTGTTAGCGGACGAGACCCAGATTTTCTGGGGGTCTCAGTCTGCTTTCAAACCAACTCTGGTGCGATTGCTCTGTTAGCGGACGAGACCCAGATTTTCAGGGGGTCTCAGTCTGCTTCCAAACCAACTCTGTTGCGATTGCTCTGTTAGCGGAAAAGACCCAGATTTTCAGGGGGTCTCAGTCTGCTTCCAAACCAACTCTGTTGCGATTGCTCTGTTAGTGGACTGGACCCAGATTTTCTGGGGGTCTCAGTCTGCTTTCAAACCAACTCTGGTGCAATTGCTCTGTTAGCGGACGAGACCCAGATTTTCAGGGGGTCTCAGTCTGCTTCCAAACCAACTCTGTTGCGATTGCTCTGTTAGCGGACTGGACCCAGATTTTCTGGGGGTCTCAGTCTGCTTTCAAACCAACTCTGGTGCGATTGCTCTGTTAGCGGACGAGACCCAGATTTTCAGGGGGTCTCAGTCTGCTTCCAAACCAACTCTGTTGCGATTGCTCTGTTAGCGGAAAAGACCCAGATTTTCAGGGGGTCTCAGTCTGCTTCCAAACCAACTCTGTTGCGATTGCTCTGTTAGCGGAAAAGACCCAGATTTTCAGGGGGTCTCAGTCCGCTTCCAAACCAACTCTGTTGCGATCGCTCTGTTAGCGGACGAGACCCAGATTTTCAGGGGGTCTCAGTCCGCTTCCAAACCAACTCTGTTGCGATTGCTCTGTTAGCGGAAAAGACCCAGATTTTCAGGGGGTCTCAGTCTGCTTCCAAACCAACTCTGTTGCGATTGCTCTGTTAGCGGACGAGATCCAGATTTTCAGGGGGTCTCAGTCTGCTTCCAAACCAACTCTGTTGCGATTGCTCTGTTAGCGGACGAGATCCAGATTTTCAGGGGGTCTCAGTCTGCTTCCAAACCAACTCTGTTGCGATTGCTCTGTTAGCGGACGAGACCCAGATTTTCTGGGGGTCTCAGTCTGCTTTCAAACCAACTCTGGTGCGATTGCTCTGTTAGCGGAAAAGACCCAGATTTTCAGGGGGTCTCAGTCTGCTTCCAAACCAACTCTGTTGCGATTGCTCTGTTAGCGGAAAAGACCCAGATTTTCAGGGGGTCTCAGTCTGCTTCCAAACCAACTCTGTTGCGATTGCTCTGTTAGCGGACGAGACCCAGATTTTCAGGGGGTCTCAGTCTGCTTCCAAACCAACTCTGTTGCGATTGCTCTGTTAGCGGACGAGACCCAGATTTTCTGGGGGTCTCAGTCTGCTTTCAAACCAACTCTGGTGCGATTGCTCTGTTAGCGGACGAGACCCAGATTTTCAGGGGGTCTCAGTCTGCTTCCAAACCAACTCTGTTGCGATTGCTCTGTTAGCGGAAAAGACCCAGATTTTCAGGGGGTCTCAGTCTGCTTCCAAACCAACTCTGTTGCGATTGCTCTGTTAGCGGACTGGACCCAGATTTTCTGGGGGTCTCAGTCTGCTTTCAAACCAACTCTGGTGCAATTGCTCTGTTAGCGGACGAGACCCAGATTTTCAGGGGGTCTCAGTCTGCTTCCAAACCAACTCTGTTGCGATTGCTCTGTTAGCGGACTGGACCCAGATTTTCTGGGGGTCTCAGTCTGCTTTCAAACCAACTCTGGTGCGATTGCTCTGTTAGCGGACGAGACCCAGATTTTCAGGGGGTCTCAGTCTGCTTCCAAACCAACTCTGTTGCGATTGCTCTGTTAGCGGAAAAGACCCAGATTTTCAGGGGGTCTCAGTCTGCTTCCAAACCAACTCTGTTGCGATTGCTCTGTTAGCGGAAAAGACCCAGATTTTCAGGGGGTCTCAGTCCGCTTCCAAACCAACTCTGTTGCGATCGCTCTGTTAGCGGACGAGACCCAGATTTTCAGGGGGTCTCAGTCCGCTTCCAAACCAACTCTGTTGCGATTGCTCTGTTAGCGGAAAAGACCCAGATTTTCAGGGGGTCTCAGTCTGCTTCCAAACCAACTCTGTTGCGATTGCTCTGTTAGCGGAAAAGACCCAGATTTTCAGGGGGTCTCAGTCCGCTTCCAAACCAACTCTGTTGCGATTGCTCTGTTAGCGGACGAGACCCAGATTTTCAGGGGGTCTCAGTCCGCTTCCAAACCAACTCTGTTGCGATTGCTCTGTTAGCGGAAAAGACCCAGATTTTCAGGGGGTCTCAGTCTGCTTCCAAACCAACTCTGGTGCGATTGCTCTGTTAGTGGACGAGATCCAGATTTTCAGGGGGTCTCAGTCTGCTTCCAAACCAACTCTGGTGCGATTGCTCTGTTAGCGGACGAGATCCAGATTTTCAGGGGGTCTCAGTCTGCTTCCAAACCAACTCTGTTGCGATTGCTCTGTTAGCGGACGAGATCCAGATTTTCAGGGGGTCTCAGTCTGCTTCCAAACCAACTCTGTTGCGATTGCTCTGTTAGCGGAAAAGACCCAGATTTTCAGGGGGTCTCAGTCCGCTTCCAAACCAACTCTGTTGCGATTGCTCTGTTAGCGGACTGGACCCAGATTTTCAGGGGGTCTCAGTCTGCTTCCAAACCAACTCTGTTGCGATTGCTCTGTTAGCGGAAGAGACAGAGATTTTCTGGGGGTCTCAGTCTGCTTCCAAACCAACTCTGTTGCGATTGCTCTGTTAGCGGACTGGACCCAGATTTTCTGGGGGTCTCAGTCTGCTTCCAAACCAACTCTGTTGCGATTGCTCTGTTAGCGGAAAAGACCCAGATTTTCAGGAGGTCTCAGTCTGCTTCCAAACCAACTCTGTTGCGATTGCTCTGTTAGCGGACGAGACCCAGATTTTCGGGGGGTCTCAGTCCGCTTTCAAACCAACTCTGTTGCGATTGCTCTGTTAGCGGAAGAGACAGAGATTTTTCTCAGTCCGCTTCCAAACCAACTCTGTTGCGATTGCTCTGTTAGCAGAAGAGACAGAGATTTTCAGGGGGTCTCAGTCTGCTTCCAAACCAACTCTGTTGCGATTGCTCTGTTAGCGGAAGAGACAGAGATTTTCTGGGGGTCTCAGTCTGCTTCCAAACCAACTCTGTTGCGATTGCTCTGTTAGCGGACGAGATCCAGATTTTCAGGGTGTCTCAGTCCGCTTCCAAACCAACTCTGTTGCGATTGCTCTGTTAGCGGACGAGACCCATATTTTCTGGGGGTCTCAGTCTGCTTCAAAACCAACTCTGTTGCGATTGCTCTGTTAGCGGACGAGACCCAGATTTTCAGGAGGTCTCAGTCCACTTCCAAACCAACTCTGTTGATCTCCCCTTCCGACAATCCTATGGTTCTACAGATTATCCTACCATATTTTCCTGTGATGTGAGGTGTGTTAAGAATTATTGAACGTTGAATATTTCTGATCATTAATCCTTTTGTGTGGGACAAACTTTTGTGTGCACACACTCTGTAGATTGTCACATGGAACGAAACAATACCCAATCGGAAAGCGAGCTGACGGAAAAAAATCTGGGTCTCGTTCGCTAACAGAGAAATTGCACCAGAGTTGGTTTGGAAGCAGACTGAGACCTTTTTCACGAATTTCCCTCTTTTCACTTTTCCCCAGGAACTAGGAACTTTGGGGCGGTACTCGGTGTGTTTCGACCGCAGGAACCAGGGTCTAAATGAAGTTCCGGGTAAATATTTCCCCCTCCGAGCGGCCCTGCTCCCGAGGTGGTACTTTTTCAAAGTTCGGGAACTTTCGGAGGTGGGACTTGGTCGCTGAACATGCTGATTGGTTGAGCTCACGCAGCATTTTATTTCAACCAGCATTTTTAAAAGTCTTTTGCAAGGATCGTTCAGTAAATATCAGTCTTGCTCTTTCTGACCGATGGCGCGCGTTTGTCTCAGCCATTGCACAGTCAATGACCGTAATAGCTGATAATAACATACTTTGTCATATTTTAAATCTAGCTTTACGAGCATTTAAGAATACGCTTTAGTATCAGTGCTCGTCTCTTTTCCACCGTTTTGTTAATGACCTCTTTAGTAAACCAATACATAACCAGCAAAAGCAGCGCTGCTTGCATCTCCTCCACTTGTTATTCTTGCAGACAGTGTCGCACAAAAATTATTACTGTCCGTCGCAGACTGGGAGGAGCAGTCATGCCGCGCGCAGTCCTACATCACCGGACTAATTTGCCTAATCGTCTCGGTACTTTAGACCGCAGTGGAAACGCAGACAGCAGCAGGTCTGGGGGAAAAAAGTTCCTGTTAAAAAAGTTCCTGGTACAAATTGTTCCGGGTAATTTAGGTGGAAACGGGGCATAAGGCTGTGTCTGAAATTGCATTGGTAATCCGGACGTACCTACTACATTTGCCATGTTGTCATTATCACATGACCTACCAACGTCAGTTACGTCACGTCACCAGCATTCACAAATCCTCTCCCCTCCCGTGGTCTCATGGGATAGTAAAGTGTCCATCGGATGCACCCTTCAGAATTTCGCTGGAAGTAGTAGGTCATCCGGGTACTTGTTGCCTCCTGGTTTATGAGTACTGTGAATTCAGACATACTTCTTTTGTCACAAACTGTTTTTCTCCTTCTATAGGAGCAATGCGATTTTGGATGCAGCCTCATATTGCCATTTCTTCTTGCCCGTTGTCCGCCATGTTTGTTTACTCTAAAGTCACATTTGACCGTGAGAGATGTGTTCACAGTCTGGACTCTGGTTGTTTGTGAATCTGTTAGTGTGTGTTGCGCTGTTTTGGTCACGCCACGACACTCTAGGAACAAAAATATTAAATCTATGATTTTTTTTATCTTCATGTTTGTGGGGTCTCATGTTTTGTAGATCTGAGATGTTTTAAAAAATCTTTTAGTGTGTGCTAGCCTTAACAGAATCCCTGCCACTATTTTAACTCCTTTAAGCATTTCAAAAGCTTTTTGTGAGTTCTCAAGTGGTAAAAATACCATCATATGTACGCACACAGCATTTAGCCCCGCACACAGCATCGTTTTGTATGTTTGGTAAGTTCATCGTCCATCTCTTTTGCCCACTTTCAAACACTTCTGTCCTGATTTCTTCGAGGGGAGGGTCTATGGGGGGTAGATGTATGGGCTTTTTGAGATCTTTCAATCTAATGGACGCAAATAAGCTCACGCAATTTACATATGAACACGTCCGGAGACGGCAGATTAACATACGGAGAGCATCAGCTTTCATTTCTGCTCTGACAGCCACAAGATCAGCCAAACACTGTGTGTGTGTTCGAAAACAGGAATGGTGAGAGATCATTGTGCTTGGTACAGATTTTGTCTTTAAACCAAACTTGGGTCTCCAGCCGACAAAGTTTAAATCCCCTCTGGCTAGAGCGCTTCCCATAATGTTTCTGCATTAGGTCAGTAGGAGGAGAGTAGGCGGTCTTTTGTGGCTGTTTGAACACATTCGACCACATGAGCGTTTACACTACAAAAGCAATCCGATCTAATTCGTTTTCGACTACCTCTGGAAGTGGTCAAAAGTGGACAAGCTCAAAACCTTTTAGACCCCGTTTACACCTGTATTTAGCGTCATCCACGGCCAAAACTTATCTTAATACCAGGTCCAAACAGGCCTTCATTCATTAGTGATCTATAATTAGTGCTGATTATTTGTCTTTTATTTTAAATTCATCAACCTTTTTTCTGTGTATTATTTCCACTACTTTTGGACCCAAATGCAGAATTATGTATGTTCTGAACTTAAATCAGGCAGACTTACGACAAATATTTGAAACCGGTGTTGTATACAGCAATATGCTCTCTAACAAGCACAGCGTGATGACAATATGAGCATATTGAGAACAACTATCACATACAAGGGTGTGTGTGTGTGTCTTTAGAAGCCTGAACCTGAAAGATCGTGAAGGCGCTCATTTTATGATGCTATTGTAGAAAGATATGTATGTGAAAGGTATAGAAATGTGTATGTGTGTGTGTGTGTTGAGTTGACAATAGGACTGAATACAGTAATCTAAGGGTTATGTTTGAAAGCTGGGATTTGGGTTACCTTTCCTAGATGCAATGAGAGAAAATGCATGGGGAAGTGTGCATGCACGCACGAGTGATAATGTGGGCGCCGCGTTTGTCACAGCTGGAGAGCGTGAGCAACTGATTGGTTGATTTTTCTCCCCTGCTGAGCCAATGAGAGGGTGATATTTCTACCCTATTCCCTCCAGACGAGCTCTCAGCAGCCTCCAGGTACACCGCTGCGACACACTTTTACACACGACCGCGCACACAAACACACATGCCTGCGTCTCACTCGCCTGATTGACACAGTGTCAATGCACCAGATGCATATGCAAAGAGATTAAAATGTGAGGCTATGCAATGCTCTCGTTGAGCAGCAGTGGTGATGACTTCTCATCTTTGTATGTGGAGAAATGTACATCTTGTTGTAAAACCTAACTAGGCAGCATTTTAAGGCATCAATGACTTGGCTGTTCCAAACTTGAGTGATTAATCATTTTGACAGCACTAGTATATACACCGATCAGCCATAACATTGTGACCACTGACAGGTAAAGTGAACACTGATTATCTCCATCACAGCACCTGTTAGTGGGTGGGATATATTAGGCAGCAAGTGAACATTTTGTCCTCAAAGTTGATGTGTTAGAAGCAGGACAAATGGGCAAGCGTAAGGATTTGAGTGAGTTTGACACAAATTGTGATGGCTAGACGATTGGGTCAGAGCATCTCCAAAACTGCAGCTCTTGTGGGGTGTTCCTGGTCTGCAGTGGTCAGTCTCTATCAAAAGTGCTCCAAGGAAGGAACAGCGGTGAACCGGTGACAGGGTCATGGGTGGCCAGGGCTCATTAATGCAAGTGGGGAGCGAAGGCTGGCCCGTGAACAGTTGTGTATATATGGTATATAGACACAAAAATGTTTCTTGAGATATTAGCAGGCCTTTTTGTGATTAAACACTGTGTCTAAAAAAAGTATTTGCCTGCTTGCAATTTCCTTTTAATGTCTCCACAATGTTCTTTTTCTAAAATGTGTGCTATCGTTTTACAAAATTGCTCAAGCTCTGAGTCAGTGTTGCCCTGAGGAGTTAGCTTTGAAGCTAATTAAAACGTTTGATAATTTCAGAAGCATAGGCAGGATGAATGCGTGTGCAGGGCAGGGATTGCATGAGGACGTCCTGATATTACGTGTCCCTGAGCAGCCCATCAGGTGTAGCCGTATGGATTTCACTAACGTATTTCTGTCTCTGTGCAGGTGGAATGGCTGAAGAACGAAGAGATTATCGATCCTGCAGACGATCGGAATTTCTACATCACCATCGATCATAACCTGATCATCAAACAGGCCCGGCTTTCTGACACGGCTAACTACACATGCGTCGCTAAGAACATCGTTGCTAAGAGGCGGAGCACCACGGCTACAGTCATCGTCTATGGTGAGTATCATGCACAAATCCGGTTTAAATGTCATATTGACAGACCGGATCGTAAAAATTCCGTCATAATCTATTATTACCCGGCATTTAAATTTTCATATTTTACTGATAATAAGACATTTAATAGCCTAGCTTCTGTTTTCGTTCACATTTTCATTTTTAGTCACAAACTTACAGGACAAGCATATAAGCTATGCATTTATTTATATTACGAAAAGAAAGTTGAACAAAGACTGTGTCACTTTTCAACAGTTGTCGCGGATCATGAGTGAACGCGATCGTCCCTTCCTCTTTACTACTTTAGGCTACAGAACGAAATAAACATGAATGAACATCAGAAAATATGTTGAAAGACACAGTACAACTTAACAAAATCCATGTCATGTCTCATGTAATCACTCAATCAGTGTTGCAAACAATGTCCAGGGGCGTTTCTGGGGGGTGGGAGGTGTTGGGGGGGCGTGTCAACATGCTTGGCCCTACTCTGGCCCCCCTAAATTTGGAATTGTAACGCACCAAACAATTTTCTGAAACTGGTTGCAATGTGCAGTTTTTGCTGTGGCGGTATGTGATGAAAAGAGTAATTTATTGTGTCATCATAACCAATAACCAATGCAGAGAAGCAAAACCGCATGAGGAGGCTGCGCGCTGTGTCTGTTTATGAATGATTTGTCACTCTGTCTGCGTTCGCTCAAATAGTCGTAAAACGTGGGCTAAAATGGTTGCTATGCACTTAATTATAGATAAAATAAGCTCTTTATACACGTGTTGTGTGTAACTTCAACCATACGCAGCAGTGATACTGTAGATTGGTTTTACTGACTTGACGACTTTGAACTTACGTTCATTTAAACATATACTGGTAGTTTTTCAATGGCTAATTTCTCCGAACACGTCCACATATGCAATCTTTGATCATATTCCGAATTAGGAGGTCATTATAATGCAGCCAAAGATAAATGATGACCAACGCAATGAAAGAACCAATGGCAATAAAAAAGGCAGGTCCCAGGCACTCAGTCAAACGTAAACAGAGGAGAAGGAATGAATTAAAAAGCCTTTATTAAGTATGGCTTAAGTCATATTTAAAAAAACTACAAGAGCCAACATGTTTTGACCAAACAGATGGTCTTCTTCAGGGCAAAGCGGCACACAAGATGAGAATGACACAAACTTATAAGTTGAACCCCACCCATAGTCAGAAAGCATTCAATTAGCCTAATAAGGCCTAATATAATCAATTAACCCAATGAGGCAATCAGGTCTACAAGATTGGAGAACCAACGTAATGAGCAAAAACATTTTAAATATGACTTAAGCCAAACTTAATAAAGGCTTTTTAATTCATTCCTTCTCCTCTGTTTACGTTTGACTGAGTGCCTGGGACCTGCCTTTTTTATTGCCATTGGATTTTTCCCTACTCCAAGAGCACCTATTGCGGACTGTTTAACTCTACCTGAGTGCCGGGTTGAACCCTTTGCAGTGCAATGAAAGAACCGTTCATGAGCGACTTTCACAGAGATGGTGTTTCACCACAGAGATACCCGAGAAAAGACATAGGAAAAAGAAAATTTTTAATTTCAGTCATGTTCACGTATAGCGAGAAATAATATTTCTCATCCAGTGTTGCTTATACAGTATTAGATGTATAATAAACAATAAATGAAACAATCATGACTATATAGCCTGTGCAAAGCACTAACAGAGAATAGATGTAGGCCACAAAATAACATGTAAAATAAATGGTTTACTTTTGCTTTTATAAATTGTAGGGCTGTAATCTCCCAGTCGATTAGTCGATACGTTCTGGCTCGACCAAAATTCTGATTGGTCGATTTTTTGCCATTTCATTAGTTTTGCCGCGCCGCATTCATTTCATCAGGTGGAGAGCACTAATTGCTAATGGAGGTGTTTTCAGAGCACCCCTGTTTCACAGGTAATAGTCTGTCCTTAGAACACCCCCTTGTTTCCACTTCTTTTGGATTAGCCCAACCCACTGGTGAAGAGAAGTCTCTCGCTGGTCCTTTGTTTTTCATTCCCCGCTGGCTCAAACGCACGTCCATAGCGGTAAACTTGAGGAACGCCCATCAACATACACATGAGGGGAAGCGGCACAACACCACGCTTCAGTAGTGCTGCAAAAGTGAATCTGTACTGTCGGTTTTGCCGTGTTCATTTCATCAGGTGGAGAGCACTAATTGCTAATGGGTAATCACAGGTAACAGTCTGTCTTCAGAACACCCCCTTGTTTCCACTTCTTTTGGATTAGCCCAACCCACTGGAGAAGAGAGACAGATTGAAGAAGGCTAGTTTGCTGTATATTATTTATTTAATTGGGAGAGCGTTTTTTCTGCTCTTGATCTGGCTTGTTTAATAAATATAACTTTTTTATTAAAATGGACGTACCTTTTGTGTTTAAGAGTAAAAGCTTTAAGTTAATAGTCTTCGTGCCACGAAGCTGAGCTGATCCTATGTTCACAGAGCGGCTGAAATAATAGTGTCTGTCAGTTAATATAATACATATGACAAAAACAGTTGTCTAAATTATGTTGCATATTCCTCAAAAGTTCTTGTGATGATATCACTAGTTGACAACATAGTACCATATTTTCGGAAATCATAGGCTATGATATTGCGCAGGTGCACGTGATGCAACGCTGTTGAGCCAAAAGACTCAGTGTCAGACTCATTTCAGTGCAAAATAATCAGGTCAAAAACGATTTAATATACTGCAAATAGCCTACTAGTTTTTTATGTTTATTTATAATTAATTTAGGCAGACAACAAGGCTACCAAGTACTGCGCACAGTGCGCAGCTAATTAATTGAACGTTTTTTAGTCGATTTTTAGTCGAAAATGCAGAAAAGTGCCTAGATTAGAGATGCACCGATTGCAATTTTTTGGGCCGATTCCGATTCTTTGTTAATGAGATCGGCCGATATCGATTTTTGCCGATTCCGATTTTATTTTTAAGAACTATAATTGACAGCATATACAAACAAAAATCCACTTTTTCTTCAAAGCAATTTTTTTTTATTCTAAAATAAATTATTAAACATTACAACAGGATCTTCTCTCACTTAAACAACTCTCAAAAAATATGTGTTCTGTGCCTGGAAAGAAGTAGAAATAACAAATAACAGAAAATCAGTTGCTTTATGAAACAAAACATTAAAAAAATTGACCATTTTCTCTTTTTTACTAAAGTACAAAAGATCCTTTGAATGAACAAACCTGAAGTGTACAATACTCCTCCAAATAATAGTTCAGTAATTTGGGTAATGAATGTAGCTGGAAACTAGGGATGTCACGGTACCAAAATTCCAGTAGTCGGTACCAATACCATAAAAATTTTATGGTACTTGGTACCACAGCTAAATGGTTATATATGTATATATATATATATATATATATATATTTTTTTTTTTTACCATTTAAAAATGTTTATTAAATGTATTAAGTTTATTATTTATGATGATAATCATTATAAGTAAATAATACATAAACATTTAAAGGCTGTATGCTGTTTACAAGTAAACATTGTTCATAAAAAAAAGATCAAGTGAAAAATAATCAACCATTTAAGCATAATGATTATTAGTAGTAGAGACGTATTATTATTACATAGAGCCGGCGCTAAATCTACAGTAGGCTACAATAGTAGCCTACGGAGCCCGGCAGGTCACCTATAGGAGAAAAAAAAAAAACTATCCGTGCCGACGGTTTTGCAATCCGTTCCCTCAGTTTATAAAACGTGATCACGATTTCTTAAATGCCCACGGATTAATAAACCGTACCCACGAATTTCCAATCCGTGCGCTCAGATTTTGCAAACCGTACCCTCGGTTTTTAAATCTGTTCCCACAAATTCATAATCCGTGCGCACGGTTTGTAAAAACTTTACTCTTCATTTTAGAAGAAGAACAGCAAACTCCCAGGTAGCCTACGTGTTAACGAATCTTATTGTTTTATTGTGTATTATTCATCAAATTATATTAACTGCAGTGATTCTCTATAAACGGGTGGCAGAATACAACGATTTAATAAGAATTATGTGCGTCAAAATCTTGTTTAACTGTAATAATCAATACAAGATTACTTGTCAAATAAATAAATGAACTTGAAATAATTTTACTTCACGTGTAGAGATTGTGATACAGTATATGGCCAAATAAAAATTACTTTCAATAATCCGATATACTAATATATACTAATATAAATATTAGTTTGAATGTCAGTAACCAAACCATTTCAGTGCTTCTTCTTTATTCACATTTGGAACGACATGGTCGAACGGAATGGTGATAGAATTAAAATTTTTAGGTGAACTACCTTTAAATAGGTAGTTTAACTATAAATGTTAACATGTGCCCCCTAAAAGCACAAGTGGCCCCTGCCCCAGTTACCTTGGTCTAGAACCGTCACTGACAATGTCACGTAACATTATACCTCAGAAAAGCCATTCGTTGACCATAAATTTGATAGTCAGCCAGAAAAATAACTCTAGAGAGGAGCATTTTGCCAAATATATGCACCATATTACATCATCACTACTGTTCGTTAATATTTATTGAATCCGTCAAGATTTTATGACAGCTTGAAGAAGGCACGAAGATGATGAATAAAGTTCAAACACAAATTTTATCCACAGGCAAACACAAATGTAAAAGGGACCGGACCAACACTGAGTAAGAGCGAGGAACTAATATACACATGGTGATGATCTAGATAGCGAACAGCTGTGATGATTAGTGTCCATGGGAACCGATGAGGGGTGGGAAAATCCAAAGGAACACAAACTAAATCAAACTAACAGTCCATGAAAATGAAACAAACAAACACAATTGACTTATCGTGACAGCAGCCTCCATTTAAAACAAAACTAAATGGATTAGAAACCTAATTATGTAAGTATAAGTATTATAACGTTATTGTTATAAAATGAACTTAAACTGTGTGCTCGCCTGTGTGTAATCAGACGCATCGACTTGGACAGACTTCTCGTGTCAGTTTTCATTTTATTCTGAAACAAAGAATGCTCTGCTGCCACACTAGAGCGACAGGGGTGATGTGACAAATTTTTGGTTGACGTGACCTCTGGTGCCGAGTGCTGTTGTGTTGACCAGCTCTTCACAGGGGATTGTCTAGCTGACAAGGTCTCTGCTGCCATTCAGGGCTGCGTTGTGGCCGTGTCTGTGCCGGTCCTCCATCTGATCTGGATACTGACCAGTTATGGCTGACTCTGGCGGGGCTGGACTGAGGCTAAAATTCGGCCCTGGACAAATCCAACCCATGTGGCCCATAAGTTCCCCCGTGAATGTTTTTGCTAGGGTAAGGGCCTTAAAGGGGTCCTATTATGCCCCTTTTTACAAGAGTGTGTATGTGAAGTTTCAGCTCAAAATACCCCACAGATATTTTTTATAGCATGTTAAAATTGTCACTTTTTGTGAGTGTCCCTTTAAATGCAAATGAGCTGCTGCTCCCGGCCCCCTTTCTAGAAGAGGGTGGAGCTTCAAGAGCTCTTGTTAGCAGCTCTGATTACCTCACGCAACACACGCACTGAAAATGTCATAAACTGTTCAGCCTTTTATGCTCAAACCGGACAAAGAAGAAGGGAAAACATGTAGAATGCAACAGGACGTTTCTGAACGGTTAGTTGATGAATTTATGTAGCTGATGTGGCGTTAACAATCTTAAAGTCATTGATTAGCATATTCTGTCACGATAATCTATAAATCGCTTCTTTGGGAACTGTTGTAAGATGCCTTCAGGGCCAGAGAATATATGCTGCATAGATAGAACAGGTACAGTTTTTTAACGACTGTTGTCATCTTGCTTTTATGACATGCTATTGCATTTTTGTTACGCACTGTATTACAATAAAAGTGAAAAGACGGATGTGACAGCTTGAGCAGACTCCTAAATGTACTACAACAACTCTTCCTCTTCTCTAAAGCAGCGCAACATGGCCTCACCCTCTTTGTTGCGTGTTCCGGGGTGCGGGGTTTATGTACATTTTACTACAATAAGCTCATTGTACCAGCCGTTTGTTGTAGTCCTTAAAGGTCCCATGGCATGGCATTTTTCTATTATTTTATAGTGTTTCCTGAGGTGTACTTATATTGTTAGTATGATTTTTACATCATAAAATGTCATAATTTAGAAATAAAAGGCATTTTTTCAATACTGCTGTTTGCCCTGTGGCTGAATGCCCTGCTTGAAGAGGCGTGTCTGCTGTGAGACTTCAGTAAAAACGCCCACTGTTGTGATTGGCTGACATCTTTGCATTTTAAATGAGCGGAGGGGGCGTGGTTTAACGAGGCACGAGCGACGGATGGACCTGAGTGAGTTCACTTCTCATCAGTTCTCAGTCTCAGTTCAGGGTGAACTGTTGTAGTTACAGCATATACTTCAGGTTATTAGTTTATTTCTAGTCGGAGGGGCTGTCACTCATGTCAGAAAGTTAGTAACTTTAGTAAATGATGGATCAGCGCTGACTCGAGACGCGAACCGTTTAGAACGATTCAGTCCGATTTGGTGAACTGGTTCGGTTCACTAAAAAGAACCGATTCAAAAGAATGATTCGTTCGCGAACCGGACATCATGGAGACGGAGCGATTGCTAACAAAGTTATTTATAGTAACTTCTGAGTTATGAGAGCGCTGTCAGTCAGCGCGAGTTTATTGTGTTTGTATCTGAGAGTTCTGAATAAACACGAGTCCCAGTCACACCGAGTCCGTATTCATCATTATTCTACCAACTTTGTAACACATGCAATGTACCATTACAGCGAGATGAACGAGTTAGTAAGTGTTGAGTATAGCATTATTTATAGATATGTTCCAATCATATGAATAGCGTCAGTGACGCACATTGAGTAACGTTACACAGCGCAAACAAAGACACAACAACAGTAATCGAATGTAATCCAGTTTATTGTGGGGAAAGATGGCTAGCCTAGCCCAGATATTCTCACGCTTACCCTCCTTCTGCTTAATCTCACGCCGCGTTTGGTGCCTCCGCTGTGGGCCAGATGCAGTACTGGGGGTCGGGGATGTTGAAGGCCGAGTTTCGGCGTGTGTGAGGTTTATCTCTAAAGATGTGGCTGCTGATGTTAAACAGAAAAGACTGTATGCACATTTTAGAACCGGTAGACGCGACGAGGACGTACAAAAACACTGACTCACAAGATAGAAAACACGAAAACACCGTTCTGTCGGGAGAGTATAGTATAGTAGAGTATAGTATAGTAATAATTAGCTACACATAAGAGATCACTGATCACAGATCAGAAGGAACTGAAGAAAGACTTCTGTTTTCATTTATACATCCAAACACTGAGAAACTGCCAGAGTTCACTCGTTCACAAGTAACGTTAATGATCTCGAGTGTTTGCATGGGCGTGCCAGATTCTCTGGGCGGAGGAAAGGGAGGTAACCGCTCCTGCTTGGACGTCAAAACAGGAGACTTCAGGATTGGCTCGTCTGGCCTGTCATTTTCTCAAAGGCAGAGAGAGACAGCCAGAACTCGGGTTTACACCGATCAACATTTCTATCCACTTGGGGACAATATTCAGGCTAGGGGAACTCATATTAATGTTGAAAAACCTCATAAAATGAACATTTCATGCCATGGGACCTTTAAAAAGTGATTTCTGTAAAAGAAAATATCTCCCTTTGCTTTGAACTTTGAGCGCCGTAACTTTGCAGATACTGTTTATGCTCAAACAGCAACATTACACACTAAAGGCCTGTTCACACCGGGACGATTTGCGCGCGCGTTTATCGCCGACGTTTAACGCCTTGTGACTAAACAAAGGGCGCCAATACGAGTGTGCACACCGACGCGCAAAACGGCAGGCGTAAAAGCGTCATTTAAAAAAAAAAAAAACTTTGTTTTTTTTTATTTTGTCGTGGCGCGTTAAAAGCTGGCCGACCAATGAGATCAGCGCTTTTGTTCACGTGGCTGGAGCTGCTGAAGTGACAGTAAAACACGACTTGGTGGCGCTCAAGCACAAAACGGTCTTGCCGAGCACACATTGATACGACGAAGAAGTAGTAAGTAGACAAAGAAGAAGATGAGCTGCTAATGCTGCTTGCCAGTTAGAAATATGTGTGTGAATGGTTTTGGCCATAGACATAATATATCTGTGGTTTTGGCAAGCACGTAAATACTGTCTCTCTTCTTCTTCTGTGTGACAAGTGAGTGTCAGAAGCGTAAAGTGCTGCAGCACCACCTTGTGTACCGGGAGCGCTAGCTACTGAATGTGCACGTTCACTCGGCGCATCTCCAGTGAAAATCACTTGGGTGTGAACACTCAAGACGTGCCGAAAAACGCTGGCGATAAGCACGCGCCATATTCGTCCCGGTGTGTACAGGCCTTAACTAAAGTTAAAAAAGTGAAATATTAATCAACCACCCCTTTAAATAAAAAAATAATGAATAGATAATGCTAGGACAGGGACTTTTGTCACATAGAAATGCACTTGACGCTAAAGCATTGATTTTGAGACAGGATGCCATAAAGTAAATGTCATCATTTACTCACCCTCATTTCGTTCCAAACCGGAATGACTTTCTCTCTTCTGTGAAACACAAAAGAAGATATTTTAAAGAATATTGGCAACCAAAACATTTTTGACTTCTGTTGTATGGAGAAAAAAAACTAATGATTTTCTTTCATGTTTCACAGAAAGAAAGGGTGAGGAAATGATGACATTTTGGGTTGAACTACCGCTTTTAAAACAATAACATTTTTAAAGAGTCAACACCTAATTTATGTAAGACACTGATATCTGTCTTTCATGAGGCTCTCGTGGAAGTAACAATTTACTTTAATTAAAATTCATTAGAACAATTCAAAAGTTCATAAAACATATTTAAAGAGAAAAAATCTGTGTCCTTAAAGGTCCCGTTCTTCGTGATCCCATTGTTCAAACTTTAGTTAGTGTGTAATGTTGCTGTTAGAGCATAAATAATACCTGTAAAATTATAAAGCTCAAAGTTCAATGCCAAGCGAGATATTTTATTTAACAGAAGTTCCCTTTCAAAGCCTACAGCGAACGGCCGGCTTGGACTACATCCTGGTACTTCCTTCATTAATGACGTCAGTAGAACAGTAGAACAGACTAACCTCCGCCCACAAGAATACGCAAAAAAGGGGGCGTGGTCTTGTTGCTGTCCCACGTGGAGAAGAGGACGTGTCGCGTGGAGAAAAGGAATTGTTGCGTTTGACTGTGTTTGTCGCCATGTCGTCGAGACGCTGTTATTTTCATCCCGGAGTCAAATCACCTTTGTTTGGCTTTCCCAGGGACGCTGTAGAGATCATTAAGCGCATACATCTCCCGTTAAGAGGCGTGACCTTTCCGTGCAAGTTACGTGCGCTAAGCTGCTGTCAAATCACAACACAGGAACCGTGCCACGTTCGCTAAGCTGCTGTCAAATCACAACACGGGAACCGCTGGCACAATCAGAACTCGTTACGTATTTCTGAAGGAGGGACTTCATAGAACAAGGAAGTCATCAGCCGTTTTTAGGACAGTGAAAACACCGGTGTACAGATAAGTAAATTGTGTGAAAAATACTGTGTTTTTTTTACACGCGAAACATGAACACGTGTTATATTGCACACTGTAAACACAATCAAAGCTTCAAAAAACACGAAGAACGGGACCTTTAATTCAGGGGATCCAGTCTTTAAAGGGATAGTTCACCCTCATGCCGTTCCAAACCCGTAAGACCTTCGTTCATCTTTGGAACATAAATGAAGATATTTTTGTTGAAATGTGAGGGCTTTCTGACCCAGACAGCAAAACAACGACCACTTTCAAGGCCCAGAAAGGTATAAAGACATCATTAAAATAGTCCATGTGACCTCAGCGACGAGAAAACTGTTTGTGCACAAAAAACTAAATAATAATAAAAAATGTTTCCTGAGCAGAAAATCAGGATTTCCGAAGGATCATGCGACACTGAAGACTGGAGTAATGATGCTGAAAATTCAGCTTTGATCACAGGAATAAATTACATTAAAAAATTACTTTTATGGTATAACTCACAGTTCAGAATTGACATTTCTGCTTGTGTTTATTCAATGGTAAATTCAATAATAAATTATGCATCTGTTGTTGATTGGCTGTGGAGATGAGATGTGGACGTTGCACTCTAAAGTAAATGCATATGAACGTGAGTTTGCAGCGGGTTAAGCGGATTAAGTTCTGCATACTGTACATCGCCAGAGAGAAGTTTGCTGTTTTCACCGGAAGATCCTGACATTATGAGGTCAAAAGGAGAATGAAACATTACACATTATGCACAGATCACAATAAGATCTATAATTTTCACTTAGAAAATTGATAGAATTTTCATTCACATGCTGACTTTAAAAGGGGAAAAAAAAAAGGTTTGTAACCAACAAGCAATTGGGGATTTTTCTTTTCTTTTTTTCTTTTACAGGCTTGACCACGTTCAATTGGGAGAAGAGCTTTCATAAAATTAATTAAAAAGTTTCCCGCTTGTAATTATAAGTTTGATGAAGACAAGAATAAACCTTTTTTTTCTATCTGGAAATTCATAATTAGTGTAATTTTGACATGGTGTAACCGCATCATTACAGTGCTTGAAGCTTTTTTTGCTTTTCAACACCAACTACTTATACAAACTCCATTCAAATGTTGTTTTGTAGCTCATTTTCTTGGGCGTGCTATGCAATTATTTTGATCTTTATACTAAAGCTTTATAATGAAACGTAACATTAAATTTGAAAAAAAAAAAAATCTAATTGACTTACATTGTTAACCCTCTCTACAGCTTGACAGCAAGTGAATAATCTCATTCAATTTCCTCAGATTTTACTGTTAAGTATATTATTTTAGCACACGTAAAATCATAGCTTGACCTCCTGAGGTGGACAAATGACAGTTCTGACAGTGTTCTGATCTCCTTTCACTTCCCATCTAGCTGGTGTTTTAAAAGAGTCATTTGTGGAAAGTGCTTTCACCTCTTTTCTTTGCTGCATTTCCTTCAGTACTCGCCATTGTACTTAATATTCCTCATAATACCAGCTCCAGCTGTGATAAATTGCCATACGGTGTGTGTAAATGTGTTTTAGGCCTGTTCAACTTTGCAAAAAGCCCTTCAGATTTTCACAGAACCGGCGCTCCCGCCATTCACATCAGAGTGCCACACATCCACAGCCTCCTCAATTTCATTTCTGCAGAATACTGCAGATTTTCTCCCAAAATCTTTGCAGAAAAGTTGTTTTTCCCCTCATACATCTCCTGACAGTTTTTTTTCCTGTGTTAACCAGGGTTATTATAGTTAATTAATGCAAAACCAAAAAAAAAAAACATTTTCGTTACTTGAAATAAAACTTTATTTCAGCTAGTTTCCAAGGAAACATTTCTCATTTTCATTTAGTTTAATGCCAGCAACCACCTGTTACAATTCTAGTGTATATCAAAACTCACAAAGGCAAACTTGGAACTTTAAATGAACAAACTCACAGGGAACACTCAGAAACAACAGTTCACATGAACGTCGACGGACAAACACTGAAAAAACACTGAGAACTAAATACACAGAGGCAAACGAGGTAATTGACAAGACACAGGTTACACATTACCAGTGTTTGGAATAACGGAGTTATAGATAAACAGCGAATTATTTTTTTCAGTCACGAGTAATCAAAAGAAATTCCTGTTTTTCCCGTTACAACGCCGTTAGCGTTACTGAGAATAAAATGCGGCGCGTTACTATAATTGAGCTCACTGAAGCGGTTTTCATCCGAACAGGCTCTGTCAGTCGGACCTGCAACGTTTTTTCTCTCTCTGGTTGGTTGGTGTGTGTGTGTGTGCGTGTGTGTGTGTGTGTGTGTGTGTGTGTGTGTGTGTGTGTGTGTGTGTGTGTGTGTGTGCGTGGGCGTGCGTGCATGCCATGTGTGTTGGTTGGGTGGGGTGGTACACATAACTGATGATGATTGATGGGTGGGAGAGAAGTTTGAGGTTGATAGGTTGAGTTCACACACACCTATGACACACGCATACGCACATGCACAGTCACACACACCAACGACCAGGTGGAGTCAGAGCGAACGAATCAAAGGTAGCTTTCGCAAACTGGAAGTATAAGCACTACTTTTCCCTCGTTGAGGTGAAAGGAAAGAATGTATGTAATGTGTAACGTGCCTCTCCACGTCGGTGGCCAGTAATTCTAATCTAATGAAGTCTCACATCACATGCCGCCACAAAATTAGTGGCTAAAAACCCAGGTGATAGCGTGAGCTCCACTACCAAAGGAGTAGTACTGATAATATTTACACAATATTTACACTATAGTAGGCCTACTGATAATATTTACAATAATGTACTGAATTTGATAGGTGTCTCTCACATTGTCCCACAGCAACATTACAGTGTACATTAATGTACAATGTTTTATAATAATAATTTTTATATAATTTAGTGTCCAATTCATTCATTTGACATATTTAATATTGGGGGCATCCAACACTAATTACCAGGGAAAGTGTTGCATTTTTTTTCTTTTCTTTTTTTTCCCAAATGTTCAAATATGTCAAATAACTTCACTGTAAAATAAAATCAGGTCTCCAATTAAAACATTTTCTGTTGGCCAAATTGAATTTCTGTGAATTAAAATGCATCAATTCACAGAAAGTAAATTTGGCCAACAGAAAAATTTAGATGTGATCGGTCACTAGAAAATTTTCAATTGGAGACCTGATTTTTTTCAAAGTTATTTGACATATTTGAACATTTGAAGAAAAGAAAAAAAGTAACAGTTACTTTCCCTGATAATTAGTTACTTTTATAAGGATGTAACTCAGTTACTATTTGTAAGAAGTAACTAGTAACTATAACTAATTACTTTTTTAAAGTAACGTGCCCAACACTGCACATTACTAATTAACTGCCTATGTATTAGGGGTGGCACGGTTCACAAAACCCATGGTTCGGTTCGTATAACGGTTTTAGGGTCACGGTTTTCGGTTCTGTATGGTTCTTGTTGTTGTTGTTTTTTATTTACTTCAGCATATGATATATAGCTTAATCATCCACAATTAGGATACAGTATTAAAAATTGTTATATCAAGTTGTTTCCTAACTGGCTGTCTACAGAGTCCGACACATTGGCGTAACATTTTTCATGTTAATCATATCAATTTTGATCAGAACAATGCACTGTGGCTTTAATTCAGCTGACCTGATTAACACATTTCACTATGAAGTGTTCCGTGTGTTTCACAATCACCATATGACATCCAGCGCTGTGAAAAAATAACATAAAATACACGAAAACACAACACTGCCAGAAGTTTTTGCCCAAACTTCAAAGGCATGTTTAAATTATTAGAACGTTAATGTTTAAATGTTACATTTATCATGTGAATTACTTATATACAACATATGAATGTGTGTATTAGACAGAGGGGAACACGGTCTTGCAGCAGATATATATATGTTGCCCATCATAAATCAAAGCACGAGACAGACAGGGGTTGGAGGAGAACACCGGAAAATGTGACAGAATGGACTATATTTGCCTGTATTTGCAATACACGAGCCGTGGTTCAGCTGCGCGACTCGCGAGACAAACACTGCCAGTGTATGTCTGCTCAACGGGCACGCGCGGTGCGGCACCCGCTCTCGCACTGCATCTGCCCTTCTATACGCTGGCGCATCCTCCAACTCCGGGCAGCCTTCCTTATCTCTCCCACTTTCATTTCTACATGTGACGTGACCTGCAGCACTCCACTTTTACTTTACTGTATGTCCACACACACCTCTTATTTCGCGCGAAAAGGACACCCACTGTCTGAGGTAACATACGGGCACGAGGATACATTGCGCATGCGCGAACCGTGCGGCGCACACACACCGAACCGAGACAAGCGAACCGAACGGTTCGTTTTTTTTCCATGTACCGTGCCACCCCTAATATGTATTGCATAATAAAACAAACTGGAAACACAACCATGCCTAACAATGCATTTTTTTATAAGGACAAGGATTGTTGCAACATACTATGTTCTGTAAAAGTAATTTAATATTAATTTTACATAATAATTGCAATGTGGTATAGTATATAATAATATTATAAAACATTTTAATAAATTAATTGTCATGCTAACATCATTCATTTGAAACATGTAATTGAGAACTATTGGAAGCAAAAAACATACCTAATATAAGCAGGCTAATCAGGTAGATGTACGCTATGCTAGTACATAAGCTAACTAAAAAAACAGTAAGAACAAGAAATGCTTGATTTCACAACCTATAGCTTCAGTTATATACTTGTATATGAAACATGTAATTTAAAAGACATTAATGGTAATTATAACGCATTTTAAAAGATATAAATCATAACATGATTTTGCAGGAATTGTAATCAGGCGCTAAAAATACCACCCAATAAAAATAATTTGAACCAATGGGATCGCTAAGGAGACCTGATTCCTGGGGGGGTGGGGGACTCGATTTCTCACCACACTGGAGTAAAAATTGGGATATAATATAATAAAATGCGACTGATACACCGCTGTTTTTTTCTCTCTCAACAACTTGTGTTTCACCCGGTGTGACATACTGAGGTGCAATTTATTTTCCGGAAAATAAGGTCCATCATAAAATTGGTATAGTATTATTAAAAATTGCATATTTACAGATGGGACCGTTTGCGCCAATAAAACAAGCATATTGTGTTCATTACTCCCACTCACATTAACTCGTGGTATATATATATAATTATGACGGGGTCCTTGGAGAAAAATTCTGCCCTATATACCCCCTCACACACAACAAACACACAGTTGTGTGTGAGGGGGTATGACTGGCACACATGCAAACAACTTCATTTCAAAAGCGCTCGCCACCACCCGCTGATTATCACCCTGACAGGATCTCTGCAAGTGTGCGCTTGTGTTTTTAGCGTCTGTCACGCGTGTCACTGCACTTGCACACGTATCAATTACTCCTGCATCTGTAAAACACTCCGTCAGAGCAGAGAGTCGAGCACGTCTCTCGCACTGCTGAGCGTTTAATGGCTTGTCATCATTTTGAAAGATAGAAAATGGTCTGTTTTTGCATCTGAAAACCACTCTCATTCTTTGACCTAGATTACTAAAGCATGAAATCTGTTGTACTCCAAACTTTTGCAGTTGTGAACTTCAGTGAAGCAGTCAGTAGTTGTAATATTTCCGTTTCGTCCTCCAGACAGATGATTTTGTTTTGCAGATGCTTTGGTGAATATTTGAGTGTTGCTTTGAAAGTTTCTGATGTGCCGGACCTGTTTTGCTCCTGATGTTTTCTAAATGAATCTCGTTCTGTGTTCTAGCCTAAGAGTAAATGATCACAGATTAGATCTCTTAAATCTCAATTGTTTTTCCATAGATTGCAATGACATTAAATAGAGAACAACCGGAAGTATCTGGAAATATAATTTTTAAATGATTTTAAGTTTATCACTGATCTCCCTGATATTATCCATGCTAGGCTGCATGGATGTGCAGGGAATTCTTGCCCAGAACAGAACCATACCGCCAATCTAAACTATATGCTAATTGTAGGGATGCTCCGATCAGGATTTTTGCAGCCGATTCCGAGTACCGATTTCTTGTCATGGTGATCGGCCGATATCTCGATTCCAATGCTTCACTGATTTGAAAAAAGTGAACCTTTTTTCAGATAAAAAAAAATACTATAGATGTTGCCTTTATTATATTTTTGTTACATTTTTATGGTAATAATGTAATGTAATGTAACTATTGTTTTAACAGGGTACTAAATAATCGGAAAATAATTATTAATTATACAGTGAACTTTTTAATATGCCTTTAAATGGGATTTCTGCATAACACGATACGGCCAAAAAATCATATCTCTGTATTTTTTGGTTGAATGGCGATACACGGTATATATCCCTGTATTTTCTACGTTTTTCTATTTGGATAAAAAAAAAAAAATCTGTATTTATTTTTATAATAATTTTATTTCACATCCTGCCCAATGATGTCCTAAAAACAATGTTGATATTGAAGACTATAAACAAATGCAGTGAATGTAATGTAGGCATGTATTAATAATTTTGTTTTTTAATTCACTGAACTAAAAATGAAAATAAAACAAAAGCATATTTGGCTATATTTGATTACCCAATTATAATGGTCACTTTCATATAAATATACATACTTGTGCACATTTAGCCTATTGTCCAACAACAAATATTTTAGAAATATGTATACTTTAGTCAGAATTATTGCATTCTATTACGCTCCGCCTGTTTGGCGCTCGTTCACGGAAGCCTGCGTTTTAGCGGAGATTCCCATGTAGAAGGCTCGTCGTCTCCTGACAGCAAAATGGATATATTTGCATGACTTTCTCACATTTACTAACGGAGAATATGTGAAATGTAAGTTATGCACTGAGGACCACATTTCAAATGCATTAAAAAGCGCAAGTATTTATCTGTCTGTCAGCTCAAGTAGCCTCAGAGCGTCTGACAGGACAAGCTGCTTTAAACTATATATGTTAACTACAGGGAGTGCAGAATTATTAGGCAAGTTGTATTTTTGAGGATTAATTTTACAACATTAATAATTAAACAACAACCATGTTGTCAATGAACACAAAAAACTCATTAATATCAAAGCTGAATATTTTTGGAAGTGGTTTTTAGTTTTAGCTATTTTAGGGGGATATCTGTGTGTGCAGGTGACTATTACTGTGCATAATTATTAGGCAACTTAACAAAAAACAAATTTATACCCATTTCAATTATTTATTTTTACCAGTGAAACCAATGTAACATCTCAACATTCACAAATATACATTTCTGACATTCAAAAACCAAACAAAAACAAATCAGTGACCAATATAGCCACCTTTCTTTGCAAGGACACTCAAAAGCCTGCCATCCATGGATTCTGTCAGTGTTTTGATCTGTTCACCATCAACATTGCGTGCAGCAGCAACCACAGCCTCCCAGACACTGTTCAGAGCAACCTGATCTCACAGAATTCCGTGAAATGAACACGGGACCCTTAACTCAAAATCCGTGGCAGTTTCACGGAATCGCCGAAAATTCCGTGATGGGTCCACGGAAGTGATTCCTATGCAAGTCAATGACACTATACAGACGCGTTGGGCATTGTTTTCATCATGAAACTATGATTTTTTTTTTGCCATTATGACATGGAGTGTGATTCTCGATTTAATCAGCCAGCATAATTTTATTTATAATTATTTTCATTTTTTATTTATTTACAGTATTTAGACACGTTTTGAACACGTAACCCAATCCCTTCCCTAAACCTAACCATTTGTGTATTATAAAAAAACAGGATATAACAGGCAGATACGACTGCAGGCACAATTTATTCAAAAAGTACAAATATTCCAAGTGTTCCGAGGCCAAACGATTGATTTGTGTGAAGAAAATCCTCAAAAGCGATCAGCAGCGTCGAGTCCATCCGCCAAAGATCCTAAACACATTTCAAATTTTACCGCCGGAAGAAACGTTACGTCAGCTTTGTCAGCATTGGCTGTCGTATGTCTCGTGACCAATTGCGTCATTACGTCGGCTTTGATTGTAAAATGCCATTGGCTCTCGTGTGTCTCGTGACAGATTGCGTCACGCTAAAGAGTCAAGTGTATTATTTGAATGGGATATGAATGAGTGTGCTCACGGCGCGGCGGGATCATCATTTTAGCAATTAAAACATTAAAATCAACTCTGTTCTTTACATGAAGACATCGAGTGACTTCAGAAGACTTGGAATGCAACATGAGTTGATACTTTTATGCTGTTTTTGGTCAGTTTTTGCAATAAATACCTGTGACTGTACTTGTATTTGCCTGTTACGTGTTTTATATAGTTTAGAAGTGGGTAGGTTTAGGGTTGGAGTGGGGTTAGCTGCTCCAAAATATAAAAGTAGCCTATAAATATTCATAAAATCATGTCTGCTTTTTACTGTCATTGACTTGCATAGGAATCACTTCCGTGGACCCATCACGGAATTTTCGGCAATTCCGTGAAACTGCCACGGATTTTGTGTTAAGGGGCCCGTGTTCATTTCACGGAATTCTGTGAGACCAGGTTGGTTCAGAGAGGTGTACTGTTTTCCCTCCTTGTAAATCGCACATTTGATGATGGACCACAGGTTCTCAATGGGGTTCAGATCAGGTGAACAAGGAGGCCATATCATTAGATTTTCTTCTTTTATACCCTTTCTTGCCAGCCACGCTGTGGAGTACTTGGACGCGTGTGATGGAGCATTGTCCTGCATGAAAATCATGTTTTTCTTGAAGGATGCAGACTTCTTCCTGTACCACTGCTTGAAGAAGGTGTCTTCCAGAAACTGGCAGTAGGACTGGGAGTTGAGCTTGACTCCATCCTCAACCCGAAAAGGCCCCACAAGCTCATCTTTGATGATACCAGCCCAAACCAGTACTCCACCTCCACCTTGCTGGCGTCTGAGTCGGACTGGAGCTCTCTGCCCTTTACCAATCCAGCCACGGGCCCATCCATCTGGCCCATCAAGACTCACTCTCATTTCATCAGTCCATAAAACCTTAGAAAAATCAGCCTTGAGATATTTCTTGGCCCAGTCTTGACGTTTCAGCTTGTGTGTCTTGTTCAGTGGTGGTCGACTTTCTGCCTTTCTTACCTTGGCCATGTCTCTGAGTATTGCACACCTTGTGCTTTTGGGCACTCCAGTGATGTTGCAGCTCTGAAATATGGCCAAACTGGTGGCAAGTGGCATCTTGGCAGCTGCACGCTTGACTTTTCTCAGTTCACGGGCAGTTATTTTGCGCCTTGGTTTTTCCACACGCTTCTTGCGACCCTGTTGACTATTTTGAATGAAACGCTTGATTATTCGATGATCACGCTTCAGAAGCTTGGCTATTTTAAGACTGCTGCATCCCTCTGCAATATATCTCACTATTTTTGACTTTTCTGAGCCTGTCAAGTCCTTCTTTTGACCCATTTTGCCAAAGGAAAGGAAGTTGCCTAATAATTATGCACACCTGATATAGGGTGTTGATGTCATTAGACCACACCCCTTCTCATTACAGAGATGCACATCACCTAATATACTTAATTGGTAGTAGGCTTTCCAGCCTATACAGCTTGGAGTAAGACAACATGCATAACGAGGATGATGTGGTCAAAATACTAATTTGCCTAATAATTCTGCACTCCCTGTATATCTTACCAGTTATTTTAAAGCCATTAATATAAAGCATGTGTCATGTTTAGGACAAATTGTATCATGCACTTTCCCTGCATCAGCTCATTCTGCGTCCTCCGCTATTTTTCAGATGCGTTCGTATCAAACTACTGTATATACTTCCGAATGGCGTTTGCCCATTCCTTAGGAGGACCAACTGACCCGTGTTCAACTGCTGTTCACATGGAACCCTTCTCCACTTTGGCTTTAAAGCTCTCGTTTGAATATTTGCTACTACCCCACGCTTCATGTAGGACTGCGTCAGGTGTTGTGGGATACCTGGGGGCCGGTCCCTTTTCTATTATATATATATATATACTCACCTGAAGGATTATTAGGAACACCTGTTCAATTTCTCATTAATGCAATTATCTAATCAACCAATCACATGGCAGTTGCTTCAATGCATTTAGGGGTGTGGTCCTGGTCAAGACAATCTCCTGAACTCCAAATTGAATGTCAGAATGGGAAAGAAAGGTGATTTAAGCAATTTTGAGCGTGGCATGGTTGTTGGTGCCAGACGGGCCGGTCTGAGTATTTCACAATCTGCTCAGTTACTGGAATTTTCATACTGAGGTATGCAGCAAAGCATTTGTGAAGCCACAACACGCACAACCTTGAGGCAGATGGGCTACAACAGCAGAAGACCCCACCGGGTACCACTCATCTCCACTACAAATAGGAAAAAGAGGCTAAAATTTGCACGAGCTCACCAAAATTGGACAGTTGAAGACTGGAAAAATGTTGCCTGGTCTGATGAGTCTCGATTTCTGCTGAGACATTCAGATGGTAGAGTCAGAATTTGGCGTGAACAGAATGAGAACATGGATCCATCATGCCTTGTTACCACTGTGCAGGCCGGTGGTGGTGGTGTAATGGTGTGGGGGATGTTTTCTTGGCACACTTTAGGCCCCTTAGTGCCAATTAGGCATCGTTTAAATGCCACGGCCTACCTGAGCATTGTTTCTGAACATGTCCCTCCCTTTATGACCACCATGTACCCATCCTCTGATGGCTACTTCCAGCAGGATAATGCACCATGTCACAAAGCTCGAATCATTTCAAATTGGTTTCTTGAACATGACAATGAGTTCACTGAACTAAAATGGCCCCCACAGTCACCAGATCTCAACCCAATAGAGCATCTTTGGGATGTGGTGGAACGGGAGCTTCGTGCCCTGGATGTGCATCCCACAAATCTCCATCAACTGCAAGATGCTATCCTATCAATATGGGCCAACATTTCTAAAGGATGCTTTCAGCACCTTGTTGAATCAATGCCACGTAGAATTAAGGCAGTTCTAAAGATGAAAGGGGGTCAAACACAGTATTAGTATGGTGTTCCTAATAATCCTTTAGGTGAGTATATTTAAATAGTATTACTGAGTTAGAACTCTATTCTTATTTAAATTTAATAAGTGCTCTATTTTTAATAAGTGCTCTATTTAGGTAAAACCACACTGCAAAAAAAAACCTTTTCTTACTTGGTATTTCTGTCTTTTTTCCAGTCCAAATATCTAAAAATTCTTAAATCAATATGCTTTTACTAAGGAAAATTACATATTTTTTCTTGATTCCTGGGGGAAAAAATCTAAATGAATTGAGTTTTAGCTTGAAACAAGCAAATATATCTGCCAATGGATTAGAAAAATAATCTTGTTTCTGTTTGGGACAGAAACAAGATTCCAAACAAACATTATTTTTCTTACTCCATTGGCAGGTATATTTGCTTGTTTTAAACAAAAACTCACTTCAATTTCATTTTATTTTCCAGAAAACAAGAAAAAATATCGAATGTAATTTAACTTATATCGTAAATACATCTTGATTTAAGAATTTTTAGATATATTTAGACTAGAAACAAGACATAAATACTAAATGATTTGTTGCAGTGCACACAAGGCAAAAAGTAAAATAAGAATGGCTTTAAGGTATTTAGTCTATAAACATATAAATACAAATGCACAAAACAGCAAGTTTATGACAAAAATAGTCTGCAATTTTGCATTTATTATTCATTTAATACATGTCTACATTACAAATGAAATAAAATTAGATATTAACCTACATTTCTGACAAATTACCTTGGTTACAGGTGTTACCACAGTAAATCCATGATAAATGTTGGCGAATTGTTGTTTGAAAAGTATTTTAACTGAATTGGCTCAGTGTTTCTCCTGATTTGCACGTTAGTGTTGTTGATTAACTGGATTTAAATTAAACCAAA
The DNA here is from genome assembly GCA_023566225.1 of Romanogobio albipinnatus. Lineage (NCBI taxonomy): Eukaryota > Metazoa > Chordata > Actinopteri > Cypriniformes > Gobionidae > Romanogobio > Romanogobio albipinnatus. Next base: position 6,750,220 of record CM042242.1, read on the forward strand.
TCACAGAGAGATTTGCTGTTCGTACCGGAGAGTAGACCTCTGCGCCGAACTCGAACGCTTCTCACAGGCTGTTCTCAGTGGCCACGTGATCGAGACACTCAGCAGGTAAACAAATTTGTTCAGAGCTCGCGAGTTGCACAGAGCACAAGTAGCGCTGTTTCGTTCCGGCCTAAAATCTAGTACTGCCACCTTGCGTTGACATTGTGAAACTGCACGATTTGTAAATTATCCGTAGTGCGCCACATATAATATATTTTAATAGACACACAGCGGGCCGTTTGAAATGCCAGACTTTGGACACCCCTGATGTACGTCCTAACGCGCTGACGTCATCAAATTGCGATCGGTTCGTGAGATCGGCCAAGTTTAGTGAGTATCGATCGAGTCATAAAATATGATTATCGGCTGATGCCGATCGATCGGAGCATCCCTAGCTAATTGTCTATCATTTTGAGGATAGTGATTCTGACAGAAACGCAGTCAGTTATGTTTTAAGTGAACGTAAACAGTTGAGAAAGAAAACACGTGTAACTGTATAATGGATCCGTGTGTCAGGTCTTAAAGTGACAGCAGCCTAATATTCCTGCTGCCAAATTATGAGATATTAAAAATATCTATATGGCAGTTTTCCCCCATGGTATCGATGGTGGTTAGTAACTTTGGAAAACCATTAGCCACAGGGGCTGGTGATTGATTGCTAAAAAAAAGTTAATGTCAAGCCCTGCTGATGGTGTATATCTCTTCAACGTTTGAGATTAAAATTCAGGAATTTAATTGGAATTTCATTGGCATTTTCAATGGTTTATACTTGGATATAATAAAATTGACTTGGTTTTACCTTTACAAATCAGTCTAATGGTTCTTAGATCCCTTGTTAGGGTGCGTCAGTCAGGGGAAGAGCAGTGATTGTTTAAAGTGCATTTTCATCCCTCATGGGTTTTTGGCTGCTTTGGTGTCCTTGCCTGTTTTCATGGGTAATCTTCACTGATTAAAGGTCTCTAAAAGCGAGACTGTGTGTGTGTGGGTGGGCATGTCTTAGATGGTATCTGATGCTTAAGAAATGATTTTTCTCTAGTGCTTGTTCCTGTCATCCTCTCCTTCTCATCAAAGTGGATTTAGTGACTCAGTGTTTTGGGGTTTGGTTTTTCCCGAGCGATGTCACGCTTGAGATCAGCTTGCTAATACTGGGCTGTGAGTTAGCTTTGGCTCAAAGAAACAAGCGTGTCAGTGTGTGTGTGTGTGTGTGTGATTTGTTACTGTAGGTTTTAAGTGGTGTGACATTTAGTGGTGTTTTGTTTTAAAGGGATAGTTCACCTATTTACTCATTTATGCATTTTGCATACACTCACACTCTCATTTTGTTTCAAGCCTTTAAGACTTTCTGTGAAACGCAAACAAAGATATTTTGAAAATGTTAATTTTGTGGTGAACTATCCCTTTAAGGACTTGCACAAACCCCAAACAACTTTAGCATCCTTTGGCAGCCAGGCAGGTGTGTTTTGCATGTGTGAGAATCACACATTTGGACAAATCTAGACTGTGGTTGAAACCTTTTTTTAATTCTCAGAGAAAGAGAGAGACAGAGCTCCTGAAATGAGGGCGCTGGAATGAATCCTACTCTTTTGGCTGTATATGGCCTCATAACTCTGAAATGAGAAAGATGGGAAGGAAAGGGAGGAATCTACTTACAGCTAATCTACTCCCTCACACGAAACCCAAAGTCACACACAGCTGTGGAAAGTGTGTGAGGGGAGTGCGGTAAGTTAATAGCAGCAGAGGGAGTGACACAGTTTAAGAGTTTAAGAGCTTCTGTGTCTTTCTCCGGAAAACTTGGATGGGAAGAGCATCACCTCTCAACAACTGAAGAGTTAAACACTCAATCTGTGTGTGTGTGTGTGTGTGTGTGTGTGTGTGTGTGTGTGTGTGTGTGTGTGTGTGTGTGTGTGTGTGTGTGTGTGTGTGTGTGTGTGTGTGTGTGTGTGTGTGTGAAGGTAAAAGGATCCGTCTTCTGGAATATAAACTCACATACCAAACACAGCTGCTCACAGCACTGCAAAAAATAATTTTCTTACTCCGTATTCTTGACTTGTTTTCCAGTAGAAATATATAAACATTCTTACTTTTACTTGATATGCAACATGAATATGGTATTAAGTATTGTTTTATGAAAATTTTATCAGTGAAGCGATTTTATATACTTAAAACAATAAAATAAAACTGGCAATGGGGTCAGAAAAATGTACTTATTTCAGTTATTTTCTTACCCCATTGGCAGTAATTTAATAGTATTTAATATATATATATATACACACACACACTACCGGTCAAAAGTTTGAGAACGATAAGATTTTTTTATGTTTTTAAAGAAGCCTCTTCTGCTCACCAAGGCTGCATTTATGTTATTTAAAATTCAAAACAGTTGTAATATTGTGAAATATTATTACAATATAAAATAACTGTTTTCTATTTGAATATCTTTTAAATGTAATTTATTCCTGTGATCAAAGCTGAATTTTCAGCATCATTACTCCAGTCTTCAGTGTCACATGATCCTTCAGAAATCATTCTAATATGATGATTTGATGCTCAAGAAACATTTATGATTATTATCAATGTTGAAAGCAGTTGTGTAAAAATTTTTTTTTAGGATTCTTTGATGAATAGAAATTTCAAAAGAACAGCATTTATCTGAAATAGAAAGCTTTTGCAACATTGTACTACCGTTCAAAAGTTTGGGGTCGGTAAGAATTAATAATGTTTTGGGGTAAAGAGGTTAATACATTTATTCAGTAATGATGCATTAAATTGATAAAGTGACAGTATAGACATTTATAATGTTGCAAAAGTTTTATATTTCAGACAAATGCTGTTCTTTTGAACTTTCTATTCATTAAATATTCCTGAAAAAAATTGCACAACTTTTTCAACATTGATAGTAATAATGAATGTTCATTGAGCAGCAAATCATCATATTAGAATGATTTCTGAAGGATCATGTGACACTGAAGACTGGAGTAATGCTGACAATTCAGCTTTGATCACAGGAATAAATTGCATTTTAAAACATATTAAAATAGAAAAATAGTTATTTTAAATTGTAAAAATATTTCACAATAATACTGTTTTTGCTGTATTTTGGATCAAATTAATGCTGCCTTGGTGAGCAGTGATATATACAGTGAGGAAAATAAGTATTTGAACACCCTGCTATTTTGCAAGTTCTCCCATTTGGAAATCATGGAGGGGTCTGAAATTGTCATCGTAGGTGCATGTCCACTGTGAGAGACATAATCTAAAAAAAAAATCCAGAAATCACAATGTATGATTTTTAAACTATTTATTTGTATGATACAGCTGCAAATAAGTATTTGAACACCTGTCTATCAGCTAGAATTCTGACCCTCAAAGACCTGTTAGTCTGCCTTTAAAATGTCCACCTCCACTCCATTTATTATCCTAAATTAGATGCACCTGTTTGAGGTCATTAGCTGCATAAAGACACCTGTCCACCCCATACAATCAGTAAGAATCCAACTACTAACATGGCCAAGACCAAAGAGCTGTCCAAAGACACTAGAGACAAAATTGCACACCTCCACAAGACTGGAAAGGGCTACGGGGAAATTGCCAAGCAGCTTGGTGAAAAAAGGTCCACTGTTGGAGCAATCATTAGAAAATGGAAGAAGCTAAACATGACTGTCACTCTCCCTCGGACTGGGGCTCCATGCAAGATCTCACCTCGTGGGGTCTCAATGATCCTAAGAAAGGTGAGAAATCAGCCCAGAACTACACAGGAGGAGCTGGTCAATGACCTGAAAAGAGCTGGGACCAACATTTCCAAGGTTACTGTTGTTAATACACTAAGACGTCATGGTTTGAAATCATGCATGGCACGGAGGAAGAAGAATGATGAGTACCATCCCAAGAACACCATCCCTACTGTGAAGCATGGGGGTGATAGCATCATGCTTTGGGGGTGTTTTTCTGCACATGGGACAGGGCGACTGCATTGTATTAAGGAGAGGATGACCGGGGCCATGTATTGCGAGATTTTGGGCAAACAACCTCCTTCCCTCAGTTAGAGCATTGAAGATGGGTCGAGGCTGGGTCTTCCAACATGACAATGACCCGAAGCACACAGCCAGGATAACCAAGGAGTGGCTCTGTAAGAAGCATATCAAGGTTCTGGCGTGGCCTAGCCAGTCTCCAGACCTAAACCCAATAGAGAATCTTTGGAGGGAGCTCAAACTCCGTGTTTCTCAGCGACAGGCCAGAAACCTGACTGATCTAAAGAAGATCTGTGTGGAGGAGTGGGTCAAAATCCCTCCTGCAGTGTGTGCAAACCTGGTGAAAAACTACAGGAAACGTTTGACCTCTGTAATTGCAAACAAAGGCTACTGTACAAAATATTAACATTGATTTTCTCAGGTGTTCAAACACTTATTTGCAGCTGTATCATACAAATAAATAGTTAAAAAATCATACATTGTGATTTCTGGATTTTTTTTTTTAGATTATGTCTCTCACAGTGGACATGCACCTACGATGACAATTTCAGACCCCTCCATGATTTCTAAGTGGGAGAACTTGCAAAATAGCAGGGTGTTCAAATACTTATTTTCCTCACTATATATATATATCATTTTTATGTTAGATGTGATTAATCAATTTGACAGCACTAATATATATAGTATTTATTGTGTTATGTATCATGCATTTTCTATGCTAAGTGTATCTTTAAAGACCAGTGTGCAATGTATGAAAAGTCTTTCCTTGACTAGTAAGAAGAGTACGGAGAGATTATTTATTACATTTCTATTTATTCATTTAGCTGACTCTTTTCAAGGTGACTTGAAAATGAAAATATCTGCGATAAATCATATGGAGTCAGCAATATTAACAGTGCCGCAATACCACAAAATAAGTGCAAAACAATACAAAGAAAGACTTTATTTTAAACAACAGAAAGTGGTTTTCAGATGAAGGAGTTTACAGAGGAGCCATGTTTCCAGACAGATAATCCCCAGCTTTCTTTGGAAAAATTAAATTAAACTCTTTGAAATCAGCAGTAAAAAGAATATTACCTGCTGTTACTGACTATATATGAGTAAGGGATAATGTACAGGCAGTCGTTCATAATGAGTTTATTTTGCAGTGTAATATTACAGTGTGCATAACACGGCTGTTTACCAAATAAAAAAGTAAATAGATATGAAACATTGATTTGGGTTGAAATTATTATGTGAGAAGAAAATGAGTGTGTAATGAAATGAGAGACATGAATCTAGCACAGCTATGAGTGTGTCTGTGCGTTTGTTTCCATAGTGAACGGAGGCTGGTCCACATGGACAGAGTGGTCGCCGTGTAACAGTCGCTGTGGGCGGGGTCTTCAGAAACGGACACGTAGCTGCACCAATCCCGCGCCTCTGAACGGGGGGTCGCCGTGTGATGGACAGGCCATCCAAAAAATCGCCTGCACCTCAGTGTGCACAGGTACAACCCTAAAGAACTTGATCAGAGATCAACATGCCACCTTTAACTGGACATGAACAGAAACGAGGCTGTGAGGGATAGAAGTGCATTTGTGTAGCCGGGTGGCGATGAGTCGTGAAATTTGCTTATCACATGACATAAGCACAAGATATTGACCTGTACTTCTGTCTCGAACAGCCTTATTTTTGTTTGTATTTTTGTTACCTTTGACCGTCATTACGCATCATTCTGCATGTGAGTCCCGAGTTCTGCATGGCTGACAAAAGTGGTGAAACCGTTAAAGGAATACGCCGAGTTTTTGGGACTTTAGCTTATTCACCGTATCCCCCAGTTAGATAAGTCCACCCCAGTGTTAATTTCGTTGACAAATAATTTTCGTCAACAACCTTTTTTCACTGACGAAAACGAGACGATAACTAAATAAAAACTAGTGTTGGATGACAAAAACTATAACGAAAGTCAACTGTCATTTTCGTCAACAAATAAAAACGAGACGAAAATGTTAGGGAGGGACGATTAGGGAAGAGATCCAGTCAGAACTGATGTCGTGTGTGTAACAGATGCGCACATTTGATTTGAACTGATCTAACCGCTGGAGAACACGGCGCTGTTGCACGCTCTACAGGCTCGCACATCCCCAATCCAGTGCTCCAGAGCGGCTCACAACCAATGAATAACACACATTTATGCCAGGCAATTGTTTATTAACTAATGCTGATGAATAATGACAATGTCTACTTCACGATGTTTATATAGTAATGTGTTTTAGACGGTTGTAACAATGCATATTTTATCTCCTCATCTGAACTTGAATGAGCTCCTGCAACTGCAATAGTAAGGTGAGATTTCAAAATAAGAGTCCCGGTGTATTTCCAGCTGGTTTATAATTAAAAGTCACGCATTATATATTCGTTTTTGCTTACACAATAAACTGTATTTAATTTCCTTCCCATATAATTCATAGTCAGGAGGAAAGACCAGTATTTGACACATATTCAATAAAGTATCAGGGTTATAATAGTTTACTAAAACCATAAAAAAAAATCTTTGTTACTTGAAATTAAATAAATGTTAACTGAAATTAAAAAAATAAATAAACAAACTTATTTGAAGCTTTAGCTTAACATGTTATACTAACTAAAACAGAAATTCAAAGTTATAAAAACTATATAGATGTTTTTAAAAACAAACAATAAAGTGAATTGAGCTCTCTTTCGTGTATTTTTAATGTCAAAAACAAAATGATGTCAAAATGCATGAAGCATGAAGTGCTCTAAAACTTCCTGGTATGCGGCTGCGTTGACTTTGGACCTCAGAAAACACCGTGGGCCAACACCCGCAGATGACATGGCACCCCAAACCATCACTGACTGTGGAAACTTTACACTGGACCTCAAGCAACATGGATTGTGTGCCTCTCCTCTCTTTCTCCAGACCCTGGGACCCTGATTTCCAAAGGAAATGCAAAATTTACTTTCATCAGAGAACATAACTTTGGACCACTCAGCAGCAGTCCAGTCCTTTTTGTCTTTAGCCCAGGCGAGACGCTTCTGACGCTGTCTGTTGTTCAAGAGTGGCTTGACACAAGGAATGCGACAGCTGAAACCCATGTCTTGCATGCGTCTGTGCGTAGTGGTTCTTGAAGCACTGACTCCAGCTGCAGTCCACTCTTTGTGAATCTCCCCCACATTTTTTAATGGGTTTTGTTCCACATTCCTCTCCAGGGTGCAGTTATCCCTATTGCTTGTACACTTTTTTTTACCACATATTTTCCTTCCCTTCGCCTCTCTATTAATGTGCTTGGACACAGAGCTCTGTGAACAGCCAGCCTCTTTTGCAATGACCTTTTGTGTCTTGCCCTCCTTGTGCAAAGTGTCAATGGTCACCTTTTGGACAACTGTCAAGTCAGCAGTCTTCTCCATGATTGTGTAGCCTACAGAACTAGACTGAGAGACCATTTAAAGGCCTTTGCAGGTGTTTTGAGTTCATTAGCTGATTAGAGTGTGGCACCAGGTGTCTTCAATATTGAACCTTTTCACAATATTCTAATTTTCTGAGATACTGAATTTGGGATTTTCCTTAGTTGTCAGTTATAATCATCAAAATGAAAATAAATAAACATTTGAAATATATCAGTCTCTGTGTAATGAATGAATATAACACAAGTTTCACTTTTTGAATGGAATTAGTGAAATAAGTCAACTTTTTGATGATATTCTAATGATATGACCAGCACCTGTATTATCTTACTGTTCAGACACACTTTGGGAGCTGACGCTTGAAACAGACCGTGGAGGACGCTCCAGGTTTATACGGTGTGGAAATGAATGGGTCTTTATCATCGCTGAAGTGAACGACAAAACGATCGCAAATGGACAAGCAAGCAAACATGACACATGAGCATATTTAAGCAAAAGCCAGCATATTTTAGTTCTGTGAAATAAAATCAATGTTACTCGCCTATCGAGAAGAAATAAAGCAACCTCAGCCTTCGCTCCTTGAGTTCTCTCCAGCGCTGGAAACATGGGCGGTGCTAGGGAGGGGCTAGCAGGTGCTTCAGCAAAGCACTCCATAGCACACCTAGACATTTTAGCTGGAAGCAATTATATACAGGCTGTATTCTTATTAATACATAAGTAAATAATTTAAAACAACAAATAAATCAAAATTAAAACATTTACTCATTAAGCATGCGTAACATATGTGACATGACGTGTCATGTGAATTGTAGCTATGCTGTCGTGCTTAATAATGAAGCATTTCATTTTTGAAAAAAATGGAGCAGTTCCTTCTGCCAAGTAAGTGATCTCGTGATTCTAATTTAGTTCCTAGCAGTAGCGACACTACTAGCTTAACTACATTTTTCAGTAGCTTGTCAGTAGCTCAGTTACTTTTGTAGCTGTGTAGCTTTTCCAGTAGCTAACTACTTTATCCAGCAAGTGGTGGTGTAGCGCGACCAAAAGCTAGCCTACATTCCCTTCTCTGTTTACATTCCGGTTCTGACACGGCGCAGTCCGCTGACACGTTTGCCGCGGATGCAGAGACGGCAGCTAATCAATACACAAAGAGCGAAGGCTTTGGATGTTCAACGCATCATTGATGCATTTTCCGCCAATCACAACAACCGTCGCATTGTCATGATTTGAGACTGTAAATAGCCTAGTAAGTGATTGTTGTCACCAATTTGGTGAATACTGATATTTCCCCGGTGCTATGGGTGAAATTTTGTGCTTGTTCAATTTAATAAAATTAAAACTTAAATTGTGATAAATAAAATAATTGAATGTTACAAATTGAGTGGCCAAGTTTTGCTCATATTTATTAATAGTAGCCTATATATAAATATATAATTGCAGCTCCCCCTGTCAATGATCTAGCGCCCCCTCAGCACCTGCGTTCAAAATTCTCTAGCGCCGCCCCTTGCTGGAAAGCTGATCCGATATTTACACGGGTCCTACATCGTAAGCCTTCTTTTGTTCCACAGACATCTTCCACATTTGTTTTTTTTTTTATCTGCCATCTCTCTCTTTCTGTCGTCACTTGGCTAATGTCCGTCCTGTGTCGTGTCTTTTGAATAATGACGTGCACTGAGCGCTCTCTTCTCCCTGTCATTAGTAGACACGCCCCTTACTGCTGATTGGCTATTATTTGTTTTGGTACTCGGCCCGAGACACTTTTCTAAAGCAGTTTTGAAATACCACTTACCCCACCTTTAAGCTTATTATATCTAGTTGACAAGGAAACATTTCTATTATATTAATTTTCCATCTTATATTTGATATATCTCAGCTTTATTTCAATTAACAAATACATTTGTAATAGTTTTTGTTATAGTTAAAAAAGTTATATCTTATATATACGGTATCTCAGATTTGTTTCAATTAACAAATACAATTTTATAGTTATAGTTATAGTTGTAGTTAAACAGCACTGCATCACAAGTGGAAGTTTTCATAAAGCTCTTGAGTTGTAATCATGATACTCTTCTGAAACTAATTACAGTATTTCCGTCATGACGTAAAACATAGTGAGGTCAGTTCTTAAGCCTGAAAGAAACATGATAAGGAATTTGGTTCAGATTTTTTTCCTGCATTGACATTTATTCATTTAGCCGTGGCTTTTATCCAAAGTGACTTCCAAATGAAACATTTCTTCCATAATCTGCAGGATGGAAAATTCACTCTGAGACTATTGAATTACAAGTGAAGAATTCCTTTCATAAAAACGTCATTCTTTTCCAGTCCAGTTTGAGTTTTTCAACTCTTGATAGCATCAAACAAATGCATCTTTTTCCAGGCCCATCAGTTCAGCTTTTAAGCCAGACACTTCCCCTATACTTTGGCCCCTTGGGGCCCCTAAGGGCCAAACACATTTCCATTCCCTCCTGCCGGTGAGAGTCAGTTCACTGTGAAGCAGGTGAGATTAAAGCATCTGCACCCAGCAGGAGAGATGCCACAGTCAAACGCTAATGACTGACCCATATACTGCAGTGCACTTAGTCCCTGTGACAGAATCCAGAGAGAGGCTGAGAACCTGACTACACTGCAGCAGAGCCATTTGGCCTATTATTAAAGCCGGACAATTTCCTTTCGCTGATACACTTCACATGCACACTGTTCGCCATGATGGTTTTGAATATTATTGAAATATACCAGCAGCCATATCACCCTGTAACCCAAGACTGGTTTCCCACTGAAGCTAAGCAGGGTTGAGCCTGGTCAGCACCTGGATGGGAGACCTCCAGGGAAAACCAGCAGGGGGAGCTCACACCGGTCTGTGTCGGTCCTAACGCCCCAGTATAGTAATGGGGACACTATACTGTCAAAGAGCACCGTCCTTCGGATGAGACGCTAAACTGAGGTCCTGACTCTCTGTGGTCATAAAAAATCCCAGGATGTCCTTCGGAAAAATAGTAGGGGTGTAACCCTGGCATCCAGGCCAAGTATACTGATTGACCCATATACTGATTGACTTCATCACTCTGTCTCCTCTCCACCAATCAGCTGGTGTGTGGTGGGCGTTCTGGCGCAATATGGCTGCCGTCGCATCATCCAGGTGGTGCTGCACATCCCCCTCTTCTATATGTAAAGCGATTTGAGTAACCAGAAAAGCGCTATATAGATGTAACAAATTATTATTATTATTATTATTATTATTATTATTATTATATGATCAGAATCACTTCCAAAAAGGAAAATACGGTTAAGTGCAACACATGCAGCAAGTCTGTCATATAGGCTACATAAAATAATAATGAGAACATTATAATTGTGTGCTAGGGTTGATTATAAACCCACCCACTCCACCCCCACAGCCACTGATGTCAACTTCCTGAACGAGCTAAATTACTTTTATGCTCGTTTTGAAAGAGACAACAGAGAAACTGCCACCAAGCTCAAACCCTCAGCTGACCACCCACCAATCACACTCTCCTCTACAGATGTCTGCAAGGCACTGAGCCGGATCAGCACGCACAAGGCTGCTGGACCAGACAACATCCCTGGTCGTGTTCTCAGGGCATGTGCGGAGCAGCTCGCTGGGGTTTTTACAGACATTTTCAACCTGTCTCTCGCCCAAGCAGCTGTACCATCATGCTTTAAACGCACTTCCATTGTGCCAGTGCCGAAACACTCCAGCCCGAGGTGCCCTAATGACTACCGCCCTGTAGCACTCACACCCATCATTATGAAGTGCTTTGAGCGGCTGGTCCTGGAACACCTAAAAGACTCTATACCATCCACATTGGACTCACACCAGTTTGCCTATCGCAGCAATAGGAGCACAGAGGATGCAGTTTCCATGGCACTGCACTCTGTGCTCACCCATCTGGACAGTAAAAACACCTATGCACGCATGCTGTTTGTTGACTTCAGCTCAGCATTCAACACTGTCATCCCATCCAAGTTAATTGCCAAACTTGGAGACCTGGGCATCAACACTTCAATGTGTAACTGGATTTTGGACTTCCTAACTGACAGACCACAGAATGTTCGATCAGGATCCACCTGCTCCACGTCCATCACACTCAACACTGGTGTACCACAGGGCTGTGTGCTAAGTCCGTTTCTCTACTCCCTCTTCACCTCCGACTGCAAGCCTGTGTATGGAACTAATTCCATCGTCAAGTTTGTGGACGACACTACGGTGATTGGGCTCATCAGCAACAACGATGAGACTGCCTACAGGGAGGAGATCCAGCACCTGGCCACATGGTGCACTGATAATAACCTGCTCCTCAACACCACCAAAACGAAGGAGCTCATCGTGGACTTCAGGAAGGAGTCAAGAGGCACACACGACACCATCCACATCAATGGAATGGCTGTTGAGCGTGTCTCCAGTTTCAAGTTCCTGGGGATCCACATCTCGGCGGACATGTCGTGGACGACCAACACCTCCAGCCTGGTCAAGAAGGCTCACCAGCGCCTCTTCTTCCTGAGGACACTGAGGAAGAATCAGCTCTCCTCGGCTATCCTGGTGAACTTCTACCGCTGCGCAATAGAAAGCATCCTGACCAACTGTGTGGCAGTATGGTATGGGAGCTGCTCTGTTGCGGAGCGCAAGGCACTGCAGCGGGTGGTGAAAACTGCCCAGCGCATCACAGGGACTCCACTACCTGCCATCGAGCACATCCAGAGGAAACGCTGTCTGCATCGAGCTCGCAGCATCCTCAAGGACTCCTCTCACCCAGCCCACAGACTGTTTTCTCTCCTGCCCTCCGGCAGGCGTTTCAGGTGCCTCCGGACCAGGACCAGCAGACTAAAGAACAGTTTTTTCCCCAGAGCTGTCTCTTTACTGAACTCAAACCCCCGTTGATCCACTTCCCTCATATACTGCTAACTCTCCTACCTCACATCTACATTCACTTTGTTATTTGCACTACTGACTGTTTATTACAGTAACAACTGTTTACTTATGCATTTTGCACCACCATATCTTAACTGGAATATGCTAATTTGCACTGCCGACTGTATTTACAGTACCAATGTTTACATTTGCATTTTGCACCGTACTTCTAACTGCAATATGCAACCACTTTCCACTGCACTTTTACACTTTCTTTCGGATAGCTCTGTCCATAATTTATTGCACTACCTTAATCCACTGCTATATTCCTCATATTAGCCTAACATATTATTGTATACCTCTATCTGTAAAATTCTGTTCAAAGTAATAGCCATCTGTATATTATATTCATAGTACATATTCACCTGTACATTCTGTTTACATTCTGTTTATAGTAATAGCCATCTGTATATTTATATTTATTCACTGTATATATTCATCTGTAAATTCAGTTCTGTTTATAGTAATAACCATCTCTCTACTTATACATATTTATATATATATATTCAGTACATTTTTATGCCCTGCACTTACGCAACCATTGTATATATCCTGCACTTGCTGCTATTGCACTTCTGGTTAGACCTAAACTGCATTTCGTTGCCTTGTACTTGTACTTGTGTAATGACAATAAAGTTGAATCTAATCTAATCTAATCTAGGGACATTGTGTGAGACTTTTGTTTTTGTAATCAGGCTCTCAAAAAGTTCATACAAATTTGGATTTAGATTTATCGGCCAATATATCGGTTATCGGCTTTCAAATATAAAGAGTTATCGGCATCGGACAATATTTCATATCAGTGCATTCCTAGCCAGTTATAATAGGGCTCATTAACATATAACAGTCTTTATATATACATTTAAAACTAACATTTTAGTGGGCGAGGAATATAATAAAATGATACAATATTGCCTCTTTAATCAAAATGGTCAGTGCGCATCACAGCTGAAGTATTTTAAAGGGGTACTTCAGCGCTGGGAAGATAAATGTGTATTTAAACTAGGTCATTTATATAGTAGAAATGTGAAATTATTTTTGAATTTGGTGCCTTCTAGACCGAGAAAAGACCAAAAAATTATTTTTGTCTCATGTGGATGAAAGACAACAACTCCCAGAATGCACTTGCTTCGCTGCTCAACGAGGACACTCCCAAAGCCGCGGCTACTGGTTATCACTTGCCCACCGCGGATCCACCCCAACGTCGTTCTGATATTCATAGTAATAAAATAATTTCGTTCAGTTAGAGAATACACACTACAATTCAAAACTGAACGTGTCTTTTCAATAAAGTGTGAGTGAGCCGAGCAAACGTCACGATACACATGCAGCAGTGTCAGATTTCATTCAACACGAGAGCGAAGAGCTGAGCAGAGCTGAGGTAAGCGCGGCAATCATTCACGAGTCACGACGTGTCCAGTCTGGCGACTTTTCAGATCATGCCTATGGAAGCTTAACTTTCATAGGAATTCATTAAAAAGTTGAAACACTCACTTTGCTCTGCACCGCCCTGTTATGAATGCCCGAGGCCGAGCCGAGCGCATTTACATTCTGTGAGTGAGATCCTTCCCCTATGGGCGGGTTGTAAACATGCAGAACGAGCTTGTGACAAGGTTCGTTGGGTGTGAAAGGAAGAAGGCAGGGTCAGCGTGACTGGGTGGTTTATTCAAAACTCTTTTCGTGCAACACATAAAGTCGCGCACACAGCGCTCTCAAACTTAAGCAGTATAACTTGTTCTCAGTACTCCTGAGAGCTCCGCTCTCCAGCCCACGAGTGCCCAGTCTGTGTCTCTCTCCCAGTTCCCTGTTTGGGGAGCGGCTTTAACCGGTCTCTCCGCGCCATTCACTGCAATCAGACACAGGTGTTTATCGTTATGCACTTGACCTACTTTCTTACCGCTCGTCTCCTCACTCTCTCCGTCTGTGCAGACCTCACGAAACCACGCCCTCCTCGCCACAGAGCTCCTTCTACTGGCTGTAGTCTTTAGCCTCTGGCCAAAAAATCCTCTGATGACGCAAAATGACGATATTTGCGTCATCTGAGTATTTTTTGCAAAATTATGCAATAAAATGCATAATTCTCTTGTCTCAGGGGGATATGAGGGGGGGGGGGGGGGGGGTTATGATAATTTGAATATACTACCGGGTTTCTACTAATACAAAGCTTAATGCTAAATTGCTGAAGTAACCCTTTAATACTTGTTTATGTTGTTTCTTGTGTGCTTGTGTGTGTGTGTGTGTAGTTGATGGCGAGTGGGGCGACTGGAGCAAGTGGTCGGCATGTAACACAGAGTGCACACAATGGAGAAAGAGAGATTGTAATGCCCCTGCACCCCAGAACGGAGGCAAAGACTGTGACGGAGTCACGCTACAGTCGCAGAACTGCACTGATGGACTCTGCCTACAAAGTGAGTGCACTCACACACACACACGCACACGTTGGGTTTTCATGTTTTATTGGGACATTCCATAAACATAATGATTGTTATATTGTACATTAGGTTTTCATGTTTTATGGGGACATTCCACAGGTATATTATCTCCCCTAAACCTTCCCAAAAAATTATTGGCATCTTTGTGGGTATATTTTGTCCCAATAACGTAGGGTTTACCTGAACCACACGCACACACACACACACACACACACACACACACACACACACACACACACACACACACACACACACACACACACACACACACACACACACACACACACACACACACACACACACACACACACACACACACACACACACCAATCTGAAAGAGTCAAGTCAGGCTGGATTGCTTTAATGTCAACATGATGTCAAAATTGAGCTTTCTTAATACTTTTTTAAATTATTTATATACTATTATAGTATTTTTTTTTAACTAGCTTTTATTTTGATATTTTGTTTAAATTTTATGCGCTTTTAATATTTAATTGTAGTACTTCTATTTATCTTTTTTTCAGCTAGTTGCCAAGGTAATATTTCATTTTTTCATCTAATATTTATATTTTTTATTTTATTTCAGCTTCATTTCAAATAATGAAAAATATTTTTTAGTTTTAGTTGAAAATAACAATACTGATATGTACTGTTTTAATTATAGAACAGTATTTAAAGGGATAGGTCACCCTAAAATGAAAATTAAGTCACAATTTACTCACCCTGGTGTTGTTCTAATGCCGTATGCCCTTTTTTCTTTTATGGACCACACAAGGAAAAATGTCTGACGGCTAATCATTTTTTGCAATTAAATGAAAGCGAAATTTATATTTTAGGCTCATCCAGGTCTTCATCTCCTTTTAATTTAGGTTCTATCTCTGCCAGTGTTCAACCTAATGTAAGGAATCTGGGAGTTACATTCGATTCGTCACTAAATTTTGCGAAACAAATCAGTTCAGTGGTAAAGGGCAGTTTCTTTCATTTCAGATCAATTGCGAAACATAACATCACGTCTGCTGTAATTCCCTGTACTGTGGCCTGCCTCAAACTACAATCTCTCACCTGCAAATTGTCCAAAATACTGCAGCGAGACTCCTTACCGGCACAATAAAGAGAGATCACATTTCTCCCATTTTAGCAACTTTACATTGGCTTCCTAGACTCTAAAAAAAAAAGGTTCTATATGGCACCAAAAATGGTTCTTCGTCGTAATCATAGAGGAACCACTTTTGGTGCTATATAGCACCATATCTTAACATGTTATGTATATGGTAGCGGTGCTATATAGCACCATATCTTAACATGTTATGTATATGGTAGCGGTGCTATATAGCACCTTAGTTAGCGGTGCTATATAGCATCTTAGTCAAAGAACCGGTGAAGAACCTCTGAAGAACCGCTGAAGAACCACTGAAGCACCAAAATTGGTGCTATATAGCACTAAAAAAGGTTACCCTATGATTACGAGCCAAGAACCATTTTGGTGCCATATAGAACCTTTTTTTTTAAAGTGTATTAAGTTCAGAATCGATTTTTAAGTTCGGAATCGTTTTTGTGTACAAGGCTCTATCTGGTGTTGCACCAAAATACATAAGTGACCTTCTGATTCCTTACACTCCCCAAAGAACTCTTAGGTTGTGTAATCAGCTTCTTTTAACTGTCCCACGTTTTCGCTGTAAAACTAAGGGTGGTCGGGCCTTCTCTGCTTCAGCACCTAAACTCTGGAACAGTCTACCCTGCAATGTGAGGTCTGCTCCTTCATTAGCCAGCTTTAAATCGGCTCTTAAATCTCATCTGTTCTCAATGGCTTTTGATTAGATCGATATTGGTAGATTTTTATATTTATTTATTATTTGGATATTATATCGGGTCTATTGTGTTTATATTTTGTATCTGCCTTGTTTCTTTTTATATGCACATTGTCTTACTCTACAGCACTTTGGCAAAATGCTGCTTTTAAATGTGTTATAGAAATAACATTTGATTTGACTATTGCTGTCGGTAACTGAACATTTCTATCATAAAACAGTTGTCTAAGACTTGCATCTACTTACACTTTTCCACAAACTCTTGTTGCGTTGTGACAGTATGACAGTAAGACCCGCCTTCTTTGATTGGCCATCTCGATCATTGTGACATTGACGAGCGCTCTTATGCTGCGTTCATACCAAATGTGAATAGAGCGTCAAAATCGCGTCTACCGCGTCTAGTTGGATACTTGAACGTTTTGAATCTATTCGCGCGTATAAATCGAGCGTTTGAAGCAAAATAGACGCGTGTTCAAGGCGCTCCAGGAGAATGTCATAAAACACCACTCTGCCTCTTTACATTTTCATAAAAAAATATATTAATCATTAATAGCCACACAAATGTGGTCCAGGCAACTCCTACATTATCTTCACTGCATGTATGTTTAAATATCCTAAGAAAATTAAGTTATGAAACTTCTCTTTGCTCTCAGTCAAAATGATTTTGCAGAAAACAAATGATTCATGACACCAAAGATCGCCCGTTAGATCCACACAAGACGAACCACTACAGGACATCAGAGCCAGCGGCAAACGTCAGAAGGACTAGCCGAGGAAAGGCTGATCTCGCCAGGGTTAATGAGCGCTGAGCGCCCGGTGATCGCCTGGATCTCACAATTCCAAAAATGCACAATTTTTTTTTTAAATAGGAGCACTCTTTATAAATTAACCACACATTTGAGCTTTAAACAACTACATTCTCACCTGAAAAAGTCTTAAAACTACATTTTGTGACACAATAGTAGTATTTTAAATTATGCAGGGTTTCTCATCACGTCACTTTACCACGTGACAGCAGCAAGCAGGCTCCTGATTGGTTAACGTGACGCGAATTGACGCCAAAGTTCAAATTTTTCAACTCGGACATCAGGCGCGTATTCGCTTCAAACGCGTGGATGCATAAAATCACCACTCGCGCGTATTGCGCAAGACCTTCAATTCGCATCCAATTCGCTTAATTTGTGCGAACGAGGCGGAATCGCGTCTATCACGCTGCAGGACCTCCAGACCCGCGCCAACGCGCCTTTCCATTGACTTAACATTGAAATCACTCGCTCCTGACGCTCTATTCGCGTTTGGTGTGAACGCAGCATAAGACTACTGAAGTAGAACAGCCTAAAAAATGTATCAGCCTAAAAATTTTACTTTTTTGTCATACTAAAAACAATCAGCTTTACTCATTCTACACTAAAAGGATAAGATAAGACAAATAAAATAAGAAAATATGAAGTATAATTTTTAGCTCAGACAAATTAATTGGCTTTCTTGTTGACTGTAATGCTATTAGTTGATTTGTTTATTGCTTCTGTATGTAATACATCACATAAACATGGCCTTTCATTTGTTGTTACAGTGGACATGGTACAAATTGGTGTTGAGAACCTTTAAGAAACTAGTGGTTTGATCGTCTCCAGAGAACTGACAGGTGACATGAATGCATGTAATCATGAGCCATCAGCGTGGCAGTATAATTTGTTGGCTGGTGTTTAGAGCAGTGAGCATTGAAAGAGAGAGAGCAAGAGAGAGCGGCAGGACGTGGATGTGAATCTCCTCTGTTTTGTGTTGTGTAATGGATCTTGTGTCTGTCTCTCTTTCCCCGCAGGCACTTCCTCACTAAAGTTTAAACTTTAAAAGTTCTTCCCTTAAAAGTTGAGCAGGCGCAATCCATTTAACCCCACTCAACCCAACTATCTCAGCAGTAGTGGCTCCTGAAGTAGGGCAGATTCTGGGTCTTAGTGCTAGTTATGATAGCTTTAAATTGTAATCGTTTACACATGCAGAACGTCCTTGTGTTATTCAGTCTGAGGGTGGCGCTCTAATGTTGATTGACAGGCACGCGTAGAACGCTAGTATTGTCTTATTGTAGTATTTATTGCCTACGAATGTCGTTTTAGAATGTTATAAGTTGTGGAGGAATTCCGGTGAGGGAAAGAACATAATTTCAACTCTCAGAACAAACATGAAACAACACAATATATAAAGGCTATTCACACTAGAACATTTAAACTTTCATTCATTTGATACAAAGAACAAATGATCAAATTAATGAAAATTTCCCAAAAACATTGTAGGCCTAAAAAGATTGTCGAACCATTGCCACTAGTGATGGGGAGTCGACTCCAAAAGAGTTGATTCCTCGACTCTGAATAGCCCTAGAGTCGGGGTCGACTCCAGCACAGGAATCGACTCTCGTTGTCGACTCTGATGCTGTGTCCAAAATCGCTCACTTGTTTACTGATTCTCTAATCCCTATCTGCCTGTTAAGTCGTGACATAAGGAACACCGTTTCTGAGTCCAAGCCTCAATTCGTTTCGTTTTTTGAGGATGCCATCAACGGCCATTTTCTGTAGTATTACACCGGAAGCGCTGCTGCGTGACGTCAGACAGTTGAGTGCACTATAAACTAGGGCTGCCACTTACAACTATTTTTATATCGATTAATCTATCGACTAATTAATCGATTAATCTATCGACTAATTTATCACAATAATTTTCAACAATTTTACTTAAAAACATTTAATTTGACTTGCACCGTTGGCCTTCAGTAGTGTACTATAAAAAAAAGTATAGACTACATGTAAACAAGCTCTTGACAAAATGTAAAGCTAAAAGAGTAAAAATGTGAAATGGTACAAATTTGTAAACCAACATAACAAAAAAAGAGAATATAAGTAAATACTTTTCATATAGAATAGTGTTGTCATGTACCAAAATTATCCCATACCTCAACACCGATACTGAACCGATACCATGGCAAAAAACAGTAAAAGTAATTGAATAATATGACAGAACTTACTATTCATTGTTTTATCATTGTTTTAGAGTTAAAAAACCCTAAAAATTAACTTGGCCGGCATGTTCCTGCCAGGATCCTGCCCTGCCCTGCTTCACACAGAATATTTGGTCCGGCCATTTAAAGGTCCCGTTCTTCGTGATCCCATTGTTCAAACTTTAGTTAGTGTGTAATGTTGCTGTTAGAGCATAAATAATACCTGTAAAATTATAAAGCTCAAAGTTCAATGCCAAGCGAGATATTTTAATTAACAGAAGTTCCCTTTCAAAGCCTACAGCGAACGGCTGGCTTGGACTACATCCTGGTACTTCCTTCATTAATTACGTCAGTAGGACAGTAGAACAGACTAACCTCCGCCCACAAGAATACGTGAAAAAGGGGGCGTGGTCTTGTTGCTGTCCCACGTGGAGAAGAGGACGGTCGCGTGGAGAATAGGAATTGTTGCGTTTGAGTGTGTTTGTCGCCATGTCGTCGAGACGCTGTTATTTTCATCCCGGAGTCAAATCACCTTTGTTTGGCTTTCCCAGGGAAAAAACCTTTTTGTAGAGATCATTGAGCGCATGCATCTCCCGTTAAGAGGCGTGACCTTTCTGTACAACGTGCGCTAAGCTGCTGTCGAATCACAACACGGGAACCACTGGCACAATCAGAACTCGTTACGTATTTCTGAAGGAGGGACTTCATAGAACAAGGAACTCATCAGCCGTTTTTAGGACAGTGAAAACAGCGGTATACAGATAAGTAAATTGTGTGAAAAATACTGTTTTTTTTACACGCGAAACATGAACACATGTTATATTGCACACTGTAAACACAATCAAAGCTTCAAAAAAACACGAAGAACGGGACCTTTAAGAGCTGCACGGACCAAATTCATTGTAACACCCGATTTCTCATTCAACTCTGTATATGTTCACTAAAGACATATCCGACTGTGTTTACCCGAATACTCGCCAGGACGTGCATTTTTACATATTTTTTACCATTCAAACCCAATAATCCGTGAAACTGGCGTTGCAATCTGTCTGAGTGAAAGGCGTGTACGCCGCACTTTTGTTGCTTTCTTTTTCCTGAGCTGCGCGTATATATCTGAGTGTTCTGCTTCCATTGTTTAGTGAACGGTGGAAGCAGAGCTCACACACACGTCCTCACTCCTGCTGTCACACATTGACGCAAATTAAGAAATACTGCTCTTATTAGAGTGCTGTCAAAGTACCAGTACTAATATTTAATATCTTACCCAACTTACCTAGTCGACTAAAAATATTGACGTTGACTAATTAACTGCGTCGACACAGCCGATTGTATCGACCAATCGGGACAGGCCTACTATAAACAAGTAGTGAATCAAATGAAGCAAGGAATTCAGACACTGACGTAATAGAGAGCTGTCGCAGAAACTTTGACACATACTTTTATTGGAGTGCTTACTTTAGAAATAAAACAGTCGCGGCGACTTTAGTTTGTAATTATACATTGGCGTCCTCCATGATAGCTTCAGTTTAATTGATGGTATATTAAAGCAAATAAATATAGATTTGGTTTTCCATGGTTAACCTTGTGTTCATATTCATTAAACTAACCATGAATCATAAAAAAACTCACATCAATAAGTGTACATTATTGTATGTATTTTAGTATTTAGTATCTTTAACTCACCTTTTAAGACAATGATCATGTGCGTTTAGCCCCATCACTCGACAATCTTTTCCCTCTGTAAAATTAGGTATCGGGAACAGCTAGGTAGAAAAGTTGATAGTCACTCATCAAGTCATCTCTAATTTGGACGGTCATGCTAAAAGTGTGCGGTTTTATTAAGGGGATTTTATGGCTTTGTGCTGGGGGGAAATAATTTAAGCAATTTTGTCTTATTTCTGCTGTTTTGATGTAAAGTAGGAGTCGATTCCATAGGCTCCTACAGTGGGAGTCGGGAATTGGAGTCGACTCCAAAAAACCTGGAATTGAACACCCATAATTGCCACCAGTGGTCTCTACGTAACAGATAATCCATGGCTAGCAGTGCATTAAACGATTTTAATGCATGACGGGGAGGCAAAGAGCTTCCCGATGTAAAGTGGAGGGTAGTTGCCTCCGTTAAGTGCATTAAAATGGTTTAATGCACAGCTAGCCATGGATTATCCCGCTTATACCATGGTAATTTACCAGAATTTACCACTTAAAGCTGTTATTGATTGAAGCATGAATGAATGAAATTTATCATTTATTTAAATTAATTATCGAGAGAGAGAGAGAGAGAGAGAGAGAGAGAGAGAGAGAGAGAGAGAGAGAGAGAGAGAGAGAGAGAGAGAGAGAGATGCTCTCTGTGTGCGAGCGAGTATGTGTATGTGCGGTTAAATGAAAACAGCGCATCAATATAGAACGGTGTTAAGTGTCACCGGCCCACCGGTGGTAGCCTGGTTCTACCAGACTCTCATACATTTCATTTGTACAGAGAGTCTGGCCACTCTCCATTGTCAAGCGTTGACTTCCTTGAAGGCGGGAACTCTGTTGAAGTTTAAAACTATTGGATCTGCCCAGAGCCACTCTGGATCTGCCATAACCAATCGCTAACGTTTGGTCGTGACGTATGTCATCTCAAACTAGCGCACGACATCAATGTCATCGTTCTCAGACACTCCCTCTGTTCGCTGATTGGACCGGTCAAAATTTGACCGGAGAAAACCAGAGAATATACCGCAGTCCCAGACGGAGTACTAAAGGAAAATGAAAATTGAGCGGAAGTACGTAGGAGGGCGGAGCCAGGCTACACCGGTGGGCCCACAGCCATTAAATTTTTAAACCAGTAATATCCTATTATAAACCTAACCTAATCTTGACAAACTATATATCATTTGAAAGCTTGCAATCTCTAGTTTTCATATTTAGTGATTTTTTTCAAAATAAATGACATAGGAGCAGTAATTTATCAATTTGCAACAAGAATATTTTCATACTCATAAGGTGTGTTCAGACCTTTTATTTTAAAATAGCGATGAACAGAAAAAATCATGAAACATTGGTAGAAACCTGTTTGTTTTCATGCCAAGAGTTCAAAAGATAACATCCATTCAATTTTTTGAGAAGAAAATGTTTTAAATATAAAGAACAAAACAACAGATTTGCCATTTGGGATGTGGCAGCAAGCTATATAACGCATATACGTGTTCTTTTTAAGTTTGGATTCTTTATCAAATTCTGTCAAACTTCCAATACTACTTCTGAATAGGATGTCTACTTCATAAATTGTATGAAAATTATGGAAATATATGGTTCAGATCACTCAAACCATATATGGAAATGGAGGCGCCCTTATATGGTCTGTAATGGAGCTTGGATGTCATCTTGTGAAAAAGTTTGGTACTGCATCCAAACAAAATCTCACCGAAAGCTCATTTTTTTAAGATATCAACCTAAAATTTGGAACACAACTTGTTCCGATTTTTGACAGTTAACAGGTTAAACTGACTTGGTTTTAGTTTTATTGCACACCTTCCAGCCAGTCAGATTCTCAGACAGACCATGGTATAAGATAAACTAAGCTTATGATGCTTTTGGGAAACACAGCCCTGGTGCAGACTAATACACACATAGCTGAAGTGGATTCATATCATCTTGGTCTGGAGCCAGGTTTACGTAAGGAAAGGTAAAAATAAGTGTGAAATCTGCCCCAATGGCTCTCAATTAGAGCGTGCTGCAGTTCCATTGTTTGGCACAGATTTACATTGGAATATTGTTGGGCGCTGTAGAGCTGGGCAGGACTTGCTTTATCATAATACATGCCTGCCGAAGCCATACGCTAAAGTTTAATGTCTCCTGCTCACTATATGATTTAAAATAGTCTAAGAAATCCAGAAATATTTGTTACAGAATGCTGAACACATTCACTATTTATTATTGATTCAGCTTATATAGCCACGGCGGTCTCTCAGCATCATTACTCCAGTCTTCAGTGTCACATGATCCTTCAGAAATCATTCTAATATGATGATTTGCTGCTCAATAATTTCTTATTGTCAAACAGTTGGTGGAAATTCGTGATATACTATTTTCAGGATTCTATGATGAATAGAACAGCATTTATTTGCAACAGTTGTACTGTCACTTTTGATCGATTTAATGTTCTTGCATGATAATGAAATGATAGTACTGGCCCCAAACCTTCATACGGTTGAATATGGCAAATATGCATATGTTTGAATAAAAAGCTTGTCAGTGAACTCTACATTATGAAAAGATTGTAAGATTGTTGGCTGCAGTTTGAAACTAGTATTTCCACAACTTGATAGCTGTCACAATGTGATAACTACATGCTTACCTGATTACCATCTCACCAGGGGAGCCTGACTGTGAGATGTTTTCAGCTGACATGTGTGTTGGTTTGTTGTTTCCCTCCCTGTCAGTGAGGTTTCACGTGAATTACCATCTGCATGACCAGTTTCTCATGCCGTCTTTACACTGAATCTTCAGTTCAGGCGGTTCAGTCTCACATCACCCAATCACATCTCGCTGTTTTTGTTTGACATTCATATTATTTTGTCTAATACCCCCCTTCCTCTCTCTGAAGGTTCAGTATATCAGCTATCCGTTCAGCCTAAAGGGACGGGAGAGGAGGGGTTTACATGTGAGTGTCTATTTTGTCTTTCATTTTCTTGCTTTGGTTTTCTGGGTCCGTA
>CM042242.1:6779484-6786984 GCA_023566225.1 Romanogobio albipinnatus
TATCTCACATGTGATTTGACTTATGTTTTTGGTTAATATCGCTCAGCACTATGGGTAGGGATGGGTGAACATGAGTTTTGGTCATGGATTTGGTACAGCAAAATTTGCTATCATCACAGCAAAATTTGCTCTCATCACTTGCACTTAGCTTACCTCTCTTTGTGCTTCCTTTCCAAATGTCGATAGAAGTTTGACGTGGTCCCAGCCATCTCAGTAAGCGTCGCGTTGCAGAACTTACACACTGCTGTATGTTTTCTTTTGGATGCATTTTTGCAGATGAACTCTGTGGTTTAGGTAGCCAAATTGTATGACAGAAGATTTGGCTGACATCTCTCCAACAGCCACCGTCACGGTGACGGCACAGCTTGCTCTCCTGTCTCAAGCATTCACGTGTGGAGTGTGTGTGTGATGCGATGTGGGGGTTGGCGGCGCGGCGCGGCGCGGCACAGGGAGGGGAGGGGAGGGGAGTAAAAACTAAAAGTATTTAAAATTAGACACGAGTCAAGCTTTTGGTCTGAAGTTTTTTGTCTAATCATCACAGTAATGATGTTAACAAATAATTTCGTGATATGCTCTCAGTTGTGGTCTTGACCGGTCTTGAAATTAAATCCCGAGTCCTCTGAGTCCGAGACCGAGACGAGACCGAGTAAAAATGCGGTCGATTCCGAGACGAGACCAAGACCTTTAAAAAGTGGTCTCGAGACCGGTCTCGAGACCAAGACCGATCTCGAGTACTACAACACTAACAGACAGACAGACAGACAGACACAGACAGACAGACACAGACAGACAGAACAGACAGAACAGAAAGACAGACACATACAGACAGACACAGACCGACTGACACAGACAGACAGACACAAACCGACAGACACAGACAGACAGACAGACAGACAGACAGACAGACACAGATAGACACAGATAGACAGACAGACACAGACAGAGAGACAGACACAGACAGATAGACACAGACAGACAGACAGACAGACAGACAGACACAGATAGACAGACAGACACAGACAGAGAGACAGACACAGACAGACAGACAGACAGACACAGATAGACAGACAGACACAGACAGATAGACACAGACAGACAGACAGACAGACAGACAGACAGACAGACAGACACAGACAGACACAGACAGATAGACACAGACAGACACAGACAGACAGACACAGACAGCGAGACAGACACAGACAGATAGACACAGACACAGACACAGACAGACAGACAGACAGACAGACATTAAGAAAGTAATTTATTTAATTCTTTGCTTTTTAAATAAATGTTCCAGGTCAGTTTATTCATCGTATGATTAAAGAAATTATTAAGTTTTACATTTGAAATGTCTTTTCACATTGGTTAATGTTACATTTCTTTCTTTAAACAATATTCTTTTCAGCTGATGTGATCATAGCTTTGTGGGCAAGAAACAATAATATGAATCAATAACATCTCAGCCTACTCTTTACAGTCTAATCAAATCCTGATGAATAAAATCTGGTCCCATCCTGCATTGTTTTACACTCAATATTCTGCATCACGCTGTGAGGTTAAATGCCTTTTGAATGTTGTTTCATGTAGTGTTTAATGGGAACCAACAGCTCCTGGGCAGAAGGTAATCCGCGGATACATGTTTTTACCACGGTGGCTTTAAACTTCTGTTCTGCAGATGATAATACGCAGATGAAGACTGTGATGTCTCCCACATGGCGTTTGCCCTTTAAGAGTGTTTGACTTCAGATGCGAGCTTAGGGTTATTGTAGAGATTCTTCAACTGGATTAAAACCGAAATGTTTGTTATGAACATGAAACCCTGAGAGATGAACCGAGGCGAATATCAAACAACATGGTTCAGGCTTTCATTACAGGCCACCGCAGAGCTCAGTTCTTCATAAAACCAACTCATCAGTCATAAGATCAGTCAGCCTGCTTCTTGTCTGTGATTTACTATATTTTACCGTCCTTTTATCTGTTTTGTTTTTATGTAGTCATTATGATGGGCTCACTTTTGAGCAAATGAAAGGCACTTTCAATTCCAGCTTTTAAGATAAACAGAGTCGAGTCGTGGCTGGTGGCCCAATGGTTAGTCCTCTAGGCTGCTAACACAACGATTGCAGGTTCATTCCTGAAGCAGAGAAGGTCACGACAATAACCCATCAGCCGGTGTTTAGATGTAGTCCGTGCAATCAGGAGTGAGACCACATAAAAGCCATGTTACCGCTGGTCCACCCAGAATACAATCGTTTGGTAATAATGAAAAGCAAGTCAGCTCAAATACATGCTTCATGTTTCTGTTGTAAATTTAGTTTCAGAAATGGGTTTTTATTTTAAAATACAGTTACGTTAATAATTAGCCTATGATGAACTGAAATGGGTCGTGCAGGATTGTGGTTGTGCTGGTAAACTGATGTCTTCTGCTCGGGCCCGGTTCTACGGGAGTGCTAAGCACCCTCAAACGTAAGCAAAAGCACCCTCAGTTGATACTGTAATAATATTGGCGAAACAGATTTGGCAGATTTGCATATTTGTGTCCGAGCTCTGAAGAGCGTCAAATGCATCTATTTACAGTGTGTTTTTGCAGCGGTGAGTAATGTAGCAATCACAGATAGTTGTTGATCTCTAGAACGTGATCAGAATCTCACCGCTCAAAACGCCAGTTTTTAGGCTATTCAGTGCTGAGTTAATGCAGGCTCGCGAAACATCTCATTAAAGGGGTACTTCAGCGCTGGGAAGATGAATGTGTATTTAAACTGGGTTATTTATGTAGTAGACTGAGAAAAGACGGAATATTTATTTTTGTCTCATGTGGATGAAAGACAACAACTCCCAGAATGCCCTTGCTTCGCTGCTCAACGAGGACACTCCCAAAGCCACGACTACCGGTTATATCTCTTGCCCACCGCGGATCCACCCCAACGTCGTTCTGATTTTCATAGTAATAAAATAATTTCGTTCAGTTAGAGAATACACACTACAATTCAAATGTGAACGTGTCTTTTCAATAAAGTGTGAGTGAGCCGAACGAAAGTCACGTCACAGACGCAGCAGGAGTCAGATTTCATTCATCACGAGAGCGAAGAGCTGAGCAGAGCTGAGGTAAGCGCGGCTGTCATTCGCGACGTGTGTCCAGTCCGGCGCGTTTTCAGATCGCATATGGAAGCTTAACTTTCATAGGAATTGAAAAGTTGAAACACTGTTATGGATGCCCGAGGCCGAGCCGAGCTGAGTACATTTACATTCTGTGAGTGAGATCCTTCCCCTGTGGGCGGGTTGATAGCATGCGGAACGAGCTCCTTCTACTGGCTGTAGTCTCTAGCCTCTGGCCCAAAAATCCTCCGATGACGCAAAATGACGATATTAGCATCATCAGAGGATTTTTTCCAGAAATAAAGTGCATAATTCTCTCGTCTCAGGGGGATATGAGGGGGGAAAGTAACATAATTTGAATATACTACCGGGTTTCTACTGATACAAAGCTTAATGCTAAATCACTGAAGTAACCCTTTAACAAACAAAGACAAGACACGATGTAAGTAAAAGATTTATTGTTGACAACTTCATTTTTATAACGGAACTTTGTGAGATCGCGGTGAACTGACAAAGCAACAGCATTTTAGTGATCAAATGTTCCTCCTGAGACCCAGAATAGAGGTTTTGCCTCTTAATCGAATTTCTCTGACAACATACAGTTTTAAGTCTGGATATTCTTATGAAATTTGAGACATTCTTTTGAAAATATTATTCCATATCTTTTTACATTACATATTGTCCCAAAAACACATTAATATGCAAATTAGACACATTGCATTAAGTAAAATGGTACATCAAATTATTCTGTTATATCTTTCATAAATTGATCGGTGAATAAAAGAAAAATCCCATGGTTTATGTCTATTCATCCATCCATCCATCTTCTTCCGCTTATCCGGGGCCGGGTCGCGGGGGCAGCAGTCTAAGCAGAGATGCCCAGACTTCCCTCTCCCTAGACACTTCCTCCAGCTCTTCCGGGGGGACACCGAGGCGTTCCAAGGCCAGCCGGGAGACATAGTCCCTCCAGCGTGTCCTTGGTCTTCCCCGGGGCCTCCTCCCGGTTGGACATGCCCGAAACACCTTCCCGGGAAGGCGTTCAGGAGGCATCCGGAACAGATGCCCAAGCCACCTCAGCTGTCCCCTCTCGATGTGGAGGAGCAGCGGCTCTACTCCGAGTTCCTCCCGAGTGACTGAGCTTCTCACCCTATCTCTAAGGGAGCGCCCAGCCACCCTGCGGAGAAAGCTCATTTCGGCCGCCTGTATCCGGGATCTTGTCCTTTCGGTCATGACCCAAAGCTCATGACCATAGGTGAGAGTAGGAACGTAGATTGACCGGTAAATCGAGAGCTTCGCCTTACGGCTTAGCTCTTTCTTCACCACGACAGACCGGTACATCGACCGCATTACTGCAGAAGCTGCACCGATCCGTCTGTCAATCTCCCGTTCCATCCTCCCCTCACTCGTGAACAAGACCCCTAGATACTTGAACTCCTCCACTTGGGGCAGGAACTCTCCACCAACCTGAAGTGGGCAAGCCACCCTTTTCCGACTGAGGACCATGGCCTCGGATTTGGAGGTGCTGATCCCCATCCCAGCCGCTTCACACTCGGCTGCAAACCGTCCCAGTGCATGCTGAAGGTCCTGGTTAGAAGGGGCCAACACGACAACATCATCCGCAAAGAGCAGAGACGAAACCGTGTGGTCCCCAAACCTGACACCCTCCGGCCCTTGGCTGCGCCTAGAAATTCTGTCCATAAAAATTATGAACAGAACCGGCGACAAAGGGCAGCCCTGCCGGAGTCCAACATGCACCGGGAACAAGTCTGACTTACTGCCGGCAATGCGGACCAAACTCCTGCTTCGGTCATACAGGGACCGGACAGCCCTCAGCAAAGGACCCCGGACCCCATATTCCCCCAGCACCCTCCACAGGACGCCGCGAGGGACACAGTCGAATGCCTTCTCCAAATCCACAAAACAAATGTGGACTGGTTGGGCAAACTCCCATGAACCCTCCAGCACCCTGTAGAGGGTATAGAGCTGGTCCAGTGTTCCACGACCAGGACGAAAACCACACTGTTCCTCCTGAATCCGAGGTTCCACTATCGGCCGAATTCTCCTCTCCAGTACCCTGGCATAGACTTTCCCGGGGAGGCTGAGAAGTGTGATCCCCCTATAGTTGGAACACACCCTCCGGTCCCCCTTTTTAAAAAGAGGAACCACCACCCCGGTCTGCCATCCCAGAGGCACTGTCCCCGACCGCCACGCGATGCTGCAGAGGCGTGTCAGCCAAGACAGCCCCACAACATCCAGAGATTTGAGGTACTCAGGGCGGATCTCATCCACCCCCGGTGCCTTGCCACCGAGGAGTTTCTTGACCACCTCGGTGACTTCAGCCCGGGTGATGGACGAGTCCTCCTCTGAGCCCCCAGTCTCTGCTTCCTCAATGGAAGACGTGACGGCGGGATTGAGGAGATCCTCGAAGTATTCCTTCCACCGTCCGACAACATCCCCAGTTGAGGTCAACAGCCGCCCATCGCCACTGTAAACAGCGTTGGTAGGGCACTGCTTCACCCTCCTGAGGCGCCGGACGGTTTGCCAGAATCTCTTCGAGGCCAGCCGATAGTCCTTTTCCATGGCCTCACCGAACTCCTCCCAGGCCCGAGTTTTTGCCTCCACAACCACCCGGGCTGCAGTCCGTTTAGCCTGCCGGTACCTGTCAGCTGCCTCAGGAGTCCCACAAGCCAGCCAGGCCCGATAGGACTCCTTCTTCAGCTTGACGGCATCCCTTACTTCCGGTGTCCACCACCGGGTTCGGGGATTGCCGCCTCGACAGGCACCGGAGACCTTGCGTCCACAGCTCCGAGCAGCCGCTTTGACAATGGAGGTGGAGAACAATGGTATGTCTATTCATGTATTTTCATTTTCTCAATAAATGGGTTCTGGTGTCCTCTACAGAGCAGAGCATATATTATATAGCACAGAATTATTATTATTATTATTATTTTATGCTCCAAACGATGTAATGAGCTAAAAAAAAAATCTAAATTCACAAAAACTTTTTTTCTGGTTCTCAGGAAGATTAAAGCAATGTATGGCAGACTAATAGATTAATAGACAATTTGTAGAAAAATATCTTTGAAATTATAATTATTGATAAAAGTGATGACTTGTAAATAATCATACATTTCTCACTGTACACTGCTATGGTGGAGCCGTTACTAGAGCACCCTCAGTAATTTCAGAAGCACCCTCAGTGATATGATTCTGTAACCGGGCCTGCTTCTGCCCCACCTATAGTGAATAGCATCTGTTTATATTTTTATTGAAAATACATTTTGACAGTATAGAAAATCAGATGAAATTGGGGTGTATGCAAAAAATAGCAGCTCATGCTATTTCACTGCTTGCAATTGACCTATCGGTAAGCCCCGCCCCGCTTTTTTATTTTAATTTACTTAATTATTTGTGCATCTATCATTCTGTGGTTTCGCCTATTGGGTTGAAACGTGTTACTATGTTGATCTTTGTGGAACTAAGATGCTCAAATAAATAAAGATAAAGAAAAGACATGGGTCTTTTACCGTTAAAATCACGATCATTTTTAACAGGGCACTTAAAGTTTACTTTTACAGTATTGTACACTTACAAGTTTACTACTGGTACAATGATATTATTAAATGAGAAATGTAGTTATGAACTAGTTGTGCACGTTTACTTTTTAAATAGTACACTTGCAAGTTTACTACTAGTTCACTGATATTAGTATACTTACTACATAAAGTATACTTAAAAATATATACGTGAACAGTACTTAAGTATAGGCTACTTCATAAAATTAATTTAAAGTATACTTCTTTTTCGTTAGGGTACTCGAGGGAGGGTCTATGGGCGGGTAAATGCTCTTTTTAAAGGTCCCGTTCTTCGTGTTTTTTTGAAGCTTTGATTGTGTTTACAGTGTGCAATATAACATGTGTTCATGTTTCGCGTGTAAAAAAAACAGTATTTTTAACACAATTTACTTATCTGTACACCGCTGTTTTCACTGTCCTAAAAACGGCTGATGAGTTCCTTTATTCTATGAAGTCCCTCCTTCAGAAATACGTAACGAGTTCTGATTGTGCCAGCGGTTCCTGTGTTGTGATTTAACCGCAGCTTAGCGAACGTGGCACAGTTCCTGTGTTGTGATTCGACAGCAGCTTAGCGCACGTGGAAAGGTCACGCCTCTTAACGGGAGATATATGCGCTCAATGATCTCTACAGCGTCCCTGGGAAAGCCAAACAAAGGTGATTTGACTCCGGGATGAAAATAACAGCGTCTCGACGACATGGCGACAAACACACTCAAACGCAACAATTCCTTTTCTCCACGCCACACGTCCTCTTCTCCACGTGGGACAGCAACAAGACCACGCCCCCTTTTTTCGCGTGTTCTTGTGGGCGGAGGTTAGTCTGTTCTACTGC
>CM042242.1:6791984-6869484 GCA_023566225.1 Romanogobio albipinnatus
ATGGGTGTAAGCAAATCAATACTGCAGAGGACAGATGATAAGATGATACTGCGGTCACTGAGGAAAAACTACCAAGTGACATGAGAGATGATGAAAGGTCGCTGTGTTTTAGTGCGACCGCCTGCTGTGATACACACTTCAACGGCTGCTTTGAGTTTTATACTGTAAACACACACACACACAGTTTCTTTTGCTCTCAAGGTTATGGGACTCACTGGATAGATATTTCACTGTCTAGTTATTTTAGGTTTACTAAGTTAAGCATCTCTATTGTAATTGCCATACTTACTGTTAATGTAAATATAGTTGTTATAAATCTAGTGCCCACAAAAATACTAAGTGCATGTATACTAAATATATATTTTTGCCCAGCAAAAGTTGCATATAGTACATCCTACTTTACTTGCAGTACACCGTACAAAATTATATGCTCAAAAAGTTATGACAGCATGTTTTACGTTGCTTTAACTCGTCAAAGCAAATTTCCAACTGTTTTTATAAGCTATACAAGATTCAACTATTTTTTAAAGCCAGTTTAAAGTTGAAATTACTTAAACAAGTTGATTATACTTAAAAATTTAAGGCAGCAACTTTCTGCATGATTGTTTATATCGTCACGAAAATGTAAACTCTACATCACAGCATTATTATATACACCGATCATAACATTATGACCACCTTTTTTTGTGGCCAAAAGGTGTGCTGTGGTATCTGGCATCAATATGTTAGCAGCAGATCCTTTAAGTCCTGTAAGTTGTGAGGTGGGGCCTCCATGGATTGGACTTGTTTTTCAGCACATCCCACAGATGCTCGATTGGATTGAGATCTGGGGAATTTGGAGGCCAAACTCGTTGTTGTGCTCCTCAAACCATTCCTGAACCATTTGTGCTTTGTGGCAGGGGCATTATCTGCTGAAAGAGCCACAGCCACCAGGGGATACAGTTTCCATGAAAGGGTGTACATGGTCTGCATCAATGCTTAGGTAGGTGGGACCTTTCAAAGTAACATCCATATAGATGGCAGAACCCAAGGTTTCCCAGCAGAACATTGCCCAAAGCAGGGCCGGCTCTAGCTCTTTGGTTGCCCTAGGCAAGATTGAGTTTTGCGCCCCCCCCCCCCCCCCCTTAATTGTTAAAACCCACCGGCAAATAGTTGCCAGTGTATAGGTGTCATTTTCCTTCTGTAAGTATTTTTCTAGATATTATCCATGTTTTATATCTTAATGACACACAAGCATACAACCAAATAAAGGATTCAAGAAAAAAAAAAGTATTAACTTCCTGTCACATGAGACTGCCAACTTCCTACTCCTACTTCCAGGGAGCACAACGAAGGCAAACCCTCCCAAAGAAAGGATATTTTCATGTTCCAAATAAGTATTTTTAGTTGACATATATATATCAACGTAATCATGAAGGTCTCTAGAATCATCCAAACAAAACAAATCTTACAATAGATCTATAGTTTTTAGTATACTTAGTCAAACATAATAAATTTGATTATGAATAAAGATTGATCTGTTGAAAGCAGTTATTTTGAGTTAGATGCTAAATGTTCTCCTCTTATACATATTTGACATTGAAGGGGTGCATACAACATATTTGCCCATCGGCAACTATAGTTGCCACAGATTCAAATACGATTTTCAAGAAAAAATACAAAAACCTGGGGAAAATAAATGCAGAACATGCCATTCAGAAAAAAATTGGGCACAAATGGGTTAAGTATTTATAAAAACTATATAAACAAAAATGCTCCTATAGTTACTCCAAGACTTAAAAAGCTAATTATGACTTAAATGATACACAAATTATGACCCATAAACTGGATTAACTATACCCTCTACAAACAAAAGTGCTATTATGGATACACTGTACTTACCACTACAAAAATTAAAATATATAAGTTCTTGTAGCTCTATCCCTTTCTTAAATAATAAAAGATGAAGAGTTGTTTCTGGCATTTCTATTCACCTTCAAAATTGACGCAGCATTAAAATTTGGCTCGTCTGGATTTCCTTATTGTCAGTGAAATGCGTAGTAATATGTAGATAACTAGCTAGCTAGTGATAGCTTAGTGACAGCAATAAAACGTCCAATGCCGTCCAATATTAGTTGATAATATCGATAATACGAAGTACATTTATTTCGTTTGACAGTTTTATGGCTGAGATGAGAAGACTTACCTCTATACTGGCTTTCTTTTGATCGTGTGCCTTTCACTTTTTCCGTCCCTGTGCACTCGAGGGTTTAGACCACATTTTTGAAGAACACGCCAGTGATGAGCACTTGCCTGACCTAACGCCTGAACGCCTGTGCTCGACAATACTCACTATCAATTCAATCTAATAATCAGGTTAAGTAATTAAACGTGCGGCTGAGGGGGCGCCCAAGGATGATCATGTTTAATAAACAGTATGTTTTATTTCGCTTGTTTTAATTCTATGCTTAATGGGAAGTAAGTTAAAGGGCGCCACTAGAGGGCGCCTGCGCGCGCCCCCAACACATTTGTCGCCCTAGGCAACCGCCTAGCTCGCCTATAGCAAACGCCGGCCCTGGCCCAAAGCATCACTGCCTCCACCGGCTTGCCTTTTTCCGATAGTGCATCCTGGTGCCATGTGTTCCCCAGGTAATCCACATGATGTAAAAGAAAACGTGACTCATCAAACCAGGCCACCTTCTTCCATTGCTCTGTGGTCCAGTTCTGATGCTCATGTGCCACTGTTGGCTCTTTCGGCGGTGGACAGGGGTCAGCATGGGCACCCTGACTAGTCTGCGGCTATGCCGCCCCATACGCAACAAACTGCGATGCACTGTGTATTCTGACACCTCAGAACCAGCATTAACTTCTTGAGCAATTTGATGTTGATCTGTTTGATCGGACCACACGGGCCAGCCTTCTCTCCCCACTTGCATCAATGAGCCTTGGCCGCCCATGACCCTGTCGCCGGTTCACCGCTGTTCCTTCCTTGGAGCACTTTTGATAGAGACTGACCACTGCAGACCGGGAACACCCCACAAGAGCTGCAGTTTTGGAGATGCTCTGACCCAGTCGTCTAGCCATCACAATTTGGCCCTTGTCAAACTCACTCAAATCCTTACGCTTGCCCATTTTTGTCCTGCTTCTAACACATCAACTTTGAGGACAAAATGTTCACTTGCTGCCTAATATATCCCACCCACTAACAGGCGCCGTGATGAATAGGTCTACTATATATTATATGTGACCCTGCACCACAAAACCAGTCATAAGTCGCACGGGTATATTTGTGGCAATAGCCAACAATACATTGTATGGGTCAAAATGAGCGATTATTCTTTTATGCCAAAAATCTTTAGGATATTAAGTAAAGATTAGATTAGATTAGATTAGATTAGATTAGATTAGATTAGATTAGATTAGATTAGATTAGATTAGATTCAACTTTATTGTCATTACACAAGTACAGGTACAAGGCAACGAAATGCAGTTTAGGTCTAACCAGAAGTGCAATAGCAGCAAGTGCAGGATATACAGTGGTTGCGTAAGTGCAGGACATGGATATGTACTATATATATATAGAGAGAGAGAGATGGTTATTACTATAAACAGAATTTACAGGTGAATATGTACTATGAGTATAATATAATATACAGATGGCTATTACTATAAACAGAATTTACAGATAGAAGTATACAATATGTTAGGCTAAGATGAGGAATATAGCAGATCATGTTCCATGAAGATATTTTGTAAATTCCCTACTGAATATATATTATATATGTATTATTATTAGTAATATGCGTCGCTAAGGACTTCATTTGGATAACTTTAAAGGCGATTTTCTCAATATTTAGATTTTTTTGCACCCTCAGATTCCAGATTTTCAAATAGTTGTATCTCGGTCCTATCCTAACAAACCATACACCAATGGAAAGCTTATTTATTCAACTGTCAGATGATGTATACATTTAAATTTCAGAAAATAGACCCTTATTATTGGTTTTGTGGTCCAGGGTCACATATAACGAATCTCAACTGCCTGATTTTTTTATTTCATTTTAAAATGTATTTAAATTATCGCCTAGCTCTTTCTATAAAGTTGTATGTATAAGTATATCCAACTTTATCTGTATATACTCAACATATGTACTTAAATAGCAAATCTCAACTGCTTGATTGCTTGTAAAATGTAAAGTATATTTCCGCCCGGCCCTAATCTGCTAAATGCGACTATAAGGCATGAAGATATTAAGATAAAAACATCAACCTCATGATTTTCTGCTTTGAAGCAATTTTGTGTATGTGTTAGTATTTTTACATCAGTTTTGCACCCTCTGCTGGTTCGGTGGATCAATGTGGGCCTAACCAATGGGCTTAAGTCTGTGAAGGATCCTAATGAATATTCATAACCCTGAGTCTAGCCTCTTTAAGACATGCGGCTGTCAATGTCAGCCTGATAAGTCGGAAGTTTGAAGCTTGAGTGGAGTTTTAATCTGTGTACCTTTGTTGCAGTTTAATGAGTGAGGAGCGCCAGCATGTGCTTTATACATCCAATAGATACGTAAGAGGGGATTTAAGCACACACACACTTTAAACATCAGAGACTGTGACGATTTTGGCTGCTTCTCTCTTTGATGTTTCAGAGCTGCGGTTTCATTTTGGCCTTGATCCCCTTTTAATCTTCACATACACAAATTCAGAACTCACACACACACACACACACACACACACACACACACAGAGGATCCACAGGAAAAGAGGTCGGATGAACATGTCACTATTGTTCCCCTGCAGTCTGCTGAAGAATGAGGCTGATTTCCAGGAAGATGAGCAATATGGCATGTAATAATTTATAGCCTCATTAAATTAAAGGACTGGATTCTCTTCTCTCGCAGTCTGACTATCTATTTTCAGGTTGCTTTTTTCATCTTCCTGCAGTTGGCGGTCTAATTTTCTCTCTCTTACTGTGAAAAAACCTTTTAATGATTGATGCACAGGGTTTATATACTGATTAATGCCATTGTTTTAAAGGCCATTCTCAGGCGTGACCTTTAACCCATATGCCGCTTCGATGATGTGTCATTTGAAATGAAATACCGCACGGAGTGTTAAAAATAGTAGGTGAATCGGTAGGCGATATTCAACCATTTGAAACAATAGTGGGACCCACTTTATATTAGGTGGTCTTAACTACTATGTAGGCCTACTTATATTTAAATGCATTTTTTGAAATATACCTGCATGTAATTACATCTGTAATTAATTTCTGTAATTACATTTATGATTACACTGTTTACCCATCCCTAACACCTAACCCTACCCTTAAACTTACTCACACCACCACACCTGTCCCTAACTTTACCCTTAAACTTACTCATACCACCACACCTGTCCCTAACTTTACCCTTAAACTTACTCACACCACCACACCTGTCCCTAACTTTACCCTTAAACTTACTCATACCACCACACCTGTCCCTAACTTTACCCTTAAACTTACTCACACCACCACACCTGTCCCTAACTTTACCCTTAAACTTACTCATACCACCACACCTGTCCCTAACTTTACCCTTAAACTTACCCATACCACCACACCTGTCCCTAACTTTACCCTTAAACTTACCCATACCACCACACCTGTCCCTAACTTTACCCTTAAACTTACTCATACCACCACACCTGTCCCTAACTTTACCCTTAAACTTACCCATACCATCACACCTGTCCCTAACTTTACCCTTAAACTTACCCATCCCACCACACCTGTCCCTAACTTTACCCTTAAACTTACCCATACCACCACACCTGTCCCTAACTTTACCCTTAAACTTACTCATACCACCACACATGTCCCTAACTTTACCCTTAAACTTACCCATCCCACCACACCTGTCCCTAACTTTACCCTTAAACTTACCCATACCACCACACCTGTCCCTAACTTTACCCTTAAACTTACCCATCCCACCACACCTGTCCCTAACTTTACCCTTAAACTTACCCATCCCACCACACCTGTCCCTAACTTTACCCTTAAACTTACCCATACCACCACACCTGTCCCTAACTTTACCCTTAAACTTACTCATACCAGCACACCTGTCCCTAACTTTACCCTTAAACTTACCCATACCACCACACCTGTCCCTAACTTTACCCTTAAACTTACCCATACCACCACACCTGTCCCTAACTTTACCCTTAAACTTACTCATACCACCACACCTGTCCCTAACTTTACCCTTAAACTTACCCATACCACCACACCTGTCCCTAACTTTACCCTTAAACTTACCCACACCATCACACCTGTCCCTAACTTTACCCTTAAACTTACCCATCCCACCACACCTGTCCCTAACTTTACCCTTAAACTTACCCATACCACCACACCTGTCCCTAACTTTACCCTTAAACTTACTCATACCACCACACCTGTCCCTAACTTTACCCTTAAACTTACCCATACCACCACACCTGTCCCTAACTTTACCCTTAAACTTACCCACACCATCACACCTGTCCCTAACTTTACCCTTAAACTTACCCATCCCACCACACCTGTCCCTAACTTTACCCTTAAACTTACCCATACCACCACACCTGTCCCTAACTTTACCCTTAAACTTACCCATACCACCACACCTGTCCCTAACTTTACCCTTAAACTTACCCACACCATCACACCTGTCCCTAACTTTACCCTTAAACTTACTCACACCACCACACCTGTCCCTAACTTTACCCTTAAACTTACCCATACCACCACACCTGTCCCTAACTTTACCCTTAAACTTACCCATCCCACCACACCTGTCCCTAACTTTACCCCTAAACTTACTCATACCACCACACCTGTCCCTAACTTTACCCTTAAACTTACCCATACCATCACACCTGTCCCTAACTTTACCCTTAAACTTACCCATCCCACCACACCTGTCCCTAACTTTACCCTTAAACTTACCCATACCACCACACCTGTCCCTAACTTTACCCTTAAACTTACCCATACCACCACACCTGTCCCTAACTTTACCCTTAAACTTACCCACACCATCACACCTGTCCCTAACTTTACCCTTAAACTTACCCATACCACCACACCTGTCCCTAACTTTACCCTTAAACTTACCCATACCATCACACCTGTCCCTAACTTTACCCTTAAACTTACTCATACCACCACACCTGTCCCTAACTTTACCCTTAAACTTACCCATACCACCACACCTGTCCCTAACTTTACCCTTAAACTTACCCACACCATTGCACCTGTCCCTAACTTTACCCTTAAACTTACCCATACCACCAAACCTGTCCCTAACTTTACCCTTAAACTTACTCATACCACCGCACCTGTCCCTAACTTTACCCTTAAACTTACCCATACCATCACACCTGTCCCTAACTTTACCCTTAAACTTACTCATACCACCACACCTGTCCCTAACTTTACCCTTAAACTTACCCACACCACCACACCTGTCCCTAACTTTACCCTTAAACTTACCCACACCACCACACATGTCCCTAACTTTACCCTTAAACTTACCCATACCACCACACCTGTCCCTAACTTTACCCTTAAACTTACCCACACCACCACACCTGTCCCTAACTTTACCCTTAAACTTACCCATACCACCACACCTGTCCCTAACTTTACCCTTAAACTTACCCATACCACCACACATGTCCCTAACTTTACCCTTAAACTTACCCATACCACCACACCTGTCCCTAACTTTACCCATAAACTTACCCATACCACCACACCTGTCCCTAACTTTACCCTTAAACTTACCCATACCACCACACCTGTCCCTAACTTTACCCTTAAACTTACCCATACCACCACACCTGTCCCTAACTTTACCCTTAAACTTACCCACACCACCACACCTGTCCCTAACTTTACCCTTAAACTTACCCATACCACCACACCTGTCCCTAACTTTACCCTTAAACTTACCCACACCATTGCACCTGTCCCTAACTTTACCCTTAAACTTACCCATACCACCAAACCTGTCCCTAACTTTACCCTTAAACTTACTCATACCACCGCACCTGTCCCTAACTTTACCCTTAAACTTACCCATACCATCACACCTGTCCCTAACTTTACCCTTAAACTTACCCACACCACCACACATGTCCCTTACTTTACCCTTAAACTTACCCATACCACCACACCTGTCCCTAACTTTACCCTTAAACTTACCCATACCACCACACCTGTCCCTAACTTTACCCTTAAACTTACCCACACCACCACACCTGTCCCTAACTTTACCCTTAAACTTACCCATACCACCACACCTGTCCCTAACTTTACCCTTAAACTTACCCATACCACCACACCTGTCCCTAACTTTACCCTTAAACTTACCCATACCACCACACCTGTCCCTAACTTTACCCATAAACTTACCCATACCACCACACCTGTCCCTAACTTTACCCTTAAACTTACCCATACCACCACACCTGTCCCTAACTTTACCCTTAAACTTACCCATACCACCACACCTGTCCCCAACTTTACCCTTAAACTTACCCATACATCACACCTGTCCCTAACTTTACCCTTAAACTTACCCATACATCACACCTGTCCCTAACTTTACCCTTAAACTTACCCATACATCACACCTGTCCCTAACTTTACCCTTAAACTTACCCACACCACCACACCTGTCCCTAACTTTACCCTTAAACTTACCCATACCACCACACCTGTCCCTAACTTTACGCTTAAACTTACCCACACCTGTCCCTAACTTATATGAGCAAAAGTGTTTTGCAATATAATGTGATCACAATAAGTACATTGTTCTTATTTTTTTGATGTAAGTACATAGTAGTTAAGGCCGCCTAATATAAAGTGGGACCCTTTGGCTTTGTTTCGTTCAATTTTGTGCAAACAAGGATGAACATAACCTTTGACTTTACCCATTTGAATATGGTGGCATAATAACATACTAATATTTAGTATTTCTGCAAACTAGTATTATACTGAGCACAGTATGCAAATTATATGCCTGGATCAGTGCTATTTTAGTATGATTTATATACCATTATTGTATTTATTAATATTTTGAATTTGCTTTTAATATTTTCAATTTTTTGTTGTTGTAATTTTATGTGCATTTGTCTTTTTTATTTGTTTTTGTTTTTTCTATTTAGCTTTAATTCAGTTTGTCATTTTAGTACTTCAACTTAAACTCATCTTATTTTGGTTAATTGCCATGGGGGTGTTTCTCATTTTTGTTTAAGGATTTCATATAATATTTACATTTTGTTTTATTTTATTCTAGCTTTATTTCAATTAATTAATTTTTTTTAACTCTTTCCCTGCCAGCGTTTTTTTTTTTTTTAAGTTGCCAGCCACCGGCAACATTTTTGATCATTTTCACAAAAATTTAATAGCCCCCAGAATATTTGTTATATGAATATCTGAACATGCAATATATCAAAAGAAATATCATACCCTCAGCTTTTAAAGAAAAAAAAAAAACAGTTTTATTCTAGCTTCATGCATTTTTTTTATCAACACATGAATGTGGGTAAGTTTCATAAAAAAGCATAAAAAGCAAATTTGCTAACTTTTTTTCTTTTCAAAGAATACAGTGTGCATAAGCAATGCTTTTATCACTTGTTTCTGCTCTTTTTCCTGTGTTTTGATCTGGAGATTCTGCCCTCTTTCAGAAGATCTGTCATAGCACATACCATATAACAGTGAAAACACGGATAGCTGGAAAATTCAGTCAGTGGAAAGAGTAAAATCTAAAGTAAATTCAGTCAAATCTAAAGTAAATTTGAAGTAAAATCCTATGTACAATACCAGTGGACTAGGGGTGTCCCCGACTAATGATTTACACATTCGAATCAGAATTGTCAAATCTTTCTATAGTCAACTGATAGTCGCATCATCTATGTGTGTGTGAATGGGTTGGGAGGGGCACGACAAGTCAGCAGGAGGGTAAAACTATTTTTATTATATTTTACACATTCCACACAGCAACAACTTTTAATAAAACGACCAAAACTGCTTGCCAACTGACAGACGAACTGACAATGCATTCTTATTAAGGTTTAAATAAAAGGTCATGTGGTGGATAAACATTTGTAAAACGTTTTCTCATGACATTTTAAAGCCGCGATTGAAATACAGAACATAACACAAATATATGAAAGAACAGTTTGATAAATAAACCTAAAAAAAATACCTGCCTAGAGAGGAAAAGAACACACTGACTGCAGACAGGATTTGCATTTCACATTTTGCGAAATTAAATTAAATCGACAAAATTGCTGTGCCAGCATGCTTTCAGTGCAGCACAACATGGAGACAACGAAAAACAATAAAAAGCATTAATTTACAGAATTAAATTAGAACAGAATATTCACTCACCTAAAGGATTATTAGGAACACCATACTAATACTGTGTTTGACCCCCTTTCGCCTTCAGAACTGCCTTAATTCTACGTGGCATTGATTCAACAAGGTGCTGAAAGCATTCTTTAGAAATGTTGGCCCATATTGATAGGATAGCATCTTGCAGTTGATGGAGATTTGTGGGATGCACATCCAGGGCACGAAGCTCCTGTTCCACCACATCCCAAAGATGCTCTATTGGGTTGAGATCTGGTGACTGTGGGGGCCATTTTAGTACAGTGAACTCATTGTCATGTTCAAGAAACCAATTTGAAATGATTCGAGCTTTGTGACATGGGGCATTATCCTGCTGGAAGTAGCCATCAGAGGATGGGTACATCGTGGTCATAAAGGGATGGACATGGTCAGAAACAATGCTCAGGTAGGCCGTGGCATTTAAACGATGCCCAATTGGCACTAAGGGGCCTAAAGTGTGCCAAGAAAACATCCCCCACACCATTACACCACCACCAGCCTGCACAGTGGTAACAAGGCATGATGGATCCATGTTCCCATTCTGTTTACGCCAAATTCTGACTCTACCATCTGAATGTCTCAACAGAAATCGAGACTCATCAGACCAGGCAACATTTTTCCAGTCTTCAACTGTCCAATTTTGGTGAGCTTGTGCAAATTGTAGCCTCTTTTTCCTATTTGTAATGGAGATGAGTGGTACCCGGTGGGGTCTTCTGCTGTTGTAGCCCATCCGCCTCAAGGTTGTGCGTGTTGTGGCTTCACAAATGCTTTGCTGCATACCTCGATTGTAACGAGTGGTTATTTCAGTCAAAGTTGCTCTTCTATCAGCTTGAATCAGTCGGCCCATTCTCCTCTGACCTCTAGCATCAACAAGGCATTTTCTCCCACAGGACTGCCGCATACTGGATGTTTTTCCCTTTTCACACCATTCTTTGTAAACCCTAGAAATGGTTGTGCGTGAAAATCCCAGTAACTGAGCAGATTGTGAAATACTCAGACCGGCCCATCTGGCACCAACAACCATGCCACACTCAAAATTGCTTAAATCACCTTTCTTTCCCATTCTGACATTCAGTTTGGAGTTCAGGAGATTGTCTTGACCAGGACCACACCCCTAAATGCATTGAAGCAACTGCCATGTGATTGGTTGATTAGATAATTGCATTAATGAGAAATTGAACAGGTGTTCCTAATAATCCTTTAGGTGAATTTACATTTCTAATAATAAAAAATAAATAAAAAATAAATAAAGTCAGAATCAAGTCACAG
This sequence comes from Romanogobio albipinnatus, assembly GCA_023566225.1. Classification (NCBI taxonomy): domain Eukaryota; kingdom Metazoa; phylum Chordata; class Actinopteri; order Cypriniformes; family Gobionidae; genus Romanogobio; species Romanogobio albipinnatus. The sequence continues at coordinate 6,803,659 of CM042242.1, forward strand.
GGAGCATAATAAATGTGTGCAAAATGCACAAAGTGCAGGGGAACATATGAAGACTTCAGATGCAAAAGCCTCTAAGTCCGTCTGACATCTTTCTTTAAAATAAGCATTTTTGTCAGGCTTCTATGTATAGGTTTCTACCCAAGTAACGGTATTTCTGAATGGGCTGAGGCTGGGATTTTAGTGGGTTTGAAGTGAAAGTATTTTATGAACGTATACTATATGCGAAGAGAATTCACTCAGTATTGTTATCTCATTTTTGACCGAAGTGGCTTTTAGAGGCTTTTGCATCTGAACTCTTCATATATGTATATATAAAAAAACACAAGCCACAATTAAATTAAGTAACCCTGAGTGATCAATAAATAAAAATAAATAAATTATTAAACCAACGAAAGTTTAGCCAGAATTGTGAAATTTCTCTTTTTAACTGCCGAAACAACAATAAACGCTAAAATGGCAGTTTTTTAGCTAAACATGTTCACAGCAAATTAAACTTAGAAACGGCTGAAATGTTTGAAAACACTTGTACCCTACTAGCCTGACGTCGTCATACTCAATTCTAGTCAGAATTTGAGTCTGATACTGCTCCGTTGGGCTGTGATTATGGGGCGTGTTTCAACCAAACCAGGAAAGACCTCAATTGGATAGACCTACAACCAATCAGAGCAACGGAGCGACGCATAACGTTAGTTGTCAAATGTCAACAGAACTCAACTGCACTGTGTTGCCAAGTCCGCAGGTTGAAGCGACCCCAATTTTGTGATATACAGACCCAGGAATGCGAAATTTAGCAGCCGTGCCAAAATAACACATATTTTACCCCCAAAATGCCATTTTTCATCTGTCCATCATCGTCTTAAGCCCGCCCTGACAATTTCATTGGTCCGAACAGTTTCTGTTCGGGCATAATTACTTCTCTATGGATCAAGTCCAGACCGAACTGCCCGTGCAAAAAAATTGTGGGCGGGGCTAAGTTCGTCTGGCATCCAGGCTAGTACCCTACCCGATCGAAAAAAAATCCAGTCTTTCACTCTGCTTGTGTGCGTTTGAGTCTTTTTGAATTGTGTGCGGGGAAAACCAACTTGTTGGCCGGCAGCGGTGCGCTCTGAAACTTGCCCGTTTTAAGCGGAAAGCCATGTTTGTTGTTGATGAGTGGTAGGACATGAGCTGTTGGCACAACTTGCATTTTACTTTTTTTGGATCATCTTTTACCATTTAAAAGTGCATCCACACTTTAGAGTTTCTTATTCCAGACATTGTTAAGTATTCCCTGCCGCCAAGATGCGCCTCGTCTGTCACGGATCAGGGAAATTGAAACTTAAATCTGTCACAGAGGTGGTTGGATTTATTCACACACATGTTAAAAATATTTATTGAACGCTTCTTTCTTTTCACGTTTTTTTTTTTTTACAGCATTATCATAATTAAAGGCTGTATATAACTTAATATAACTGCACAAAACCAGTAGTTCTGTGTGAAATTAGACATTGAGCACCCCCATATTGCCAAAATGGTATGATCCTCGTTTCATAACACCCGCGAAGATTCGACTGTGAGATCGGTGGTCGAATCAGGCTCTGCATATCGATGCATCGAATCTTCCACTATTCGGGGTCACCCCTACAGTTGACTAGCCAACACAAAAATTCAGATGCACAGAATTAATATCTGTTTTATATAAATATTCTAATCAATATTTTCAAACAATGTAAATTGAATAAGACTATGTAAAATGATGTAAAAGTATATTTAATAAGTGAAAAAGTGAAAGTGAAGTGACGTGTGGCCAAGTATGGTGACCCATACTTGGAATTTGTGCTCTGCATTTAACCCATCCAAGTGCACACACACAGTAGTGAACACACACACACACACAGTGAACACACACCCGGAGCAGTGGGCTGCCATATTGCTGCGGCGCCCGGGGAGCAGTTGGGGGTTCGGTGCCTTGCTCAAGGGTCTCACCTCAGTCGTGGTATTGAGGGTGGAGGAGGGCGCTAATAGCGCTAGTAGTAATAGGCTACTCAATCAAAAGATTAAACACAATTACAAGCCAAGTATACTTTATACTTAATTATACTATTAAGAATATCTCGATCAAAAGATAGAGTACAAGTATAGGCCAAATATACTTATACGTTAATATACTACATTTCCCAAAATGTTCAGTAGACAGGGCACACTGCTCAGAATACTGTATCCCACAATGCAATGTGCTCAACTTCACCTGACATTTCCAATGTAAATCAATTGGACCGCCAAAAGTTAAGATGTTTGCAGAAAACATTTTATTTTAATATTATAACTGGACGAATGAAAAGAAATGCTGAATTAAACATGATGAGATCATCTGACAGTAATGTAGCATACTAGTGTTCAAACATTTCACCATGGCGTATTGACTACTGTTACATTAACTGTTTTTTAAATAGCAGGCAGTTTATAGTACAGTCCAGTATTGATTCTGAATATCAGCTGTGTTTGTCTGTGTTGCAGCTGCGCCGGGTGGAGATGAGGTGGCACTGTACGTGGGCATCGTCATGGCTGTGGTCATGTGTCTGGTCGTCTCTGCTATCGTGGCTCTGCTCGTGTACCGCAAGACGCACCGGCGCTTTCACTCTGACATCATCGACTCGTCTGTGCTGAACGGCGGCTTTCAGCCTGTCAGCATCAAACAGGCTCGCTCAGGTGAGACAATCAACCGTCAGTGGAAATGTGAAAGCGTTTTTGTAAAGGAATTAGTACTTTTATTCAGAAAGGATGCATTAAAGTGACATTAAAGACATTTATAAGGCTACAAAAGTTTATATTTCAAATAAATGCTGTTCATTTGAACTTTCTATTAATCAAAGAATCCTGATACAAAAAAACATGATACAAAACAACACAAATATGAAGCAGCACAACTGTTTTTCAACATTGTTTCTTGAGCAGCAAATCTTTAAAAAAGTTATTTTAATATTTCACCGTATTACCATTTTTACTGTATTTTTTCATCAAATAAATGTAGCCTTAAAGGGTTAGTTCACCCAAAAATGAAAATTAGCCCATGATTTACTCACCCTCAAGTCATCCTAGGTGTATGTGACATTCTTCTTTCAGACAAATAAAATCAGAGTAATATTTAAAAAGTCCAGACTAATCCAAGCATTATAATGGCAGTAATAGTTGCTCTGTTTTTGAAGTCCATTAAAAATGCATCTGTCCATCGAATAACTGCTCCACACGGCTCTGGGGTGTTAATAAAGGCCTTCTGAAGCGAATCGATGCGTTTGTGTAAGAAAAATATCCATATTTAAAACTTTATCAAGTAAAGTTCCAGCCGATCGCCTTCCGTGGAAAAGTGTTAAAAGTTGAAAGTGAAACTCAAGATGTGTACGTGACGTCATGACGAGCGGACCTGGTCGTGTTAGTCTTTCGATTGGCAGAGGCACTTTCAACACTTTTTCTATAAATTGAACACGGAAGGCGGTCGGCCGAAACTGTACTTTATAAAGTTTTAAATATGGATATTTTTCTTACACAAACGCATCGATTCGCTTCAGAAGGCCTTTATTAACACCACGGAGCCATTATTTGACGGACAGATGCATTTTTTATGGACTTCAAAAACAGAGCAACTATTACTGCTATTATAATGCTTGGATTAACCTGAACATTTGTAATATAACTTGTTATATTATATATGTTATATAACTATAATGTAAGTTTTATTCGTCTGAAAGAAGAATGTCATATACACCTAGGATGACTTGAGGGTGAGTAAATCATGGGCTAATTTTCATTTTTGGGTGAACTATCCCTTTAAGGCCCGTTCACACCAAGAACGTTAAAGGAACACGCCACTTTTTTTGAAAATAGGCAAATTTTCCTACTCCCCTAGAGTTAAACGGTTGAGTTTTACCGTTTTCGAATCCATTCAGCCGATCTCCGGATCTGGCGGTGGCACTTTTAGCATATTACGCAGCGGCTGAAAATAGTCCCCAGCACACTCCCTATGCAAGCAGGTTGTCACGTTGGTTATGTTGACGGAAGTTAGCCTATTTTCAGGCGCTGCGTAATATCATTGCGCCGCTGCACCCATGGGACGGCACAAAGTTCCTTGAATATTACGCAGGAATGAGAGTATAGTTCCTGGCCATATCGACCTAGAAAATAACAACTTTTCATTTTCCGCCGTGTCTTAGTACACGATGTAACTCCAGAAAAGTCAAGTTTTAAATAAGAAAAATATTGAAAGTCTTTGGTCATTTTTGAGTGAGATGCTAACGGTCTAATCAGATTCAATGATCTATGCTAAGCTATGCTAACAGTGCTACCGCCATACCTGGAGATTGGCTGAATGGATTCGAAAACGGTAAAACTCAACTGTTTAACTCTAGAGGAATCGGAAAATGAGCCTATTTTCAAAAAAAAGTGGAGTGTTCCTTTAACTGTAAAGATAACTATCTTAGCATCCGATATCGTTGCTCTATATCTTTATCGTTATCGCTGTGGTGTGAACTTTGCTATTCATTACTGTTGAGAACAATTTTTAGAACTATATCTTTATAGCTATCGTTTTTGGTGTGAACCGCTCTTAAAGAATGATATTCTTTTATCATTTTATTCTAAGCTCGTACTTGCTGCCGCTTTAAATGCTTGAGCTTGTTACAGCAGGATGGATTCTGATTGGCTGTCAATGTTTTTATCGTTCATCAGCTGGATAAAATCATTCTGAAAATGATTTATTATTAAGGGAAAACAAAATCCAAACCTACATGACCCTATGTGAAAAAGTGTTTGCCCCACCTAAGTTCAGAGTTCAGTTTCTCTAGCCACACCCAGGCCTGATTACTGCCACACCTGTTTTCAATCAACAAATCACTTAAATAGGACCTGCCTGACAAAGTGAAGTAGACCAAAAGATCTTCAAAAGCTAGACATCATGCTGAGATCCAAAGAAATTCAGGCACAAATGAGAAAGAAAGTAATTGAGATCTATCAGTCTGGAAAAGGTTATGAAGCCATTTCTAAAGCTTTGCGACTCCAGCGAACCACAGTGAGAGCCATTATCTACCAATGGCGAAAACATGGATCAGTGGTGAACCTTCCCAGGAGTGGCCGGCCGAAACAAAATTACCCCAAGAGAGCGCAGCGATGACTCACCAAAGAGGTCACAAAAGACCCCACAACAACATCCAAAGAACTGCAGGCCTCACTTGCCTCAGTTAAGGTCAGTGTTTGTGACTCCACCATAAGAAAGAGACTGGGCAAAAATGGCCTGCATGACATGAGTTCCAAGACGAAAACCACTGCTGAGCAAAAAAGAATATTAAGGCTTGTCTCATTTTTGGCCAGAAAACATCTTGATGATCCCCAAGACCTTTTGTGAACTAGAGATGGGTGGATGGGCTATTATTTCATCCGCAACCGCATCACAAGACTCATCGTCCGTGGCCATCCATCCGCACCAATGTTTTTGATGCACCCGCCTAACTCTACGCACTGTCATATCTGACGACTGGGGCGAGCCTGAAGAAATTAAATCGTTAATTTTGACTGCTTGGGAAGACTTTTTCAGGCAGACAGTGCAATTCGCTTTATACCAGCAGGCCTAACAATCATATAAGAAACAAACTATGGAGCCTCGATATTAAAGAAACGCCGACTCTATTCATTCATTGAAATTCGCTGAAAGTCTGTCTCTCTTTTAAATGCCTATTCCCCGAGTGGTAGGCTACAATGACTGGTAGATTTAAAATATAACTAATATGGTAACAAAATAACCCAGGCAGTCTCATCTACAAGACATTTAGGCCTCCATACTGACAGCTGGGCTCATAGATTGCATGTTTGCTTAGTGGCCTGCCAGGCACTGCAACGATATTTAACAATATTTTACTATAAAAAAAAATTTATTTGATTGGTTCAACCGCCATCTGCCCGAATTTAATTCAAATAATATTTTTCGTCACGTCATCCGCCGGATCCGCGGTTTATCCGCAGCTGTAACCTCCAACCGTGCATCTCTACTGTGGACAAAAGTTGAAATTTTTGGCTGTGTCCCATTACATCTGGCGTAAAAGTAACACCGCATTTCAGAAAAAGAACATCATACCAACAGTAAAATATGGTGGTGGTAGTGTGATGGTCTGGGGCTGTTTTTCTGCTTCAGGACCTGGAAGACTTGCTGTGATAAATGGAACCATGAATTCTGCTGTCTACCAAAAAATCCTGAAGGAGAATGTCAGACCATCTGTTTGTGACCTCAAGCTGAAGCGAACTTGGGTTCTGCATCAGGACAATGAACCAAAACACACCAGCAAGTCCACCTCTGAATGGCTGAAGAAAAAAAAAAAGGAAGACTTTAGAGTGGCCTAGTCAAAGTCCTGACCTGAGTCCTATTGAGATGCTGTGGCATGGTAGTTCATGCTCGAAAACCCTCCAAGTGGGTTGGGTGGGCCAAAATTCCTCCACAGCGCTGTAAAAGACTCGTTGCAAGTTATTGCAAACGCTTGATTGCAGTTGTTGCTGCTAAGGGTGGTCCAACCAGTTAGTTGACTCTTGACAGGAACTCCGCTTCCACAATGATTACGTATTTCCGGTTATCGTGTGAAAGGTCTATAGACCCTTTTCACATTTCCGGGTTTCTCAGAAGCGGAAGTCATCATAGTTGGGTTAACTATTAGGCTATAGTTGTGAATGAGATAATACATTAAATATTTTTTTGTGTGTCCATTTGCTCAAATAGCAAAAGAAAAACGCCATACTATGATTTCAGAACTTTCAAAAAGAGGGAAAAAATAGAGTGAGATTGATGGTTGAAAAAGATGTTAATTTTAACCATCGCTAATTTTATAGACGCTGTATTAGAAACACCCTCACAGCAGCGGTAACTTGTTTTTTTGTAATTTGATGCAAAAGTAATAAAATACAAAGTATTAGTGTTATAAATTTACATACGTTTAAAAAACACAAAAAACGTTGCAGGATTTACGATACTGATGACCGGTAAAACATCATCACAGTCTGTAAAAAGGGTCTAGGGCTGAATCCGAAATCGCCCCCTAAACCCTCCTTCACTATTCCCTACATTAGTCAACTAAAGGCGAGTGCACACTGTGCGATAGGGCTGGGCGATATGGCCCAACAAAAATATCACGATTATCATTTTCCATATCAGTCGATATCGATAAGTATCACGATAAATGTCAAATCTTTATTTCTTTAAAGTTTTAAGGCATATTTTTGCTCTTAAGTGAAAGATGTAGAAAAAAGACTGTTAACTGTGGTTTTAAACTGTCCTTAAAACATGAGAAACACTTCCCAAACAGCTGAACAATTTATCAGAACCGAGGTAGATCTATTTATTACTAATAAAACCAATATTAATAGAGTAGAATATTATTAATATAAATAGAATGTATAAAATAAATATCTATAGTAAAATCTAGAACTGTAATGATAACATTTGGCTCTACTGACTGCAAATGCAAAGTTAAAGTGCTTTAAAGATAACGTTTGTCAATAAACAAAAAAATCTTTTAAATAAATTACATTGACAATATAAATAAAAGAAATTAAAAAAAGCATTTTTTTTACTCTACACTCTATATATCAATAATATAATTACATATACTTAATTAAAATAATTGTGTAAGTAGTAAAACAATAAACACGCAAACTGGCAAAAAATGCGTTTTAAGTTGAGAAACATTTTGAATTCCTTCTCTCTTGCCTTACAGTGGATTGGTCCACCGCGCACCCCGCATTGACACACACACACACACACACAACTGCGGTGGCTGGGAGAGAGCACAAAGATCAGTAGTTTGTGAACTCCAGTAAGGGCTGTCAAGTCTATTTTATTCACTTTAAACATCGGATGAAATTATTGTATTTCTCTTTTAATACAGGTGATGCTGAGTTATTAATAAATCACCAAAGACAAAAAAGGATGATACCGATTAGGGCTGTCAAAATGTCTGAAAAGCAAAATTCGAAATTCTTTCATAAATATTAGCAAAATTCGAATTATATTCGAATTCTAAAGGCAATTTTTAAATGTTAAATGGAAAATGTACTGTGTGGTCTCCTATGGCCAAAAGAGGGCGCAAGCGAGCGCAACAAGCAAATGTAAACCAAATCAAGCATCGCATATTTTATTGAAATGAAATGACATCACTTTTTACAGTGCATTAACTTTTTTTAAACAATTGTTATTAAATAAAATATAATTTCATTAATGAGCATGTAAGGAAAATTAGGTAACAAAAGTGCATAAAACTGCAAGTGCATCAGTGACCTGAGAAGAGCTTCAACAGGAAACGTAATGTGGACACAAAATAGCAAACGGACATTCAGAAACAATCCGTTTCCACTCACTAAACATCTACATATTGTTGGTGAAAAACACCAAACAGTCAACTTGACCAGCAGCGAGTGCTGAGCGTTTTTTGGTGAGGTATGATCAAGTATGTCTTTGCCAGCTGCGCAATATGTGGATACATATAAACCGCATGATTTTTGCCACCAACTGATAGGATTTTCGTCAGCAGGAAGCGAATCTATCTTCTCTTTCATTTATATCATCTCATGCTCCTAAGCCCTGATTGTCTTCTTCTGCTCTGCTCTGTGTCTGACTGAACACGCCGTTGAACAGGTTGCCCATTTTTTACGCCTTTTTATAGCCGCGCCGCTGTACTGGATAAACAAACCGCGTCCGTTACGTCATCATCATGTCTCGCGTGCCTCTACTAAAAATTCGAATGCCCAGTTTTTTCTTTTCGAATGTGCTTTTTTTTGTAAATTCGACGAATATTCGAAATTCGATTTTTTTTTTTTTTGACAGCCCTAATACCGATGTATTTTTTCATAAGTCCGATGTTTTAGTGATTATAGTTTGGTAACGTTAGCTTGCTGTAAGTCACCCTCTACAACTAACAAGGCGATAAGCCCATGAGTGAACTGATATTAGGCTAATGTAGATTTAGCGCTGTGTTGGGCTCAATGTTATATGGAAGAACTTTGAAGAAGCAAGATAACTGAATAATTATATTACCGTGTGGTGAACCTATGTTAAACAGTGCACGTCGCTCTGTTTTATGTCGGATTGCAAATAGCCAAAATATCTCCAAACCACTGAAGTTGAGTGACCTTTCTTGCCAATTATATCTGTGTCCTCCGAGCTGGTCGTGAGCGCTGAATTCTCATTTTTCTCGCTCCACTCCACCAAGCCTGTCAGCCTGTCGGCTAGTGATGTGTCGTTCATGAACGATTCGTTCATTTTGAACGAATCCTTAATATGACTCGGGAACGACGAGTCGTCTCAGAGAGCGATTCGACCCGCGCATGCGCATGGCGCAACATCTCATAGGCTACTACAGGAATCAGAATGATTAGTTCATTTCTCGAGTCGTTCGTTCATCAAGTCCCAGCCCCATATTAGGGCACGGATATGCAGTCTGTACTGGCGGAAACAGATTTGATCAGTTCATCTCGAGTCTTTTGAGTCGTTCTTCGTTCAAGTCCCCATAGGCTGAATGCAGAAACAGAAATGATTAGTTCATCTCTCGAGTCAGTCTTTGGGTCCTAGTCTCGTTCTTTTGTCACGTGACATGACAGCCGTATTGCATGCAGAAATTAGTTAATAATTCACATATAACTTTTTCTGATGCGCTCTGGCCTCAAATTGTACCTTTTTTATTTCTTACACTTTATATATTTGTGAATATCTGTAATGATGGTTCTTTTCTATAACAGAATTATATTATTAAAGAGTTGGTTAATGCTTTAAACTTTATCGGTATGATGGGGAAATCACTTTGATAAAGCAAAGATTGAGACTTGTTTATATATATATATATATATATATATATATATATATATATATATATATATATATATATATATATATATATATATATATATATATATATATATATATATATATATATATATATATATATATATATATATATATATATATATATATAGAGTAGAGAGGGGAAGGGGGATGAGAGGGGTAGAGAGGGGAAGGGGGATGAGAGGGGAAGAGAGTAGAGAGGGGAAGGGGAAGAGAGGGGAAGAGGGTAGAGAGGGGAAGGGGGTAGAGAGGGGTAGAGAGGGGAAGGGGGATGAGAGGGGAAGAGAGTAGAGAGGGGAAGGGGAAGAGAGGGGAAGAGGGTAGAGAGGGGAAGGGGGTAGAGAGGGGTAGAGAGGGGAAGGGGGATGAGAGGGGAAGAGAGTAGAGAGGGGAAGGGGAAGAGAGGGGAAGAGGGTAGAGAGGGGAAGGGGGTAGAGAGGGGTAGAGAGGGGAAGGGGGATGAGAGGGGAAGAGAGTAGAGAGGGGAAGGGGGTAGAGAGGGGTAGAGAGGTGAAGAGAGGGGAAGGGGGATGAGAGAGGAAGAGAGGGGAAGGGGGTAGAGAGGGGTAGAGAGGGGAAGGGGGTAGAGAGGGGTAGAGAGGGGAAGATAGGGGAAGGGGTAGAGAGGGGAAGGGGGATGAGAGGGGTAGAGAGGGGAAGGGGGATGAGAGGGGAAGAGAGTAGAGAGGGGAAGGGGAAGAGAGGGGAAGAGGGTAGAGAGGGGAAGGGGGTAGAGAGGGGAAGGGGGATGAGAGGGGAAGGGGGATGAGAGGGGAAGGGGGTAGAGAGGGGTAGAGAGGTGAAGAGAGGGGAAGGGGGATGAGAGGGGAAGAGAGTAGAGAGGGGAAGGGGGTAGAGAGGGGTAGAGAGGTGAAGAGAGGGGAAGGGGGATGAGAGAGGAAGAGAGGGGAAGGGGGTAGAGAGGGGTAGAGAGGGGAAGGGGGTAGAGAGGGGAAGAGAGGGGAAGGGGGTAGAGAGGGGAAGATAGGGGAAGGGGTAGAGAGGGGAAGGGGGATGAGAGGGGTAGAGAGGGGAAGGGGGATGAGAGGGGTTGAGAGGGGAAGGGGGATTAGAGGGGAAGGGGGATTAGAGGGGAAGGGGGATGAGAGGGGAAGAGAGTAGAGAGGGGAAGGGGGATGAGAGGGGAAGAGAGGGGAAGAGAGGGGAAGGGGGATGAGAGGGGAAGAGAGTAGAGAGGGGAAGGGGGATGAGAGGGGAAGAGAGTAGATAGGGGAAGGGGGATGAGAGGGGAAGGGGGTAGAGAGGGGAAGAGAGGGGAAGGGGGGATGAGAGGGGAAGAGAGGGGAAGGGGGGATGAGAGGGGAAGAGAGGGGAAGGGGGATGAGAGGGGAAGAGAGGGGAAGGGGGATGAGAGGGGAAGAGAGGGTAAGGGGGTAGAGAGGGGAAGATAGGGGAAGGGGTAGAGAGGGGAAGGGGGATGAGAGGGGTAGAGAGGGGAAGGGGGATGAGAGGGGTTGAGAGGGGAAGGGGGATTAGAGGGGAAGGGGGATGAGAGGGGAAGAGAGTAGAGAGGGGAAGGGGGATGAGAGGGGTAGAGAGGGGAAGAGAGGGGAAGAGAGGGGAAGGGGGATGAGAGGGGAAGAGAGTAGAGAGGGGAAGGGGGATGAGAGGGGATGAGAGGGGAAGAGAGTAGATAGGGGAAGGGGGATGAGAGGGGAAGGGGGTAGAGAGGGGAAGAGAGGGGAAGGGGGGATGAGAGGGGAAGAGAGGGGAAGGGGGATGAGAGGGGAAGAGAGGGTAAGGGGGGATGAGAGGGGAAGAGGGGGGTAGGAAGAGGTAGACCTGGAGTAGGATGTGGCCAAAGAAGACGGGGACCAAATTTATCAGATGCGATTCTACTGAGTACCCATGGGTTGACATTGAGAGAGGCTGGACAGAGACTTCAGCCCAACCTCAGCAGATATAAAAAACAAACCCTTCAAAATGCATGAATGAATCAATGATTTTACAAATATGGAGAGAAATAAATATTTTCATCAATATGCAGTACTGGTCTTGTGTGTACTGTTTGGTCAATATATTCATATACTTTACTCTAACAATATCTCTGAAAAAAATCAAACCCAGATTATATCATTAGAAAAGTAGAAATTTGACAAGTGTTTACAGTAAGATTGAGAACAGCAGCGTGTGGATGGCCAGGAGGGTGAGGACGGTAATTTTCATTGTTTTTTTGTTTGTGTGTTATATTACAGTATATTATGCTGTATACATTTTCTTTTTACGATGATGTATGGAAGTTACTTTATGTGTGTGAATGATAATGGTTACAATTTCCTTGGTAGTATGAGTGCAATGTGTGATGTCAAACCTTGGAGGCTACTCTTACCCTAAAATCCTATTTCTTTTTTTCAGTTTTATACACAATTGTATTCTGTTAGCTAGACAAAAATGAAGGACTGGGCTAAGACTGAAAGGTGGACATGAGGGATATTTCAATGTTCCTCTGCCATAGTGACAAAACATCTAAACATTTTGACTTGCAGTATGCCAAAGGGACGAAGCATTTTGGGGGCACTGACTATTTATATGGGAAAGGAATGTAGTTCTGAAGCATGAGTGAACAGTTTTGGGAGAGATATTAGCTTTTGCAAGTGAGCTATAGTGTTGTGCTGAACTGTAAGACTGTTTTGCCAAATGATCTTACAATTTTGAGAATGTAATTTATGTTTCGAGAAACGAGCCAAAACAATGGAGAAAAACTTTAAATCCCAGTTGCGCAGATGGGGTGTGTTGTAACACTGCGTTACAATGAGCCCCTATTAGAAATATGCCATTATATTCTATACTTTTATGAATTCTTTTGAAAAACCATGAGAAAAGCGTGAATAATGATTGAGAGTTAATGTTCAGAAGTTATTCATTATTATTATGTTTTGAGCTCTGCTGTATAGCTGTATTTAGCGATGTGTTTGTAGTCAAACTCAAAAATGCTTATATTTTTAATGATTAAAAAATGCCATTATTTTATTTTAAAAAGTTAATGAGTGTATTTTGTATATTTTAGTTTGTCTTGTATATTTTTTTGATTATATCAGGTAACATTTTAAGCTGTTATTTGGTCATGTTACAATTACATTGTGCTCCACCACGTTACAATGTACCCCACCTACGGGGCATGTTGTCACATTTCACTTCCATTCTTTCGGGGTAAATCAAGAAAATAGTATACACTGTATTAATGAAACAAAACCACATAATTGTACTAGACATCTGTGCAATTAATGTGGGAAAAAATAAATACTCTGAACCCCAAGTGGATTTACACAAACTGAGACAGTCAAAAAGCGTTAGGTTGTGCCCCACTCTCCCCTACATGATCCCCGCTGTAAGCCATGTCACACTGTAAGATCTAATCAGTCATTAATGTCAGACTGTACGATAGTCAAGGCACGCTAAAAACGGACGCAAGCAAGAAAACTCGTCCGGAGTTTTATATCATCAATCAATGACACGTTCGGTGACAGTGAGCTGCATATGCGCAGGACTAAAATGCTGGCTACAAAGAAATCTCAAGCACTTTTTGGTCATGGATTGTCTTGAAAAAAAAAAGATAATTTGACGGTCGTCGTAGGAGAAGTCACACTGCAGGACTGTGCACCAAATCTTCTGACACTGCCAGAATTTCATCTGAGGTCAAATTTGATTGCAGCGGTCATTAATCAGCTGCCAGTGAACATGTCAAACTAACGATCAAAGACTTCAGATTTAGCCTAGGATTTAGATTTACATTTATGCATTTGGCAGATGCTTTTATCCAAAGCGACTTACAGTGCCCTTATTACAGGGACAATCCCCCTGGAGCAACATGGAGTAAAGTGCCTTGCTCAAGGACACACTGGTGGTGACCGCTGGGATCGAACCAGCAACCTTCTGCATATCAGTTCAGTGGTTTAACCCACTAGACCACCATCTCACATATCAGGATCAGAGGAATCTTTTAGGATTTGCAAAATTTGTCTCAGACGGCCAAATCATGGCCAAAATCGTACAGTTTGTACCCGGCTTAATATAGTTCACTTGAAGGAGTGAATGTAAACGAGTGCGTGAAGTCGGACAGCCGTTAATAAACACTCTTTATTGCGGTGCAATGTGGGATTGAATGAGTGCACTCAATAAACTCCACTACGGTTTTGGACACCACTACAAATGGCTGTCCCCTCTAATAGTGCCCTATTTGAGGGTATAGGGGGCGTTTTCGGATTCAGCCTAGGATTTGGGGTGGGGTTAGGATTAGGTAATCAGGTAATGACTTCAATGGGGGGATCATTTGGCATGGGGTCGAAATCCGGCACAACACCAGCACTGATTACATGCAAATCTCTATAACGCACATCCTTGAGTGGATTATTGCTTTAGTAAAACTTTCAAACGCGCTATTCAGACAGAATCTCTCTTACTGCTGATTTCAGTCAATGCAACACTTTCAGCAAGGAACTGTGGGAGTGTGTGTGTGTGTGTGTCACCGTAAGACACAGGAATGATTAAAATTCCAATCAAGTGGTGAACGGAATGGAAGGCAGTGTTCCGGTGTTAAATTGTGAGGTGTGTGTGTGTGTGAGAGTGAGAGAGAAACTCGGGTGACATTTCATCTGAAGAACATTAGAATTCCTGTCACTCTCCAACCTGTACAGGTTATCATTAATGAAGAATCGTCGTTCTGCTCGCTCTCGCATTGTCTCGCTTTTCTCCCCATTTTCTCGCTCGTTTCCTCTGTTAATTAAACATGAAGCGGGCTGTAGGTGTAAATGGCACCCTGTCAGGTCGGAAGCGTCGTGCGGAGGACGCTAACGAATGATTTGATAAATACAGAGGAAGATGTTTTGATGGTACAGCGAGACGTTCCACATCCGTCAGTTCTCCTGTTTTGCTCCGTTGAAGATCTTTCTCGCCAGAGCCTGCAGATTTGGATCCGTTTACATCGGCAGGTGTGATGCAATGCAGTGCGTTTTCACCGATCATGATGTACGTGAGCGTCAGGAGTGTGTGCGCGGCACTCGCAGTGAGTAATGCTCACACCTGAGTAACTAGAGAGAGAAAGAAAGAGAGCTGGTGTGCAGTGACAATCCTCTGTTTAGTCACTGTTGGAAGCTGAATGTTAATGAGCAATCAGTATGGAGATTACCAGCCGCTGGCTATAAGAGTCCTTTACCAACTCTCTCTCACACACACACACACACACACACACTGATTTCATTTCAAAATAGCACACAACAGAAAAACATACAAGGAATAGGTCACCCAAAAAAGTCATTCTGAATTGTGTTATGTTGGTGCAAACACGTATGTTTTGCAGGGTCACAAAGCTTCTCCGTTCCAGCCAATAAAAGTGGATCTTAGCTATGTTTACATCCACGTTGTGTTATGCAGAATATCTCAAAAAACATTTATAAATAAAGCAGTGATTCGTCTGAATGAAGTTGTTTAAAAATTGTCACTTGTAGGGAAATGACAATGAAAGTTGTAGCCACTGTGGCTTTTTTATGTAATGTGTGTGTAGACGAAATGAAACCGTTTCATATGAAAATAACCAAATACAGTGTGTCAGTTTAAATATGAAGAAAGACATCGAGTATTCAAAAATAAATGAATACTTTTATTCTGCAAGGATGATGAAAAGGTACAATAAAGACATTTGTAATGTTATAAAACAGTTACTATTCTTTTGAACTTTCTATTCATCCGAGAATCCAGAAATAAATGCATCACAGTTTCCACAGAAGAATTGGCACGACTGTTTTCAACATTGATAATAATCATAAATGTTTCTCGAGCAGCAAATCCTCACATTAGAATGATTTCCGAAGGATCATGTGACACTGAAGACTGGAGTAATGCTGAAAATTCAGCTTTGATCACAGGAATAAATAACATTTAAAATATATATTCAAATAGAAAACAGTTATTTTAAATTTAACATTATTAAAAATAGTGTAGTCGTGTATTTAATAACCTGATAGATCTAGATGTGTTAAATGGATTTGGCTATCCATCCCTCCCTCCCTCATCGATACAACCAACCCTCTCCCTCCATCCATCCATCCCTCTCTCCCTTCTCCCTCCCTCCATCCATCCAACCATCCATCCTTCTATCCATCCCTACCTCCCTCCATCCATCTATCCATCCACCCAACCTCCTCTCCCTCCTTCCATCCATCCATCTATCCATCCATCCATCCAACCTTCTCTCACTCCCTCCATCCATCCAACCATCCATCCATCCATCCATCCAACCAACCCTCTCCCCATCCCTCCCTCTCTCCCTCCATCCATCCATCTATCCATCCACCCAAACTTCTCTCCCTACCACCCTCCCTCCAACCATCCCTCATCATTCTATCCATCCAACCTTCTATCACTCCCACCCTCCCTCCATCCATCCAACCAACCCTCTCCTTCCATCCATCCATCCCTCAATCCCTCCATCCAACCAACCATCCCTCATCCATCCATCCTTCTATCCATCCATCCCTACCTACCTCCATCTATCCATCCACCCAACATTGTCTCCCTCATCCATCTATCCATCCACCCAACCTTCTCTCCATCCATCTATCCATCCACCCATCCTCCCTCCATCCAACCCTTTCCCTCCATCCATCATCCATCCAACCATACGTCCATCCAACCCTCTCCCTCCCTCCATCCATCCCTCTCTCCCTCCATTGCTCCCTCCCTACATCCATCCAACCCTCCCTCCCTCTATTCATCCATCCATCCATCCATCCATCCAACCTTCTATCACTCCCACCATCCCTCTCTCCCTCCATCCAACCATTCCTCATCCATCTATCCATCCATCCAACCTTCTATCACTTTCACACTCTCTCCATCCAACCATCCCTCCATCCATCTAACCATCCATCCAACCCTCCCTCCAACCATCCCTCCATCCAACCAACCATACCTCCATCCAACCCTCTCCCTCCCTCCATCCATCCCTCTCTCCCTCCATCGCTCCCTCCCTCCCTCTATCCATCCATCCATCCATCATCTTCAAATGTTATTCATAATATTTTATAGTGATTTCATGTGTGTGTGTGTGTGTGTGTGTGTGTGTGTGTGTGTCTGCAGCGGATTTGCTGGCCGCAACCCCTGACCTGTCCACAGCGGCGGCGTTGTATCGTGGTCCAGTATATGCCCTCCATGACATCTCGGACAAAATCCCCATGACCAGCTCCCCTCTGCTGGAGCCGCTGCCGCTTCCCAACCTCAAGATCAAAGTCTACAACTCCTCCGGCACGGTGACCCCTCAAGAGGACATGACCTCTGACCTCTCCGCCACCCTGTCCCCCAAAGTCACCCACTCTCTTTTGGACAGCGACCCCATGACCCCACGCAACCAGACGCTGGCACGCACACGGGATCCCACGTGCACAGCGTTAGGGTTGTTTAACTCGCTGGGAGGTCATCTGATCATTCCCAACTCAGGTGAGATCAGACAGGCATGCACACACATCTCATTTATGAATGATTTATGATGCACAATCACACTCTGGTCCTCGCTGAGGGTCCAACATATTTACGAATCACCCTGTGATGTAATTTATGATGATTAATTGATTGTGTTGATAGTCCTACATTAGTCTAATTAAGGCATATGGCTGGAATGGATTCCAGTAAGATGCAATGGAAATGTCACATTCACAATCTCGTGATGAGGATGCAGTGACAGTGATAAATGAATCCAGAGGATGGCAGGATCGGTGGGAACTAGTAATTCATGTTATGAACTGACACATAACTCTCTGACATCTGTCCGTCTCTATCTATCTATCTATCTATCTATCTATCTATCTATCTATCTATCTATCTATCTATCTATCTATCTATCTATCTATCTATCTATCTATCTATCTATCTATCTATCTATCTATCTATCTATCTATCTATCTATCTATCTATCTATCTATCTATCTATCTATCTATCTATCTATCTATCTATCTATCTATCTATCTATCTATCTATCTATCTATCTATCTATCTATCTATCTATCTATCTATCTATCTATCTATCTATCTATCTATCAGGTGTGAGTTTGTTGGTTCCAGCTGGTGCGATTCCTCAGGGTCGTGTGTACGAGATGTTTGTGACCGTACAGAGGACAGAGAGCATGAGGTAAAACACACACACACACACACACACACACACACACACACACACACACACACACACACACACACACACACACACACACACACACACACACACACACACACACACACACACACACACACAAGTACACACACTGGTATAGTTGGTTTACGGGGACCTTCCATAAGTGTACTGTTTTTAATATTGTACAAACCGTATATTCTATCCCCTTACACTAAACCTACCCATCACACAAAACAACACACGCACACACATCTCAACACACATCTCACTGAGTGGAGGAATGGTGTTGATTTCCAGGTAGAATATTATAAATTCACAACATTTTACACATCATCACCTATGTAAAAATGGCATGAATGTGTTAAATGCTTAATTAAACACTACCATTTTAAGATTTGAGATGTACTCATTGGGCCTCACCACTGAATGTGAGGCAATATGTAAGGCGCTTTGGATGGCCATTGGTCTGTTGAAAGCGCTATATAAATGCAGTCCATTTACCATTACATATATACAAAAAAGTCATTTAGAATGTTACAAACGATTTCTATTTCAAATAAATGCTGATCTTTTGAACTCTCTGTTCATCAAAGAATCCTGAAATGTAATAATGAGTATCATTATTAATAATTGAGCACCAAGTTTACTTTTCCCAAACTTTTAACTGGTAGATAATTCAGTATTATCTTTCAAACAGTGCTGGTTGTCCTTGAGTGTGTTACTATACCTAATCACCTACAGTGATTTCAGTGAGAAAACAGGCAAACAGACATAGGCAAATGTCTTAAGTATTCCTGTCTTTCTCAGGCCAGCGGTCGGTGACGGGGAGGCCGTGCTCAGCACTGTGGTCAGCTGCGGTCCCGCAGGCGCCCTGTTGACCCGTCCCGTCATCCTAACTCTACACCACTGCTCGTACGCCCACTCTGACAACTGGCAAATCATCCTCAAGAGCCACACGCAGCAGGACCAATGGGAGGTGAGGAATTTTAATACGGGCCTATAGGACAGCCAGTGGCTGAATGAAAGCATCACAGCGAAAGGAATCAGGTCAGGGAAACTCTGGAGATGAGCTGCTCCATTTCAATAAACTACTTATCCTGCAGAGAGAGGGAAACATGACTGGAAAATAAATGTAACTATCAGTGAAGGCAGGCAGGGTAAATTGGCCTGCTGTGCATGGCAGGGTTCTACAAATAGACAACACAAAATTCAATTATTGCAAGAGTGGAGTGGGAAAAAGGATGGGGTGTATTTATCAGGAGGAATCTGCTTCCTTTATCAGGGCCGGGATTCCCTCACATTGTGTGTGTGGACAGGGTTTTATTTCTATGGGGACCAAATGTCCTGAAGAACCCGCGTTGTGGGGATATAGAAAACCATGTCAAAAATATCAAAATACATTTTTATGTTGTGCAAAGAAAGTGAAACCTATTTTTAGGACTTTTAAAAGTGTTTGCATTTTGATGTTATTTTGATGATAGTTAAGTCCAAACCTCCTCCACCCACAAAAATGACTATAAGAAAAAAATACGAATCATATATAATTAAATTGTAAGTATTTTTTACATCATTGCAGCATTGGTTGTACTGCCTTAAGATTAAAAAGTAAAACATTGTTTTAAAATGTTTTTTACAGTATGTTTTATGAGAATAAATATTGATGTAATCTATTTGTCTTCTATATGAATTGCTGTTGAATATGGGAAGCACTTGTTCTGTGCTGCTTGACAAGAGAAGTTAAAATAACATTTATTATTTTGTATTAGTTTTATATTTCATTTAATGAGTAAAATAAAAATAAAATACATGATTAATGATCATTTTAAGGAATTTATTTATAAGGGGAAAAATGTATTAATTTATTGAAACAAAATGTTATGTATTTCTATTTGTTAATTTTCTGCCATTTTTGTATTTTGTATTTTTCTTTCACTGCGGAATGTGGTTAATCACTAATAATATGTATTGCTTTATTTAAAATTAATAATTTTAATCCACTGATGTGTGTGTGAGATAGATAGATAGATAGATAGATAGATAGATAGATAGATAGATAGATAGATAGATAGATAGATAGATAGATAGATAGATAGATAGATAGATAGATAGATAGATAGATAGATAGATAGATAGATAGATAGATAGATAGATAGATAGATAGATAGATATGATGATGGGCAGATGGATGGACGGACGAACAAACGGATGGACAGATAGATAAATTATGGATGGATGGATGGATGAATGGACAGATGTCAGACAGACAAACGAATGGATGGACAGATAGATAAATGATAGATGGATGGACAGACGGACGAACAGATAGATAAATGATGGATGGATGGATGGATGGATGGATGGATGGATGGATGGATGAATGGACAGATGGACAATGGATGGATGGACAAACGAATGGATGGACAGATAGATAAATGATAGATGGATGGATGGATGGACAGATGGACAATGGATGGATGGATGGACAAACGAATGGATGGACAGATAGATAAATGATAGATGGATGGATGGATGGATGGATGGATGAATGGACAGACGGACAAACGAATGGATGGACAGACGGATGAACAGATGGATGGATGGACGGATAGAGAAATGATAGATGGATGGCTGGCTGGATGGAGGGATGAATGGACAGAAGGACAAATGAATGGATGGACAGAAAGATAAATGATAGATGGATGGATGGAGAGACAGACAAACGAATGGATGGACAGATAGATAGATAAATGATGGATGGATGGATGGATGGATGGATAGATGGACAGATGGATGGATGGACAGATAGATAAATCATAGATAGATAGATGGATGGATGGACAGACGGACGGATGGATGGATGGATGGATAGATGGACAGATGGACAGATAGATAAATCATAGATAGATAGATGGATGGATGGATGGATGGATGGACAAACAAATGGATGGACAGATAGATAGATAAATGATGGATGGATGACAGATGGATAGATGGATGGATGGACAGATAGATAAATCATAGATAGATAGATGGACGGATGGATGGACAAACGAATGGATGGACAGATAGATAGATAGATAAATCATAGATAGATAGATGGATGGATGGACAGACGGACGGATGGATGGATGGATAGATGGACAGATGGATGGATGGACAGATAGATAAATCATAGATATATAGATGGATGGATGGATGGATGGATGGATGGACAAACGAATGGATGGACAGATAGATAGATAAATGATGGATGGATGGATGGATGATAGATGGACAGATGGATGGATGGACAGATGGATAAATCATAGATAGATAGATGGATGGATGGATGGACAAACGAATGGATGGACAGATAGATAGATAAATGATGGATGGACAGATGGATGGATGGACAGATAGATAGATAGATAAATCATAGATAGATAGATGGATGGATGGACAGATAGATAGATAGATAAATCATAGATAGATAGATGGATGGATGGACAGATAGATAGATAGATAAATCATAGATAGATAGATAGATAGATGGATGGATGGACAGACGGATGGATGGCTGGATAGATGGACAGATGGATGGATGGACAGATAGATAAATCATAGATAGATAGATGGATGGATGGATGGATGGATGGATGGATGGATGGATGGATGGATGGATGGATGGATGGATGGACAGATGGACGGATGGATGGACAGACGGATGGATGGATGGATGGACAGATAGATAAATCATAGATAGATAGATGGATGGATGGATGGATGGATAGATAAATGATGGATGGATGGACAGATGGATGGATGGACAGATAGATAAATCATAGATAGATAGATGGATGGATGGATGGATGGATGGATAGATAAATGATGGATGGACAGATGGATGGATGGACAGATAGATAGATAGATAAATCATAGATAGATAGATGGATGGATGGACAGATAGATAGATAGATAAATCATAGATAGATAGATGGATGGATGGACAGATAGATAGATAGATAAATCATAGATAGATAGATAGATAGATGGATGGATGGACAGACGGATGGATGGCTGGATAGATGGACAGATGGATGGATGGACAGATAGATAAATCATAGATAGATAGATGGATGGATGGATGGATGGATGGATGGACAGACGGACGGATGGATGGATGGACAGATAGATAAATCATAGATAGATAGATGGATGGATGGATGGATGGATGGATGGACAGACGGATGGATGGATGGACAGATAGATAAATCATAGATAGATAGATGGATGGATGGATGGATGGATGGATGGATGGACAGACGGATGGATGGATGGACAGATAGATAAATCATAGATAGATAGATGGAAGGATGGATGGACAGACGGATGGATGGATGGACAGATAGATAAATGATAGATAGATGGATGGACAGACACACAGACAAGTTTATGGTGTAAGTGTGTGATAGATTTCTCCATGTATGTCTCACTGTGACTCCTGAGACACTGATGTGTGTATTCTGTGTCCAGGACGTGGTCGTGGTTGGAGAGGAGAACTTCACTACTTCCTGTTACGTGCAGCTGGGAGAGGAGGCCTGTCACATCCTGACCGAGACTCTAGGATCCTACTGTCTGATTGGCCAGAGCATCTGTCCGTCAGCGGCTAAGCGAATCAAGCTGGCCGTCTTTGGGCCTGTGGTCACATCAGGTCTAGACTATCACATCAGAGTGTACTGCCTCGATGACACGCAGGACACACTCAAAGTGCGTAAAAACACCTTTCTGTTTATCACCTGAAGCCCACTTATGAGTTTTCTTTCTGCAAAAACTTTTTCTGGATCATTCCCCACCCTCTCTAACCTTTAGAATTCAAGTTTGCACACTCTTTTATTTAAAAAGATAATAAGAGGCATTTGAAATGTACATGGCTAAGATTGTGTTACAAATGGTGCAGTGTCAATGTTCTGTGTGTGTGTGTGTGTGTGTGTGTGTGTGTGTGTGTGTGTGTGTGTGTGTGTGTGTGTGTGTGTGTGTGTGTGTGTGTGTGTGTGTGTGTGTGTGTGTGTGTGTGTGTGTGTGTGTGTGTGTGTGTGTGTGTGTGTGTGTGTGTGTGTGTGTGTGTGTGGACAGGAGGTGCTGCAGATAGAAAAGCAGATCGGCGGGAAACTACTCGATGAACCAAAGTCTCTGAACTTCAGTTACAGCAACCACAACCTGAGACTGTCAATACATGACATCCACTCTCAGTGGAAGAGCAAACTACTCACCAAATACCAGGTGAAGAAACAACGGTTCATTTCAAGCATGTGTAATGTTTTAAATTCAAGTCAAGACTGTTTATAGAGCACAGAGACTATTAACTTTCATAGATCTACTGGAAGAATGGCGTTTAATGAGGGCCACAAGTCATTTCATATAATATAACATATAAACTAATTTAATATTACTTAAAAAAAAAAAAAAAAAATATATATATATACCGGTATATCATATAAAATGTATCATTATTATTAAATATAAACGGGCTTAAATATTTATATTATATATTATTCAATTTACAGACTTGCATATTAATATTTGTTATTTATTTATTATAACATGTAATTTAATACAACATTTAATATAAAATAATTGTATAGATAATTTTAGTAGAATTATTATTATTATTATTATTATTATTATAAAATATATACAGACTTCCATATTAATATTAGTCAATTATTTACTTATAATGTAACATTTAATATAAAGTAATTTAATATTATTTAATTTTAATATTATTATTAGTATTATTAATAAATATATACAGATGCCAGTATTAATATTTGTTCATTATAATTATTTATTTTAATTCAATATAGTATAAAATGTAATATAAAGTCATTTAATATTACTTATTTTTATACTTTAATATTATTATTAATTATTTTACATTTAAAGTGATTAAGTTAATATAACATTTAATATAAAGTCATTTATTGCTAAATTTATTTTATATAATTTGTTATTATTATTATTATTAAATATATACCGAAATCAAGTAAAGAGGTAGCCTGATAATATGGTCATAATATAGTCAAAAATACTTACATACTTCTATATTAATAAATATATACAAATTTTACTATTAAACAGATTCACTTTATTTAGAATTATTTTAATGTATTTAATATTTTAATTAGTGTTATATTATTGGTTATTATTATTATTAGTAGTAGTATTATGACATGTACAGAGGTAAGTAATGTGTGTGTGTGTGTGTGTGTGTGTGTGTGTGTGTGTGTGTGTGTGTGTGTGTGTGTGTGTGTGTGTGTGTGTGTGTGTGTGTGTGTGTGTGTGTGTGTGTGTGTGTGTGTGTGTGTGCAGGAGCTGTGTTTCTCTCAGGTGTGGAGCGGATCCGTGCGGCGGCTGCACTGCTCCTTCGCTCTGGAGCGTCAGAGTGTGAGTGTGTGTGAGCTGTGCTGTAAGCTGTGCGTCAGACAGGTGGAGGGAGAAGGTCAGATCTTCCAGCTCTACACCACCCTGAGTGAGGTACAGAAACCCTGCCCTCTCACGCCCTCTGCTGTCATCACTCACACAGCCTCTTTAGATCCAGTGCACTGGAGCACCGGAGTACCCGAGCAACCATAGCAATGCCCTGGTCATTTCTGCACACATTCTCTTCAAAAATGTAAAATATATATATATTGGATACTGGGATGAATATGATTTCGTAGCTTGTTGCAGTGCATTCTAGATGATGTTTGGGGCAGCCTTTGTGTGTCTATGGCCCCATTTACACTGCATGGTTCAAGTGACCCAATTCCGATTTTTTCCTCTCATGTGGCACAGATCGGATATGACATGTGAACGTGTAAGCAGGAAAAAAACGCATGAATTCCGATATCCTCAGGTCGGATTCAGGCCTCACTCATATGTGGTAATAAATCCGATATGATTCGGATACGTGCATTTGTGTCTGCCATGTAAGCGGTCAAATTGGATATTCCCCAGTAAATGTGCATCATACGTCATTGAAAAAGGGACGGAGGCGAATGAAGTCAACTATATACGCGGCGCACAGGGGCGCAGCACCTTGGGGGCGCCAAAGCGAAGGGAATAATACATAAAAACAATTCTATAGGTAGGTGCTGTTGTGCGTTTCTATATTATTTCTGTATTTCCTCAATATTATATAACATTTTAGAGGACTAACAGGCTAGAGTAGGCGCCCTCATAAGATTCCATAATAGAATTTTGGATAATAATGGAATATCGCGAGAAGGCGCGCCTGGCGGGTGCGCTGGCGATTTGACAGCAAAACGCGCGTCCCCGCCGACGTTAAGAATGCGCGCTTATATGGTAAATCACGCATCGAGGACGCGCTGTGAGTCGGACAAAACACATGTTAACGTGTAGGCTAAACAGGTAAACCAAACAGGCAGTGCAAACTTGTGTTTGAAGTATCCAAACAGACGAAAAGAATGTGCGCTTTCCTTGGTTTTCTCAAAATTGCATGCTCACTTTTTAGAGCACACCTCTTATAAAGTAAAGTTACATATTTTTGACCATCTTTTTAAGTAATTACACTATTTACCACGATACACTATGGCTGTTATAAGAATTAAATGAAATCAGTATCAACAAAATCCATCTTACCATTTATCAAAATCCACTTACACTGTAATTATGTAATGAGAATTTTAGATTTATGTTCTAAATATAATATTTTAATTATAGAAATATGAAATGTTGGGAAAAGTTATTCCAGGCCTATGAAACTGTAAAACTGCCAGTAGCCTATAGCCTACAGTTACAGTAAAATTTAAATTCCCCATCATCGGTTCCCATCCTCAGCTGATCTGCATGACAGTTTTTGCAATGACCATCAATACTAGATTAATGGGCAAGTGAAAAGGCACGCCATGTCACAATTTAGTAGGAACTAAAGAGCGCTCTAGAATGATTGGTACTCTGATTCTTTTCGTTTCTTTATTGGAATCCGATCATAATGTTAATGTTTGTCAATTTGTGACTGTTTTTTATTTGTTAACATTGTTGGTAGACCTACAGTGGCTGATATACTTTAAAATAAACCTTTATTATTTACAGCCCATACATAATGATGTCTGGCTCACACACACACACACACACACACACACACACACACACACACACACACACACACACACACACACACACACACACACACACACACACACACACACACACACACACACACACACACACACACACACACACACACACACACACACACACACACATATATACAGTGAGGAAAATAAGTATTTGAACACCCTGCTATTTTGCAAGTTCTCCCACTTGGAAATCATGGAGGGGTCTGAAATTGTCATCGTAGGTGCATGTCCACTGTGAGAGACATAATCTAAAAAAAAAAAATCCAGAAATCACAATATATGATTTTTTAACTATTTATTTGTATGATACAGCTGCAAATAAGTATTTTAACACCTGTCTATCAGCTAGAATTCTGACCCTCAAAGACCTGTTAGTCTGCCTTTAAAATGTCCACCTCCACTCCTTTTATTATCCTAAATTAGATGCACCTGTTTGAGGTTGTTAGCTGCATAAAGACACCTGTCCACCCCATACAATCAGTAAGAATCCAACTACTAACATGGTCAAGACCAAAGAGCTGTCTTGTGGACACCTCCACAAGGCTGGAAAGGGCTACGGGGAAATTGCCAAGCAGCTTGGTGAAAAAAGGTCCACTGTTGGAGCAATCATTAGAAAATGGAAGAAGCTAAACATGACTGTCAATCTCCCTCGGACTGGGCTCCATGCAAGATCTCACCTCAATGATCCTAAGGAAGGTGAGAAATCAGCCCAGAACTACACGGGAGGAGCTGGTCAATGACCTGAAAAGAGCTGGGACCACCGTTTCCAAGGTTACTGTTGGTAATACACTAAGACGTCATGGTTTGAAATCATGCATGGCACGGAAGGTTCCCCTGCTTAAACCAGCACATGTCAAGGCCCGTCTTAAGTTTGCCAATGACCATTTGGATGATCCAGAGGAGTCATGGGAGAAAGTCATGTGGTCAGATGAGACCAAAATATAACTTTTTGGTCATAATTCCACTAAACGTGTTTGGAGGAAGAAGAATGATGAGTACCATCCCAAGAACACCATCCCTACTGTGAAGCATGGGGGTGGTAGCATCATGCTTTGGGGGTGTTTTTCTTCACATGGGACAGGGCGACTGCACTGTATTAAGGAGAGGATGACCGGGGCCATGTATTGCGAGATTTTGGGGAACAACCTCCTTCCCTCAGTTAGAGCATTGAAGATGGGTCGAGGCTGGGTCTTCCAACATGACAATGACCCGACGCACACAGCCAGGATAACCAAGGAGTGGCTCTGTAAGAAGCATATCAAGGTTCTGGCGTGGCCTAGCCAGTCTCCAGACCTAAACCCAATAGAGAATCTTTGGATGGAGCTCAAACTCCGTGTTTCTCAGCGACAGGCCAGAAACCTGACTGATCTAGAGAAGATCTGTGTGGAGGAGTGGGCCAAAATCCCTCCTGCAGTGTGTGCAAACCTGGTGAAAAACTACAGGAAACGTTTGACCTCTGTAATTGCAAACAAAGGCTACTGTACCAAATATTAACATGGATTTTCTCAGGTGTTCAAATACTTATTTGCAGCTGTATCATACAAATAAATAGTTAAAAAATCATACATTGTGATTTCTGGATTTTTTTTTGATTATGTCTCTCACAGTGGACATGCACCTACGATGACAATTTTAGACCCCTCCATGATTTCTAAGTGGGAGAACTTGCAAAATAGCAGGGTGTTCAAATACTTATTTTCCTCACTGTATATATATATATTGGGTTATATAGCGCCAAAAATGTTGCTGCATACCCCTCTGGCACTGGGTAGTTGCGCCCCTGCCTGCGATCACATGACATTAATGACATTAATCCTCTTTTTTCTCCACCTTATGAGTGCACTGTTTTGCTGACCTTTAAATATAGCGTGGAAAGCAAAACACAATCAAATTTTCTGCATCCATTGCATATCGCGCCGTTTTAGGCTACTGCCTGTTCCGGGTCAGAACGTCTTGGGCTGTTTCGCCAGTGTATAGTGTAAATGCAAATATCGGATACGGGTCGCTTTTAAAAGATGATGTAAGCGGGTCGTCAAAAAAATCGGATGTAGTCACCAAATCGGAATTGTGCATCAAGACCTGCAGTGTAAATGCGGCCTATGATGCCTACAGATGCTGTCTAGGTAGGCAGCTCACCGGGGTTTGGAACGGATCCATCCTCTCCTCCGGTCTTTCCATCACTCCCCATGTGTTTGCGTCTCTGGAGAAGAGGCCGTTTCTGTTTAATCCATCTGACGGGCTGTGAGAAGAGCCTCAGCTGCTCTTAACACCCTCATTCGTCTGTCTATACATCACAAAGGGTTTTCACCGGGCCGCTGTGTTTTTCTCTCTCTGGCGCTCCTCGGCTTTAATCAGTGTGTCTAATTAAGAACAGCACAGATTGGTTAACATTATAGATGGATGCATTGCGATGAATTGAGTCCTTCTGGGCTGCGGAAGCGTCTGTCAGACTGATGTTCGGCCTCTTCAGGCACTGTTTTCAATGCATCTGTTGTTTTAAGCTGGGGAAAAAATAGATTGGGTGCATTTATTGATCAAAGATGCTCATTTTGTTATGCTTGTACAATAATATTACATTAAATGTGAAGATTCTACGAGGCTTAAAAGTTTTTGTCGATGTGGCTTTGCACATCATTTTTTTTGGTCATTTTCTTGAGAAATTATACTTGTACATTAGTAATACATGGAATGAAATAGAAATCAAATTTTAAAACCTGGCTTCAGTATTCCGCCCATTTCTGATAAATTCATAACTTTTTTATTTTTTGTGCAAAATTATACACTGTTCAAAAGTTTGAGGATTTTAAAATATTTTTAAAGGAAGTTTCTTAGGCTCAGCAAGGCTGCATTTATTTGTTTTTTAAATACAGTAAAAACTGTAATATTGTGAAATATTATTTTAATTTCAAATAGCTGTTTTTTTTTGTAATACAATAAAATTTTTTATTTATTCCTGTGATCAAAGCTGATTTTCAGCATCATTACTCCAGTCTTCAGTGGGGGGGTGACGAGTTTTCTCTCGTCGAGGTGAAAAGCTGTCTCATGTCATATTGTAGAGCCTGACCGATAAAGGATTTTTAAGGCCGATACCGATACAAATATTTGGATTTATTTTAGAAATTTCAAATATTTAAAAAATCTGATATTTCGATATATATATATATATAAAAAGATTTCCCTTACATTAGTTATTTGTAGTTATTCATGATCCCTCAGCCTCTCTAATATAATATGATAATGCAGTTCAAAAATAAACTTGTTTGTTTTATTGTGATGATTTATTTAATCATCATTTGCTGCCTGCCTTCTAAAATCTACTACTTAGTGATGCAGTAAATCCATTACGTGACTCGTTAATGCTGCGTCTGAACGAAGTCCGCAACGCACTTTCGTTCTCTCCTCATGGGCTTACGATTTACAATGCACTGACTGGAACTACAAATATACTAAATACAGTAATCATTACTTTATCTAGGCAGAATAAGTTTGTTGTGATTTCCAAGCGCATTAATGGCTTTGTGGTTAGCTAAAGTCTATGATAAGCATTAGGGATGTCCCGATCAGGTTTTTTTGCCCTCGAGTCAGAGTCCGAGTCATTTGATTTTGAGTATCTACCGATACCGAGTCCCGATCCGATACTTCTATAATACATAAAAAAAGAATAAAGAAAAGCAAAAAAAACGATCCAGGATGTTCCTTATTTTTAATTTAATTCACCTTATTTAACCAATAGAGTCTCTGCAACAAAGTGGAGTCAAAAGGGTCTAACTCTGTGCCACCTAGACATGTGCCGGTACACGGTAATACGATATATCACAATAATGAACATGAACGATATTGTTACCGTGGGCACTTCAAAATACCGTAACTAATTATTTATTACATATTATTTCGATTTCTTAGAATGCATTTTAAGAATACTTTACCCATCAACCGTTTAAAATGAACACGTCAAAGAGGAGCGCGCACTGATGTAAACAAACTCAACGTGCATGAGCACATGGCGGAACGCGTGAAGGAGGCGCTGAAGTGCACATTCACTCTCTGACAGCAGAGGGCGCTGACAGAACAGCAGAAATGCAGCCGTTTCCCCGGTAACCCTCCATTTTCTTTATTTGCTATGGTGCTCATCACATAACCAAATACTTTAATACTTAAAGACTTAAGGCTGTATTTTAATCTGGACTACATGCCCTAGATATTGTTTGAATATGTTCTGATTTTTTGTTGTTGAGTCACACACTTTACAATAAGGCTCTATTATTTAACATTAGTTCATTCATTAAAAAACTGACAATGAAAAATACTTCTAAAGCATTTATTAATCTTAGTTAAATGTAAATTTCACCATTTAATAACACAATATTAAAATCAAAAGTTGTAACCATTAACAGTTGCTTTTTTTTAACTATACGTTATCAAAGAATAATAACTTCTGTATAAATGTAGCTATTCGCTTCTGTTAATGTTAATGTATTAACTAGTGAGACCTTATTGTAAAGTGTTACCTATTGTTCATTTAGCTATAATTCTTTAGCACTTTAATCTGTTTTAAATATTTTTACTTTATACATTTTTGTTTATTTCTTTATTGTATTTAAATGTTCAGTTCTTTTGTTATAAGAAAGTTATTAAACCTGTTATAGTGTGACAACACTTTTTTTGCAACAAATTTCAATACCGTGATAATACCGAATACCGAGATAAAAGCTTCAGCAATTAATCGCAACATGAAAACTTGATACCGACACATGCCTAGTGCCACCGCATAACTATAGATGTGTTAAAAAATAATGAGAATATATATACATATATATCCGAGTCCTGATCGGGAGGTAACGTCTGATTCTGATTGAGTCTGAAACCACGTGATCGGGCCCGATTTCCAATCACGTGATCGGATCTGGACATCCCTAATAAGCATAGACAGTAAAAGAAATGGACACAGCGACCCCATAGGCTTCGACGGGGAAAATTGAAGTCAGTTAGAAGCTCTCACTTCCTGATGGCTGAGCAGCCTCGGACTGAGCTTGACGACGTAGATGTGACGTGAGCAGCCTGTCCGAGTTCTAAGTCTTCTAGTAGTTGTGCAAAGTGAAATCTGAATCACCGAATTTTGCAGAGACAGAGAGGGTGGGCAGGAGCAACTTTTAGATTAGATTAGATTAGATTAGATTAGATTAGATTAGATTAGATTAGATTAGATTAGATTAGATTAGATTAGATTAGATTAGATTCAACTTTATTGTCATTACACAAGTACAAGTACAAGGCAACGAAATGCAGTTTAGGTCTAACCAGAAGTGCAATAGCAGCAAGTGCAGGATATACAACGGTTGCATAAGTGCAGGACATGGAAATGTACTGAATATATATAAATATGTATAAATAGAGAGACGGTTATTACTATAAACAGAACTGAATTTACAGGTGAATATGTACTATGAATATAATATACAGATGGCTATTACTATAAACAGAATTTTACAGATAGAGGTATACAATAATATGTTAGGCTAATATGAGGAATATAGCAGTGGATTAAGGTAGTGCAATAAATTATGGACAGAGCTATCCGAAAAAAGAAAGTGTAAAAGTGCAGTGGAAAGTGGTTGCATATTACAGTTAGAAGTACGGTGCAAAATGCAAATGTAAACATTGGTACTGTAAATACAGTCGGCAGTGCGAATGAGCATAATGAATGAAGCAGGATCTGCAACATCTCTATCTGCGTTTATGCCTCCACGTCCCCCCGATTGCCTCATAGACAGTAAAAGATTGCGTGCGAGCGTCTCCTCGGGTCTATACGGTAATTTGCTCAACAACCCGACACAGTCACGTGGTTATGACGCAATCGTTAGCCTATATTTTACAAAAACAGCTTCAACGGGGCGATAGTGTAAGATACAAGGTAATGGAGCCTTTTATACATTGTTGTGTTTGTTTAGAAATAAACAATGGACGAATGGAGTCTTTAAACGCCTCAGATGTAAAGATATTCACTGTCAAAGTGAGGCCAAAATGAATGGGAGTCAATGGGATGCTAACAGCAGGTGATGGCTTGGTTAGCAGTGGCTGCCCCTATGGAAGGTACGCTTTCCGGGGGCTGGATTACCCCCTTGATGATAAGCCATAATTTAGAAATGGACAACGTCATACTGCAAAATATTGTAAAACTTACTAGAAATAACGTGCAGGGGAGAGATGATGCGTCATACGAGATGATTTGAGTTAAGAGAACTGATGGGGATGTTCTTTTAATTGTTATTCAAGCAATGTGTGTCTCGTTACAGTTGCCAACGTACCATGCACTTCACGGATGATCTCTGTTGTGAATGTTGGCGGCGCGCAGCATGACTCTGGCTGAATCAGCTGGTGTTGCCAACCGGCACGTTGAAGAGTGCCCTCTGGTGGACAAACTATGAAACGCCAACAGTCATAATGTGGTTGAGCGGTGTTTTGTCCGTTTTTATTATTTTATTAAATATACATTTTTCGGCCATCATAAATGCCGATACAGATAGTTTGTAAAATGCCTAATATCGGCCGCCGATATATCGGTTGGGCTCTCATATTGTCATGAGCTGGTCATGACGGAGTGTGAGGGTGAAGTTAGGATAGAATGTGCCAACGCTACATTTACACGTCCACTCTAGTTTTGCTTTTTATAGAAATAAAAACAATTTCATTCAGGTGGATAACAGTCGCTTCAATTCCATCAGCTCATCCAACACGAGCTGTGCGAGTCGTACATAGTGCACAGCACTGATCACGTGACAAGAAGACATCGAGCGTGTGTTATGAGTGTGTGTTACATGTTAGTGGACTGGGCCGTGGCGGAGGATTCATTGCGCAGCAGAAGCGTCTGACTTATATTTTAAAAATGCGCATTCAGCACAAGCCTGCAGCACTCCTCTCAGAAACTGAACCCGACGGCCCTCGATCGCCCCCAGGTGGCTGGTCCCAGTATAGCTCATAACCCCCGCCCCTCCGTGTTTTCTAATGGACGCGAGACACACTAAACAATTAAATTACACGTCAAATAATTGTTTCCTTAAGATGGTTTGTCATTGTAGGCAGTTTGTATCACAATTATTTAATTTCAAGTGTTTGTTTTTAAATAAGTTTAGTTTTAGTTATTTGATGCTATTAAAACGGGGGGGTGATGTCATGATTGACAGCTGAGATTGACGGCTTCTCTGAGTGAAGTCATCACTGAGGCACTAACAGACTTTTTGTCTGGATTTTTGGAAGGAGGTTAGAGCTTTTAGCTTTAATTTCTACATTTCCATAACTCTTTATTTCACACCGACATAATGACATAATCTGCGAGAGTGTGGGCGGCTTTTGATATCGCGCTTCCTGTCTCTACTGCACAGACTCGGTCACAAATCTGCGCAAGATGTCAGTGCCATATTCAGACCTCCAGAGGCTTCAATTACTCCAGCGGAAGCGAATGAAGTCACTTCGTCCATATTTTCGTACGGCCTATGGCTCAGCACCACCGCTCCATATTCACAGAGTACACACGATCGCCAAATTGAAAGTAAACGGGAGCGCGCATTACAGTGCTCGTTGTCTTTTACTGCGTATGATCATTCATACTCAGAAAGTACAACTTAAATGACATTCATTACAAAATGTTTTAAATTCACCTGCAAACATTTATTTGAAATAGAAATCTATTATAAATATCTTTACTCTCACTTTTGATCAATGTAATGTCTCCTGACTGAATAAAAGTATTAATTTATTTTAAATAATATCTTACTGTCCCCAAACTTTTGATGTGTATGTACATAACAATAAAACGAATAGTAAAATAGTGATTGTCATTAAACTATTGCTCTAGTAAAGATTTTTTGTCTTTTTAGATTTGAATGTTTTTGTCGAAAGTAATCATATTTATATTCTCTGTCACTCAAATGCAAGGCGACTCATCTCATATCCTCCAGTTTTATTCTTATAGATGTACAAAAGCAGAAGCATATTTGGTGGTGTTGGTTTTTGCGAATAATATCACGAATGAGTCGCATTTAATTAAAGCGCCTCCTCCACGCGCACTCACACACAATTGAGATTTCAGCTTGGATTTTAATGCATTCGAAATGTCAGTGGATATTATTTCCAAGAAGCAAAGTATATCTCCAGCAGTGAAACAGGCTTGATGCAGTGAGAGCTTTTATAAATACCATAAGAGCAGCCGAACTCTGCGGGGTGACTGATGCGGATTCAGTCACTCTCAATCTGAAGATGCATGCGAGCAGCGAGCCTTTCCAATGAACAAACACACGTTATAACACAAGTGTCAGTGATCGGAAGTGTTATTAGTCTCTTAGTGTTTATCATTAAGAATTACAAACTCATTACCCGCCATCACATGATTATAGTTGCATTTCAAATGTACATTTTAGGTTGAGAATGCTTATAATGTTCAAAGTATAGTGAAGGAAGGGGACTCGTGTGTTACAATTCTCTCAGTTCACAAATAAAGGTGCGCTGTCCACGCTTTCAAACTCAAGTTCATTCTCAGTCTCTGTATAACGATAACACGTGTGCTCTCCCCAGCTTTCTCTCTCACGTCCACACGAGTCCACAGCTTCTCACTCTCCCCGCTTCCTGTTTCCGTCAGGCCTTATCCAGTCTCCCCATGCCAATTACTGCGACGAGACACCGGTGAATGTCATCCTGCACTTGACCTCGCTGAACCACCCCCCTCTCGCCACGGCTTATTTTCAGGGCTTGACATTCACCTTTTTGCTCAGCAGTCACTGTGGCTCGTGGTTTTCAAAGATACTAGCCACTCTGCATTTTCCCTGGCCACAATTTTGACATTGATACCATGGAAATAAACTGCCATATGTGAGAACCAAAACCAGTCATAACTCATTTTTTGAAATCATCTGAAAGTTGAATAAATAAGGGCAATATTTGGCCAAGATACAACTATTTGGAATCTGAGGGTACAAAAAAATCTAAATATTGAGAAAATCGCCTTTAAAGTTGTCCAAATGAAGTAATTAGCACTAATAATAATACATTTTTGATATATTTACAGTAGGATATTTACAAAATATCTTTACTTAACCCTCTGGTGCTCTTTAGAAAATGTTCGAAATGTTTAAAAATCACAGCTTCATCAATGCTTTTCTGGCATTAGGTATGTAAACACACAAAAAAATTGGGGTCATGATGCTAGCATGCTAATTGGTGGTAAAAAAAAGAGTAGCGTTCATTGTCTTCGGTCTTAAATGACCGACCATAGGAAATGAATGGGAAATCGGCAAAAACACAAAAATTCTCTGTATATTTGTGTGTACAATCTACAAATTAAGGGGTGACACTCTAAAACATCAAGAGTGTGATATTGACACATCCACTCACACACACACTTACAAACACACACACACACACACCTATGAAAAACTGAACCTATGAACCACATTTTGAATTTTTAAAAATCACAGCTTCATCAGACTTTTCTAGCATTAGGTATGTAAACACAAAAAAATTAAGGGCATGATTCGAGCATGCTAAGTGGTCGTAAAAAAATACTCCCACTTGTGTTCTTCAGTCAAAAATGACCACCATAGGAAATTAATGGGAAATCTGCAAAAACAGTCATAGAAAAAAAAATATCTAAAACTTTATAATGAATAGTCTTTGAGATTTTTTAAATACATATTCAAATCCATCAAAAAAAAAAAAACATTAAATGTGTTCAAAAGAGAACTAGGGAATTCTCAAGCTTCTCCATAGAGACCTCTAGTGATTACACCCATGGTTGCATGATTTCTTAAATAAGTCCAAAAGAGGGCGCTAATCTGCCTTCAAAAAAATTTTTTTTGAAGGCCTAGGCTCTATTTTAATCTATTTTAAATACTGCAATAATTAAAAAAAAAAAAAAATTACAAAAATTACCCAAAAAATTTTTTATAATTTTCAATAGCAAAAATAGACGATAATTATTGCATAAATATAAAAAAAAATACACCATCAAATCATCTCAAAATACAAAATTAAAAAGAAAAAATATTATTGAAGAAAAATAAATTGCATTGGTTTTACTGGGGTGGAGGAAGTTTAATTTTTAGGTGTCCGGTCACTTATTACCGGGAAGACAACCAATGCAACCCCTAAACGAAGAGCACCAGAGGGGTAACATCCTAATGATTTTTAGCATAAAAGAAAAATCAATAATTTTTACCCATACAATGTATCGTTGCCACAAATATACATCTGCGACTTATGATTGGTTTTGTGGTCCAGGGTCACAGATATTTTTAATATTATCTCATAATTTGGCAGCAGGTATATTAGGCTGCTGTCTCTTTAAGACCTGACACACGGATCCATTATAGAGTTACACATGCGTTTTCTTTCTCAACTCTTTACATTCACTTAAAACAGAACTGACTGACTGCATCGGAAATTGCATACTTCCCTACTATACTGAACAAAATTATAAACGCAGCACTTTTGTTTTTGTCCCCATTTTTCATGAGCTGAACTCAAAGATCTAAGACTTGTTCTATGTACACAAAAGGCCTATTTCTCTCAAATATTGTTCACAAATCTGTCTAAATCTGTGTTAGTGAGCACTTCTCCTTTGCCAAGATAATCCATCCACCTCACAGGTGTGGCATATCAAGATGCTGATTAGACAGCATGATTATTGCACAGGTGTGCCTTAGGCTGGCCCAAGTGGCTAGTAGTGACTGGGTTACACGCCACTGCTGAAATACACCCGCATTTGGCATTTGGCATCCGTTAATGTCAAGCTCTGGTATTTTTAATATTTTAGTATTTCATCTATAATGTGTTCTGGGTGGTTGCTTACCGGTTCAAGTCCTAAGAGTACAAGTCTCACACTAGTACATAGGTAGTTCAGATCCATTTACAGCTTCAGAGAGGTGTTCAGTAACTCTGCTTGGATAAGGGACCTTGGGTTTTGTAGTGGATAAAGTCTGATCATTGAAAGGTAGCTTTTCCCGCTCAGAGTGACCTATAAACCATCACTATTGAGCTCTTGATCAAGACACTTTAATCTCAGGTTACTCCAGAAGGACTGAACCTGTAATCAGTGTGCTGTAAGTAAAAGCATCTGTTAAATGACTCGCTTTACAAGTGAGGGTGAATCTGCCTTTGAGAAATACAAAACAGTTCATTTATTTGAAGGAGGACATGTGTGTGTGTGTGTGTGTGTTCTGCAGGACGTCCAGAGCATCGACACATCCCTGATGGACCCAGGCAGCAGTATCACGGTGCTGGCCGGTCCGAGCGCGTTCAGAATCCCGGTCAGCGTCAGAACCAAACTGTGCAGCAGCCTGGACGCCCCGCACACGCGCGGCAACGACTGGAGAATACTGGCACACAAACTCAACCTAGACAGGTGACATTTACACACATCAACACTGCATGTGTAAGCTTTCAGACTCCCAATGATTCATCCCCTGAATTAATTTTTCAGACTTTGTAAAAAAAAATTCTAAAGAAGTCTCTTCTGCTTACCAAGCCTGCATTTATTTGATGCAGTAAAAACTGTAGTATTGTGAAATATTACCACACTTTAAAGTCACAGTTTTTTTATTGTAGTGTATTGTAAAATGTAATTTATTCCTGTGATCAGTCTCCTCCAGTCTTCAGTGTCACATGATCCTTCAGAAATCATTCTAATATGATGATTTTATTATCAGTGTTGAAAACAGCCGTTCTGTTTTATATTTGTGGAAACATGATGCATTTTTTTGTCAGGATTCACCTTCATCAATTTGAACATGTCCTTGCTGAATAAAGGTTAAAACAAATTATACTGACCCTGCATATTTTAATTATAATATACACCTATCCGGCATAACATTATGACCACTGACAGGTAAAGTGAACACTGATTATATCTTCATCACGGCGCCTGTTAGTGGGTGGGATATATTAGGCAGCAAGTGAACATTTTGTCCTCAAAGTTGATGTGTTAGAAGCAGGACAAATGGGCAAGCGTAAGGATTTGAGCGAGTTTGACAAGGGCCAAATTGTGATGGCTAGACGACTGGGTCAGAGCATCTCCAAAACTGCAGCTCTTGTGGGGTGTTCCCGGTCTGCAGTGGTCAGTCTCTATCATAAGTGCTCCAAGGAAGGAACAGCGGTGAACCGGGGACAGGGTCATTGATGCACGTGGGGAGCGAAGGCTGGCCCGTGTGATCCGATCAAACAGACGAGCTACTGGAGCTCAAAGTGCTCAAGAAGTTAATGCTGGTTCTGATAGAAAGGTGTATGGGGCGGCATAGCCACAGACCAGTCAGGGTGCCCATGCTGACCCCTGTCCATCGCCGAAAGCACCAACAGTGGCACATGAGCATCAGAACTGGACCACAGAGCAATGGAAGAAGGTGGCCTAGTTTGATGAGTCACGTTTTCTTTTACATCACGTGGATGGCCGGGTGCATCGCTTACCTGGGGAACACATGGCACCAGGATGCACTATGGGAAGAAGGCAAGCCGACGGAGGCAGTGATGCTTTGGGCAATGTTCTTCTGGGAAACCTTGGGTCCTGCCATCCATGTGGATGCCACAAAGCAAAAATGGTTCAGGAATGGTTTGAGGAGCGCAACGAGTTTGAGGTGTAGACTTGGCCTCCAAATTCCCCAGATCTCAATCCAATCGAGCATCTGTGGGATGTGCTGAGCAAACAAGTCCGATCCATGGAGGCCCCACCTCGCAACTTACAGGACTTAAAGGATATGCTGCTAACATCTTGGTGCCAGATACCACAGCGCACCTTCAGGGGTCTAGTGGAGTCCATGCCTCGACAGGTCAGGGCTGTTTTGGCAGCAAAACACAATATTAGGTCATAATGTTATGCCTGATCGGTGTATATCACTATAGTTGTACCAATACTGGATTTTAATTATCAGTGGTTGAATACATATTGGAAGAAAATAATCTTAGGTCTCATTTTTTCCCAATTTAAATGTTATGCTTCTGAAAATTACAGTAAAAGGTACATTGCATAGAAAAAGTCCAGATTAGAGCTGCCATTTAGGCATTCAAATGTATTTATTTTGGAGCCTGTAATGCATAAAGGCGACAGAATATGATGTCATGGGCTTCTGTTTTAAATAAATAAATGATAAATGCTTAAAAAAACACTGCAACACTGCAATCTATATGCTTATTAATTGTTGAAAGTTGTGTTGTATAATATAATACATTTTTATGTCCAAAAGTTTGTTATTGGTCAAAGTTTTTTTATAAACTCTAATCTCATCCCTAGTATGAACATTTGTTTATCATCAATGTGCTGAGACTGCAGTGTATATTTTCATTTTTAAGCGATAGAAGAGAAACAAATCTGCTCTAATAGTATCTCACTGGAGAGTTTGAAGAAAATGAACGGTAGAAAAACAGCAGGGGAGCAAAAGAGAAATTCCTGTTGTTCTTTTGGCTTTGCCTGGAGAATAGCAAGAGATATATTCACTCTCTCCAACATCAACTTTTCAAAATACCAGCATCTCTATGCACCTCCACAACTCACGTAATTAGAGGAAAAAGGCACAAACCCCCCCCCCCCAAAAAAAACAACAACAGCGAAGGACCCCTATGGTTTGAGTTCTGGCTGGGGTGTTCCTGCAGGACGGGTGAAGAACGAGATCTGATTTCAAACGAGAGAGAGTTTAGGTTGAGAGCACACTGTTCACCTCTGAGGACCAACAGGCATGAAAGAGGCAGAAGAAGAGAGAGCGAGTTCACAGGGGACAGGAAGTAGAGAGATGAAGTGAGGAGGATCCTGGGAAGAAAAAGATGTTAAAAGTAAAATGTTCTTCATCAGTCATAGACTCCAGCTCTCCAGAGCCGTCAGACCTTTTACAAAGATGATTTTCTTCTGTTCAAAACATTTAAAGAGTCTCCAACTCAGACTGCATGTGTGTTTAAGCTTTGATAAATACAGTATCTGATGCTATATGCCATGTGATGAGATATTGCCATTCGGTGCATATATTTGCTTTATACACACTAGAGAATGATGGGAAAACATGAAGTGATGCATAAATACAAAGCAATGAACTGTTATTAAAGGAACACTCCGACTTTTTGGGACTTTATCTTATTCACCGTATCCCCCAGAGTTAGATAAGTCCACACACACCACTCTCATCTCTGTGTGTGCCATAACTCTGTCTGACACACTCACTGCTAGCCTAGCTTAGCACAAAGACTGGAGGTAAATGGCTCCAGCTAGCCTACTGCTCAATAAGAGACTAAATAACGCCAACATTTTCCTATTTACATGTTATCATTTGTGTATAGTTACATCGTGTACTAAGACCGACGGAAAATGAAAAGTTGTGATTTTCTAGACTGATATGGCTAGAAACTATACTCTCATTCCTGTGTAATGATCAAGGAACTTTGAGCCGTACCATGAGTGCAGCGGCGCAATGATATTACACAGCGCCTGAAAATAGTCCCCAGCGCCCTCTATGCAAGCAGATTGTCGCGTTGGTTATGTTGACGGAAGTTAGTCTATTTTCAGGCGTTGTGTAATATCATTGCGCTGCTGCACTCATGGTACGGCTCAAAGTTCCTTGATTATTACATAGAAAGAGAGTCTAGAAAATCACAACTTTTCATTTTCCCACGATGTAACTATACACGTCACAATTAGGGGTGTAACGGTACACGTATTTGTATTGAACCGTTTCGGTACAGGGCTTCCGGTACGGTGCACGTGGAACGGTTATGAATGTAATCTTTAACAGTTAACAGTCGGCTTGATGTAAGCGCGGAACACACTTCAATCCCAGTTCCCACACGAACATATTAAGTATTCAGTCCATTTTATCACGAAATTCAAACGATAAATGCCGCTTTAACGCTCTTTAATGTGACGTGACTGATAGACGCGTATCAGTTCAACTTAAAGCGGCAGCACGCGTGTCAATGCGATCATCTCTTCCTAAATAATAAACATAAATGAATATATCTTAAGGTATGTTGAGGATACATTACAACTTACTGAAATGTATCATATGTCGTGTAATCGCTCCATCTGTGTTTCAACCGCGGAAAGACAATAAAACAGCTTGTAAACAATGTCATGCAGAATCACGTTTACTCAGAAGTCATTCAGTGTCCACAGCTGTTAGCTCACTAGAGAAATCAACTCTTTCACTGAATACATGCACTATATTAGCCGTTATATTCATTATATTAGCCTATATATATTCATTATATACTACTTAGCCTGTTAGTGATGTCTTGTTTATTTAATGTATGTTTAAATAAACCTGTCATGAAAATTACAGCCACTAAATGATTATATTTCAACAATAAATAAAAAGAATTAGATTTAGAAGTTAATGCAAAAACTGCCTTATGTGAAGCTTATGAGTGTTGATTATTATATCTAAAAATAAATAGCAACTGAATTTAGGCTAATAGTTTGGGCTCTGTTGTTAATCTTTAATAGCTATATGCAAGTAAGGGCTCCCTATATAGTTTACAGCATTATCTTTAAGAAACTTTTATTTATCATTTAATTCATTTAAGGACAGACACATTTTTTTTTTCATTAAACCACTGTTGAATAAAAATTTATAAAAAGCAATTTTGTAAAACTGCTGTACCGAATCCATACCGAACCGGGACTTCAAAACCGAGGTACGTACCGAACCGTCAGTTTTGTGTATCGTTACACCCCTAGTCACAATGAATAAGATAAAGTCCCAAAAAGTCAGCGTGTACCTTTAAGGGGATTCGCACCTTCCATTCAATTGCATTATTCACACCCACAGGTGTGTGTATTGGCTATTTTTTCACCATGAATTGTAATTAAGTGCATGTATCAATATTTACTAAGAAAATACCCCAAATGAAGATCATAAGACGTTGCATTATGGCAGATGTGTAAATCATTTAATAAACATGATATTTCTGTAGTATGGCGGGACTTTGAATATTGTGTTGACCAACAGAGGGTCCTCAAGTCCAAAAGGTTTATAATCTCGGCTTTTAGGTCTGACTTTAATCCAAAACAAAACACAAATCCACATGGTTTAATATTTGAAAGCAAAGAAATAAAGACAGATATAAAACAGACATCAATATTGGTATTTGTTAGATTCATTTTCAGGTAGATTATCTGAAGTTGCTATCAGTCATCAGTTAAAAAAGGCGCCTTATTATTATTATTATTATTATTATTAATAAATACTTGTTTATTTGCAGTGCAGTAGTATTAATGCGCTAGTAATACATTTCTTTATTTATTCTTTTTTTTTCCTGATTTAAAATAAATAAATAATTAATATTATTTTATTTTAAAGTGCAGTAGTATTGCAATGTAATATATTCATTTAAATAAAAATATTTTAAAAACAATTATTATAGTTATTATTAAATAATTGTTTTTTTATTTATATATTTTTCTGATTTAAATAAAATAAATGTTGAATAATAGTAATTATGTTGCAGTGCAATAGTAATATATTTCTTTATTAATACAATTTTTGACATTAATAGCAATTATAATTATTAATTCAAATATTTGTATTATTTAAATGTAAACAATTTAATAAATAAATATATTACTATTGCACTGCAAAATATATAAAAAAAAAAAATTGAATCAGAAAAATATATAAATAAAAAACCTATTATTTAATGATAACAATAATGATTATTATTAATTAAAATAGTTTTATTACATAATCGTTTTATTTTACAGTGCAATAGTATTATATTTCTTTATACATATCTCTATATAAAGAAATATAATAATAATAATAATAATATAATAGCGTACTAGCACATTCAAATCCAAATCCAAACGTGTGATTTCCTCATGTCTCCTTCATCTCACCCGTCCTACAGGTATCTC
Organism: Romanogobio albipinnatus; assembly: GCA_023566225.1. Lineage (NCBI taxonomy): Eukaryota > Metazoa > Chordata > Actinopteri > Cypriniformes > Gobionidae > Romanogobio > Romanogobio albipinnatus. Next base: position 6,846,643 of record CM042242.1, read on the forward strand.
AACTACTTTGCGACTAAGACGAGTCCTACCGGAGTGATTCTGGACCTCTGGGAAGCGCAACACTTCCCACACGGCAACCTCAACCAGCTCGCCACGGTTCTGGAGGAGATGGGTCGTCATGACAACAGCATTGCTGCCATGGCGAAGGAACAATGACCCTTACATTGGCGGTGACGTCTAAAGCAGAGGATAATTGAGCTCAAGTTGTGCTGCCACGTTCATCGAGCTGAAACAACCATCAAACCCAAGACACAGTCGAAGCATCCGCAGTACGGAGGAGGGTCCGAGACCTCTTATTCAGTTGCCATGGGAACGCGGTACTGCTGTCCTTGGACGTGGATGCTGCCGATTTGGGGTTGAATGCAGGGCTGGGGGTCAAAGGTGAACCAGGAACAGGGTCAAGACACTTCAAGCAAACCAAAATCTTTCGAAAACCTCCCAGTTTGCACGCAGGGTCCCCAAAACGGCAGATATCTCCCTCATCATCATCATCAGTGGTCATTCTTGCAGAAATGTGTGGTGCCATCTAGTGGCTGCAGAAACAACAAGCGCTCGTGTAATATAATATTTGGAGACATGAATACAGTGTTTAGTGTGTCTACAGAGTACCTTAAAGTGGCCTTTAAAATCCGATTAACGTTCAGATCTGATTTGAATGGTGTTATTTTTGTAAACGCAGGTATCCGAAGACGTGAGCACTTGCAGGGATTTGAGGATATTTTCTGGGATGCGATGTTACGTCACACTGTAATGATCTTCACCGCTGCGTTCTGCATGGGCTGTTTCTGTTGTGTTTCATCTCAACATTTACGCATTGAAAAACCGTCCCGTGGTGGTGCTGCCAGAATGTGATGGATACAACACTTCACACAGCAATCCCAGTAAATTACCGTCAAATTACCACAACGACTTCACCCGTAAACTGGACTGATGTAATGAGTCTTTCAGTTCAATCTCTTTTCATGGCCGATAGCAAGTCCCCATAGGTTTATTACAGGAACTGTGACTGTTTAGGTGGAACGTTTGGTTATATTCAAGACTTTACTTAAAGCCTTTATATATATATATAATGCATTATAAAAGCAGTGTTGGGCAAGTTACTCTAAAAGAGTCATTAATTACTAGCTACCAATAACATCTTCAACAAAAGCATTGGATTATTTATTAATCATTTTACTCATTACTTATTAAATATCAACCCGATCAGTTGAACAATACAAGAATAGACATGGAACTGCTCTTATAGCAACTCGTAATGTAAAAACTACACATAATGTAATAAAATCTTGAGCTCATAATGTAATAAAAAATGAAACGTCGTATTTTCAATATTGTAATAGCTTTTAAAACAAAGAAAATATTACAGTACATTTAAAAAAAAAAACGTCTTAAACTACCTACAAAATGCAACATTTAAATATTCATGCAATTATTATTATCTTATGTTTATTATTTTAAAAACCCAGATAAATAAATCAAATCAGAACTTTTGCACCACTATTAGTAGTAAGTAGTAGTAATGCTTTGTTTAATAATAGTAATAGTGTAACCCCTCCTGTTCGAACCGCCCTGCTCCAAGCGGGACTCGAACCCGGGTCCGCCGGCATGAGAGTCGGACGCTCTAACATGGCTGCAACCTCTAGCGTCAGTCGCTAGAGCGTCTCTTGAGATCAGAGGAGTGAGGTTTACTCGCACAGCAACTACTAGCTGGCCTCCGTTACAATAGCATGGATAATAATGTTGCATTTGGCAGGTAGTTGGAGACTGTAAAGGGAATAGTCTTTTTTTTATGTATACTAATACGTTTTGTATGTTTTTAAAGCTATTAAAAAATTAAAATATGACATGTTTATAATGTAATACATTTCTCATAATGTAAATATTTGTATGACATGATTCTCTAAATCTAGCTCAATTGCATTATGAATATTTTATTACAACAATAATGTAATGCTTGTTACATTATGTGCATAATATAAAATCGCATACGTATCCTTGAACTGACTAAAGTATTTAGAAAGGAGAATGTTACATTAAAAACATACATTTTGACATTAAAATCCACTATAGTAGGATAATTACACAGAAAATAAAGAGCAATCGCTCACTTTCTCAAGGAAAATGAATTCACTTACAGTAATGAGATTACTTACAGTTAGTGTTGACATCTTCAGTAGTGTGAGTAGATTACTGAACAAATGACTCTCTCCAAAAAGAGTGTTTCATGACTTTCTAAATCCTCTATCAACAAGTCAAAATGATGATCAAATTGTAATCATAATTTCTACTTTTGCTGTCATTTCTACTTTGGACATAATCATTTGTTACTTTTATTGTCATTATTTTGAGTGTCATGTTTCAACTTTTTAATGTAATAATTGTCCCTCTTTTCTCTTTTGTTATAATGATGTTTTATTTTGACAGTGTCATTTTTCATATCTTAAATTCTATTTTTCTTTACATATTTATTTATTTTATGATGACAGTCAAAATTATAATAAAAAATTGAAATTAACATTATATCATAATTTCAACTTTGTTCTCAATTTCAACTTAGTATCTTATCATTTTTATGTAATAATTTCTACTTTGGTCAAAATTTTTGACTTTTAATGTCATTATTTGAATGAATAGATTTAATGACTATTTTGAGTGTTATCATTTCTTTTTTTCTTTTATTATAATTATGGCTTAGTATCTCATCATTTCATCACTTTTTTCCATTTCAACTTTTATGTCACAATCTCTTTATCTTTTAATCATTTTTAATACTTTTTAATAATTCAATCAAATAAATAATATAAAATGAATGTATAAATGATTCTTATTAACTGACCAAAGTATTACAAATGTGAGAAAGATGCATAAAACCATGCATTTGAACTCCACTATTATATACAGTTGTATTTAGTTGAATTACATCAGGAGTTACTGTAATTAAATGACAGAAAACATAAGAGTAATCCCTTACTTTACTGAACTAATTACACCAAACGCTGATTTTATCTTTGGTTACAATTATTTATGAAAAGATATAATGCATTATAATGTGCATTATGAATAGCTTTATAATGCATCATACATAAAGGCTTGAAGTGTTGCCGCAAGTCATTTTAGGTGAAAATACTGTCCGATACGTCACAGTCGCAGCCAATCAGAGCATAGTTTATGATTAATATAGAGATGTGTGTGCCGTTGCAGAGGTCTGAGGCTTTGCTCTTCCTGTGAACACTGCCAGTATTGTTTCTGCTGAATATTAAAGATGTCACTCTGTCATCCCTTCACCCAGACTCTTCAACTGGAAACAACATCTCAGAGATCAGAATACACGTATACGCATCCATATACACTATTGATAAAGCTGGAGTATGAGAGATTATCTGATCATATTTACATGCACAACATTAACGTGAGACATTTAAGAAAGTAACGGAAAGTGGACCTGATGATGTCAGCCAAAAGAAAAGATGTTTCCGAGGCGGAGCAGGTTATTAGAAGATTCGGAGAACTGTTTTTCCTTAGGAATAGTTTGACTGATCGTTCGCCATACTATGGAAGCCCATTTCTGCCACATAAGAAAAACCAACTTTGCTTCGGTAAATCATCTTTTTAACGTAATATGCCAAGAATTATGCAGAGTCAAAATTATGACAAAAAAATGAAATCGACTTGGGTTATATGTTTGACTCATACTTCAACTTTAATTTTTTTTATAATTGTTTTAATATTTAACATTCAAAATTATGATACAAATTGCAAAAGTTAAAATATGACGGTCAAAATTATGGTACAATACATAATAATGAAATAACTATTATATGGACAGAATACTATTACAGTATTATAACTATGGAATTGGCTTGTGTTATAATTTTGACTTAACTTTTTTATTATTTGTTTAAATATATTTTTATAACAGTCAAAATTATGATACAATTGTGGCTTACAATCATAATTTCTACTTTTGCTGTAATTATGACTTTTTTTTAATGTAACAATTTTCCCTCTTTTCTCTTTTATTACAACTTTTGTTATGATGTTTCGTCAACATTTCAACTTTATTCATATTTGAATTTTTTACATATTTATTAATTTTATGACAGTCAATATTATTATTAGACATATAACTTTTTTTCTCAATTTTGACTTATTTCGACTTGTCATAATTATGACTTAGTATCTCAATTATAACTTTTATGTAATACTTGGGTCATAATTTTTGACTTTTAATGTCATTATTTGAATGACTATATTTACTTTTAATGACAACTTTGAGTGTTATATTTCAACTTTTTATATTTCTTTTATTATGATTATGACTTAGTATCTCATAATTGTAACTTTTTTTTCAGTTTCAACATGACTTTTTATCTTTTAATTTTGACTGACATATTTCAACTTTGTTTAATGTTATAATTTCTTATTTTTTCTTTTATAATAACTTTTTTTTTTATGATGTTTATAAAAATTTCAACTTGACTGTCATCGCAATTATAATTATAGGTCGAAATGATGCATTTTTTCTTACGTGGCAGCAATGGGCTTCCTTACATCAAGGCCAGGGCTTTTAACGTTTACAGTTAATGATGGTCTATGCAAGTGTCTTTTATGCATAAACTGGTCGCAGTAGACTCGCGAGTGTTGGTGTGCTTGTAAATGTGCTGGTGGTGATGTGAAACACAGGGCTCATTATCTGTGATCTGTCTGCAGTATCACCGCCTGCAGACGCTGCCGCCCCACCGGCGTGTAAAAGCCTCTAACGAACTGCCATTTCCCACAATCCACGACGTCTCCAAAAGAGGCGAGGATCTGTGCGGAAAATAAAAGCCAAATTAATGAGCAAAACAAGGCAGCAGGAAGCCCCTCTGTAAGGCCGAAGAGCAGCAGTGCATCGAGTGTTTCTGTCTGTGTAAATGCTGTGCCAACTATGCAACGTTTGCTTCTGTGTAGGACAGTGGCCGAGCCGCTGGCAAACGTGCATTCTTATGACTCGCGTGTGTACAGAGAGAATCCAATCCATAGAATAAAGCTTCATTAAAACAGCGATCAAAAACGCTAATATGTCCGCTGTATAAAATGTATGTAATGGATTTTTAAAATAAATTATATTTTTAATCAATGCTGAAAGTGGCCTTGGTTTGTTTTTTTGGGAGATTCCTTGCATCTGATTTGTTCATTTAATACTTTGACCTTGAATAATCTGTCCTAACAAACATTCAGCATGATAACCAAAAAAGAGGGTTACTTTTGTAAGGGTATGAAGAGGATCTCTGTCGCTCCTGAGATGTTTTTAGAAAGCCATGCTGTTTGTTTCATTGGGCTGTCCAGGGAGTAAAACGGGATTCAAAGGGTTCAAGTTTCATTGGTTGTTTTGTTTGAATCAGTAAGAAAACAGTTCTGTGCTCTGGCAAAGAAAAGGTCATGTGTATTTATGACAGACACAACTATGAGAAATGTTTTATATATATATATATATATAATTCATAATTTCAACTTTTAAAAATAATTATTATTATTTCGACTTATAATTTAAATTTTGTAGTATCTACATTTTTTTTATTTATTTCAATGTCATAACTGTAACTTTTTATCTCGTGTTTTTATCTCATGACAATTTTGACAAACGTTGAAACTGAAAAAGTTACAATTATGAGATTTTTTTCTTTAATATCTTTATTTTGTCAAAGTTTCAACTTTTTATCTTTCATGTATTTTGAACTACGCCATGTTATAACTGAAACTCTGTCATAATTACCAATATTTGTGTAATAATGATGGTTTTCTTATGCTTTAAGAAGCTTAAATACACTGCATTCATTAAAAAATAGATTAAAAATAAGCTATTAAAATTATTAGTTCTTATTAACCAAGTGAATAATTCTTAATATCTTAATACGGATATGAATCATACAAATTTAAGGATTCTGCTTTCTATTTTACTTATCTAATAAGCAAGTCTGTGATTGGTTGTTATGCTGGGATAACATGGATAATCAGGTTTCAACTGTCATTTTCACAAACTTTTCAAAACAGATATTCATAAATACATTATGTATTTAAAGGTCCCGTTCTTCGTGTTTTTTTGAAGCTTTGATTGTGTTTACAGTGTGCAATATAACATGTGTTCATGTTTCGCGTGTAAAAAAAAACAGTATTTTTAACACAATTTACTTATCTGTACACCGCTGTTTTCACTGTCCTAAAAACGGCTGATGACTTCCTTTATTCTATGAAGTCCCTCCTTCAGAAATACGTTACGAGTTCTGATTGTGCCAGCGGTTCCTGTGTTGTGATTCGACAGCAGCTTAGCGCACGTGGAAAGGTCACGCCTCTTAACGGGAGATGTATGCGCTTAATGATCTCTACAGCGTCCCTGAGAAAGCCAAACAAAGGTGATTTGACTCCGGGATGCTCAAACGCAACAATTCCTTTTCTCCACGCGACACTTCCTCTTCTCCACGTGGGACAGCAACAAGACCACGCCCCCTTTTTTCGCGTATTCTTGTGGGCGGAGGTTAGTCTGTTGTACTGACGTAATTAATGAAGGAAGTACCAGGATGTAGTCCAAACCGGCCGTTCGCTGTAGGCTTTGAAAGGGAACTTCTGTTAAATAAAATATCTCGCTTGGCATTGAACTTTGAGCTTTATAATTTTACAGGTATTATTTATGCCCTAACAGCAACATTACACACTAACTAAAGTTTGAACAGTGGGATCACGAAGAACGGGACCTTTAAGCATTTTCACTTCATTGGCACGTCATTAGAAAAAGCCAATGCCTGTTACAGATACAGGTTTATAAGCAAACGCTGAAAATCTGACCGGTTACATTAGGGCTGGGTATTGACACAAATTTCACAATTCGATTACATTTTGATTCAATATTGATTATTTTGGATGTATATCAGGTACAATACATGGCACATTTTCTCAAGGAAAACAAATCTCTGAACTAATGCTGTAAATATGGGGAGTCAGTTGTAGCCTACATTAGCCTACTATAATATTGAAGGTAAAAATGAACTGATTTCTAAACAAACACTTATATTACACTTTTTTTTATAATAATAAATTTATAAGAAATATAAACATTTAAATGGTGAAAAACTTGCCAGATTTATTCAAACATGCATTAAATATTGAAGAGCATTCAAAATTATAATGAATATGTGATATGTGGCAAAATGCTCCTCTCTAAAGTTATTTGTTCTGGCTGACTAACGGGTTTATGGACACCGGCTATGGGTTTTCTGAGGTAAATGTGACATTGTTTACCAGCGGTTTTACTGACGTCTTTCTGCAGTTGAAACACTGATTGAGTAAATCCATGACATGATACGGATTTCGGTTTGTTGTACTGTATCTTTTAACACACTTTCAGATGCTCATTCATGTTTATTTCGCGCTGTTACTGGTATTAATGCAGTGTTCCATGCAACCCGTGTTTTTCCAACCTTCTACCCGTGAAAGTGCACTGGAACGGCAGTCAAACCTGTGACTTATGCTGCCTTCACGTGCTATCGGAATTATCGTAAATACTAGTTTCGTAGTTAAAAGATATGGGACATGAACGCCCTCTCAAGTCAAAATTTCAATGTAATGAGCTCGTAATCACAACTTCAGAAGTGGGAAGTAGGGAATTTCCAATAGCACGTGAAGGCAGCATCACCACCTGTTAACCTCGTACTAGATCGATGTACTCCCAGTTACGAGCTCTGACGTCACATAGCCCGCGAAACAGCAATGGCAGCCCCTACGGATGTTAATAGAAGTTATACACGATATTTAACAAATAACGTAAAATAAAAAGTATAACAGCTTCTCTTGCCTTATGCGCCGGTTTTCTCCTCCGTTTCCCTCAAATAAGCACATTAGTAAGCAGCTTTGGCGATAGAAATGATTGTAAATGAGCATAAGCCCTGTACGGTCCGCCATGCTTTGTTTACATCTAGCTACCACAATTCCTTGCGCTCAGGCAGTTTGGCGTGCTACGAAGTCGTGGTTTGAAGTCGTGACTTACGGGCTCAAAAACCTGCCTGGAACTCAGCATAAGGCGGAAGAGAAGATCCGTTCACGTGAGCTCCGCACTCCTGCTTCTCTTGAGTTGAGCTGTGAATTTCGTAATAAAATGGACGTAATTTAAAATCTGAGACTTTGTGTCATATTATTAATAGTAACAAAGCACAAAGATTATTGTGATTTATTGGATGGGAGGCGCTACAATGCTCTGTTCATTCATCAACTGAAAACTGGACGACTAATCGATTCTCGGGATTTAAGAATCGATATCGGTTCGTAAAAATGAGAATTGATATCGGTTCGTAAAAATGAGAATCGATATCGGTTCGTAAAAATGAGAATCGATTAAAAACGAGAAACCGATATTTTTTACCCAGCCCTAGTTTACAACAATGTAAGGACGGTGTTATGTAAGAATGTTTTTTCCAAACAATTTACACAAATATTTTTACTGGTTTTCTGAAGCCAGCATATTGAATCGAAAACAAAAGTCTTATGTACCTTTTTGATTCATTTGAACTGAAGTGATTCAGCTGAATAATGACAATATTGTCTTTTTTAGAGCTGCTTTCCAGCAGAATTGAGCTGTTTGTGTGAAGCTGCTTTGAAACATCTGTATTGTAAAGCGCTATACATTTAAAGGTGACTTGTAAAGGCCTTGCATCACAAAAATAGTTTAACTAAAAAAACAAAAATTCAGTGTTATTAGAACATTTATTCAAGTACATTAATGCTTCACTCTCATTTTCAGCTATTTACACAATAAATAAGGCACAGCCTACCATAAAGGAGGGAAGCCGCAGCTCTTATGACTTTCATTTTAACCATCACACACTTGTTGCGAGTTCCAAACACGAGCCAAAATCATCGTCATGTACGAGCTGAACGGACTGTGAAAGGAGAAAATTTCAAGGGAGTCATGAGCTAAAGCCCGAGTGTTTATGATGGACACTGGACATCTCGCTCGATGAGGTCCTGCTTCGTCCCATTGACCGTTTGCAGGTCCTCGTCCAGTGAAGCATTACGACAGCAGGACCGAGAGCGGCCGGCAGTCTCTTCCACGTCACATTTCACAGGGCTGTATATCTGGCCTCAGACGTGCCGCCATGAGCTCTGACCTCAGGAGATCTTTGGCGTCTTTCGCCATTGGTGAGTCAGTTTGCATGGCAAAACTCACCGATTAAACCCACGGCGGGCCGTTGCAGGTGCTGAGTTCGGGGTTAGCGTCAGTGCTGCTGTTGGGCTGTTCTCAGACTTTAATGTCCTGGGACTCTGACATCTTGGCCAGCGTCTTTTTAATGCGAAGGGCGGTGAGCCGAGAGGCAGGGTTGTGAGCCCAACACTCCGTCATGAGCTTCCCCATCTGTCTGAGACACTGAAATCAAACACAATGGCAAGCGTTAAAGCCCATTCACATCAAGGACGATAACTATAATGATAAAGCCATAGCCTATATAGCCACAATAGCGCTTTGGGCGGCCAGAATGAGTCTCGGCTAATGGTGTTTTCTCTCCTCCCCTATCTCTTCCTGTCTCTCCTTGTGCTTTCCAATAATGGCACAAAGGAAAACTATTGTTGGAATCACTTTCAAAATGTTTTCTTTTTTTTCAGCTGATGAACAATACATTGACAGCCAATCAGAATCCATCCTACTTTAACCCTTGTGAATTGTTCAAATTCACTACCCTGTCGTTACGTTCGGGATGAAAACATCCACTAAATTAAACTGCTGTAAAAATGTATCATATATATATTGCATATATATATATATATTTTTTTTTTTGTATAAATCTGTTAATCAACCTCAGTCGTGATCAAAACTACTAAATGTTTAAACAAAAATCAAGGATTATTACTCTTTAATTGCCAAGTTCATAAAAGATGTCAATGATTTGGGGGGGTTGGACACACACACACAAACACACACACACACACACACACACACAAAATTACTTTTTTCAATATAAAAGGTGATTGTGGAGATTAGTGACAACATTGGCTTTAATGTATTGTTAGTTTTTGTGCAGCAACAGATTAAACAAATTTCTCGCTCATTTTTATACTGTTATAAAACCCGGAAACTAAGCTTTTTTTTGCACAGGCCTATCTAAAGGGTTAATGTTGCCACTTGGTGATCAACTGTAAAAAATTACAAATTGTACCCCTGCCAAACAGGGAAACCACCAAGAATCAAGAATGCATGATTATTAGGTGTCATGGCTTTGCAATCAAAAAAATGTGGAAGTCATTTGGGCAAAAACAGCCACGAACAGTAAATGAGGGAGAGAAAAAATTGAAATCTGATGCTGCACAAAAACATGCATCAAAGCCAATGTTGTTTCTAATCTTTGACATACCCAAGACTGTGATAAAATGTAAAAAAATAATCTGTCCACAAATCACTTTTTATATTTTATAGTGTAGTGTTTTTCCCCAAATCCGTTTTTGAAAATTACTCAAATCATTCATATTATAAATCCTGGATTTTTTAAAAAACATTTAGTAGTTTTGATCAGGACTGAGGTTGATTCATAGATTTATGCAAAAAAAAATGCATTTTACAGCAGTTTTATTTAGTGGATGTTTTCATCCCGACATAACGAAAGGGTAGTGAATTTGCCCACAGTGTATTGTTGAGTTTTGAAGAATTTCAAAGCATTTTCCCAAAATATGTCAAAATAAGATTTGTCACCAAAACTCATTCCATTTGGTGAAAAACAGAGAAAGTTGTGGCCAAATTAAGACTCAACCTCACCCAAAGTGGACGAAAACGTCCCAAGCATCACATAAGTATTACTATGTTCTTGTTGTATTTGTATTGTATATGTGCTCTGGAAGCTTCAGCACCAAGAAAAATTCCTTGTGTGTGCAAGCACACTTGGCAATAAAGCTCTTTCTGATTCTGATTCTGATAAGGGTTAAAGAGCTCGAGCATTTAAAGCTGCAGTTCACTCTTATAATACACAGAACGTCATAGTCATTGTTATAGCTATCGTTCTTGGTTTGGACAAGCCTTTACTCGTGTCAATAAAGTTTCTGATGAAAATTACACTTTTTTGGTAACACTTTACAAACAGGTTTCATTAGTTATCTACTTTAGTTACATGAACTAAGAATGAACAATACTTCTACAGCATTTATTCATCTTAGTTAATGTTCATTTCAGCTTTTACTAATACATTATTAAAATCAAAAGTTGTTTTTGTTAACATTAGTGTATGCACTGTGAACGGCTGGATTTTTATCAACTAACATTAACAAAGATTAATAAATGTATTGTGTGTGTATGTGTATGTATATATATATATATATATATATATATATATAAATTAATAAATGAGAACTTCTTTTAAAGTGTTACCGATTAAAAAAAAGAAAAGAACAATACTGGCAGATATTAATTATAATATTAATTATAATATTTCTGATCTATACAACAAAAAGTTGTTTCATTTCTTAATGTGATTTATTTGCTTTTGATTAATATAATTCCCTAACATAGGGAATCTACTAGAGTATTTATATGTGTTATTGCACACAATTATTAGCGTACAAGAACACATATTAATACTCAAGTTAGCTAGCTAGAACAATCTTATAATTCAGTGCTGACAAATATATTGTATGAAATTGAATAAATTAGTCATGTCAGGGAACCATGTAAAATCACTTTGAGGGTACTTGGGTCATATCAAAATAAGTTGATGTTCAATGTACATGAACAAATTATGATTCCTGACTAAGAATTATTGAATTCAACAATATGTTGATGATTCAAGTGGTACTGATGTACATGATTAAATCATGTAAATTCAACACACTTTCTTTTTCAGTGTACATGGAACATAAACACCGTTACATTTGCACAGATCAAACATTCACCAAATTGTTACTTTATTTTCTGTCATAGTTTGACAAATATTCTTGTAATTTATCAGCAACTTAATGTCAGCTAAAATGTTTTCAGCTTTGTAAATGCTACACTCTTCTTTATTGGCATCTATGGTTCCATGAAGGATTTTTAACATTCATAGAACCTCAACATTTCTTTAAACGTGGACAAATGTTCCTCAGATTACTAAAAAGTTCTAAGAACAAAATGGTTCTTTTAAAGTCCTCATGAAATCAATCTTATTTACTTTGTTAGCACACATTACAGGTCTTAGGGTGAACAATTAATCCGTGCAAGTTAATACACTTTTTGTTTGCCGTGGTAAACTTTAATCAAAATCTGAAAAGTAACTTCCAGTCTGGAATGGCGTTCCCTTTGCCATCTATGTCAGTTTGACGGCTTGGGTTTGAAAATCCTTAACCACTCCCCTCCAACCATTAGTCTCTATGAGCGAGAGATGGAGAGGAGGAGCGCTGTTTCACTTGGAAATACGTCACAGCACTGAAATAAAATCAGTTGCAACTTCCGGTTCACTGGGACTTTAAGATCTGTTCACTGAAAGGTTCTTTGGGGAACCAAAAATGGTTCTTCTATGACATCACTGCGAAAACCTTCTTTTAGATCCTTTATTTTTAAAAGTGTAGATGTTATTTTGCTATTATAAGTGTAGTAATTTTGTTGAATAAAAGGGAATAAAATGTCAGTAAAACGGACTAAAATCAATGAATATGATGGACATGATGGAATTTCAAAAAACATTAACTATGGCTGAAAAAATGTAAACATGAACAACACGTTTGTGTCTGAGTGTTTTTGTGATTTAAAATATGTCTGATGAAGGTCATGGGAGCGAAACATTGAGGCGAATAAAGTTATTTTGACACTTTTGCAAGTACTGATAGTGTGCGGGACTTTTTTTTCGTTTTTGATCTTTCTCCTACACACCATCTATTACCTGCAGGTGTGCGAGGGTAATTTTTCTTTGATGTAAAATATGAAGAGTGAGTAGATTGGTGTTTAACCTCATCACTGGTCCAGCGGTTGGGGAAAGACGGCCGTATTCTCTTGATGCAGACGACCTCTCGCATATCTTCATATGATGGGTCATTAGGAACGTGATCATGATACGGCAGCTGATATTCCTCCACGATACCTGCAGAAACATCCAAAAAAACAATCAATACACAGACATGAATCAGATCTTTTTAAAATCACAAGCGGACCTCTTAAACGTTAAATAAACACAAAAATTAAATGAAGTGCAAATGGAGAGTTTTATGATTTTTCATACCTCCTGACAAGAAATTATTGTCACTCACTATTAGATATTTATAAATCAAAAATTGCATCTCAAGGCTTTTACCTTTTAAACGAAGTATAGCTTGTCAAGATAAAATAAAGACATTATTACTTATGCAGATTACAAGAGATCTTAATATAAATGTATATAAATATATATACATTTATATCAAGATAATATCATTATCTCCATTTGCACTCCACCCACATCCATTAAAAAATGTTATGAGAAACAACTGAGACAAAGTTGACACTTAAGTGAAATATGTAATTGTTCTTCATTGCAATATCTTAAGAAAGGCGGATATGTACCTCCAGACACACATCGGCGGGCGATCTCCCACAGTATGAGGCCAAAGCTGTATATGTCTGCCATGATGTAGGACTGGAAATGGCTCCTGTTCAGAGTCTCGTCCAGAACTTCAGGAGCCATGAAGCGTTTGGTGCCCACACGTGTGTTCAGTGGGATGTCCACTTCATTAGTGTCGCTGTTCCATGAGACACAACCGTATTAATGCAGTATTTCAATCCTGACATCTTTAGGCACTATGGCTCTTTTTATTAGCATGTAATCTTCAGCAGTGCAAATGATTTTTGTGGGTTATTTTTGTAAAGTAGTTAGCTACACTATATATATATATATAATGTATATACTATTATTTTTACACCATTATAGTATTTTTTTAATTAGCTTTCATTTTTATATTCTAAGCATTCATTTAAATTAAATTAATTAAATTAAAGTTTCAATTTTAAGTGCTTTTGTCATTGTTTTTATATTTAGCTTTATTTTTATTTAGTCATTATAGTACTTTTTATTTCATTTTTTTTTTTTCAAATAACGAAAAGTATTTTTGATAGTTTTGGTTTTAGTTAAAGGTGCACTATGTAACTTTTCCGTCCACTAGAGGTCACCTATTCAAAACAAAGGTGTAGTTTGATGATGCCAAGTTTGAGCGCAGAATCTTGGGACATGTGCTCTTCACCTCACAGCCGGTGAAAAAGAATCGGGATAGGACTCAGGCAGAAATCATGTTCATGGATGTGATTATTAACGTTACTGTAGTATGAAGCAGAGCAGGACCGAGTGTTGTGGAGCTGAGCAAGGCCGCTGGAGCGATTGTTAATGAGAAGAGAGGAACACACGCCTCGCGAGCAGCGGGACTTTTATTATGCCACAGTCGCCGGTGCCACTTCCGCTTTTCCGGTCATGAGTATGAGGTAACGCAGATCTGTTTATCATATTAGATACATCTGAGTGTGTTGAAAATTATGTTATGACGTTACTCCGTGCGTTCGCTCGGCGGCTGCTATGACACTTGTTCACACTGCAGTGAGAGTAAAGCGTTTCTGCAAAATAAACAGAGGGTAATGCAGATATGACGCAATCGACAGGCGACTTCCTCACACGTCCCGGTTCCTTGGTTAAAATAGTAATTTTCTCATGATTTACAAATAGTTGGAAACATTTGGGATATTGTAAGGACTCAACTGAAACAAAATATATAACATATTTTACTGCAAAAATGTTACATAGTGTACCTTTAACAATAACATATTGATATATATACTAGTGCTTTCAAACAATGAATTGTGATTAATCGCATCCAAAATAAAAGTTTGTGTTTACATAATATATGTGTGTGTACTGTGTATAATTATTATGTATATATAAATACACACTCATGCATGTATATACTTAGAATTTATTTAAATATTTATATATAATATAAATTATTTCAATATATATACACAGTACATGAAAATATTATATATATATATATATACAGTGAGGAAAATAAGTATTTGAACACCCTGCTATTTTGCAAGTTCTCCCACTTAGAAATCATGGAGGGGTCTGAAATTGTCATCGTAGGCGCATGTCCACTGTGAGAGACATAATCTAAAAAAAAAATCCAGAAATCACAATGTATGATTTTTTAACTATTTATTTGTATGATACAGCTGCAAATAAGTATTTGAACACCTGAGAAAATCAATGTTAATATTTGGTACAGTAGCCTTTGTTTGCAATTACAGAGGTCAAACGTTTCCTGTAGTGTTTCTCCAGGTTTGCACACACTGCAGGAGGGATTTTGGCCCACTCCTCCACACAGCTCTTCTCTAGATCAGTCAGGTTTCTGGCCTGTCGCTGAGAAACACGGAGTTTGATCTCCCTCCAAAGATTCTCTATTGGGTTTAAGTCTGGAGACTGGCTAGGCCACGCCAGAACCTTGATATGCTTCTTACAGAGCCACTCCTTGGTTATCCTGGCTGTGTGCTTCGGGTCATTGTCATGTTGGAAGACCCAGCCTAGACCCATCTAAATGCTCTAACTGAGGAAAGGAGGTTGTTCCCCAAAATCTCGCAATACATGGCCCCGGTCATCCTCTCCTTAATACAGTGCAGTCGCCCTGTCCCATGTGCAGAAAAAAAAGCCCAAAGCATGTTGCTACCACCCCCATGCTTCACAGTAGGGATGGTGTTCTTGGGAACACGTTTAGTGGAATTATGACCAAAAAGTTCTATTTTGGTCTCATCTGACCACATGACTTTCTCCCATGACTCCTCTGGATCATCCAAATGGTCATTGGCAAACTTAAGACGGGCCTTGACATGTGCTGGTTTAAGCAGGGGAACCTTCCGTGCCATGCATGATTTCAAACCATGACGTCTTAGTGTATTACCAACAGTAACCTTGGAAACGGTGGTCCCAGCTCTTTTCAGGTCATTGACCAGCTCCTCCCGTGTAGTTCTGGGCTGATTTCTCACCTTTCTTAGGATCATTGAGACCCCACGAGGTGAGATCTTGCATGGAGCCCCAGTCCGAGGGAGATTGACAGTCATGTTTAGCTTCTTCCATTTTCTAATGATTGCTCCAACAGTGGACCTTTTTTCACCAAGCTGCTTGGCAATTTCCCCGTAGCCCTTTCCAGCCTTGTGGAGGTGTGCAATTTTGTCTCTAGTGTCTTTGGACAGCTCTTTGGTCTTGGCCATGTTAGTAGTTGGATTCTTACTGATTGTATGGGGTGGACAGGTGTCTTTATGCAGCTAACGACCTCAAACAGGTGCATCTAATTTAGGATAATAAATGGAGTGGAGGTGGACATTTTAAAGGCAGACTAACAGGTCTTTGAGGGTCAGAATTCTAGCTGATAGACAGGTGTTCAAATACTTATTTGCAGCTGTATCATACAAATAAATAGTTAAAAAATAATATATTGTGATTACTGGATTTTTTTTTTAGATTATGTCTCTCACAGTGGACATGCACCTACGATGACAATTTCAGACCCCTCCATGATTTCCAAGTGGGAGAACTTGCAAAATAGCAGGGTGTTCAAATACTTATTTTCCTCACTGTAATTAGTGACAGAATAAATCTCAATAGGCACATAAAATAACATTAAATAGTAACCAATAAAACTATAAAACAAATGAATATTTAAAATAATATATTTTAACTGGTTGCTAATACCGCCTACAATAATTAGCAAGACGAGTCAAGACAAGTTAACCAAAGTAACTGGACTCTGACCTGATAAACTTGACGGCCAGGCCGAGGTCAGCGATGCAGCAGGCGCCGTTCCTCTTCACCAGGATGTTTTTGCTCTTCAGGTCTCTGTGGGCGATGGCCGGTTTACCCTGCGTGCCGAAGATTTCCGTGTGAAGGTGGCAGAGTCCGGAGACAGAGGAGTATGCCAATCTCAGCATGGCTCGGCTGTCCAGGGTGGTGCATTTGAGATAGTCGTAGAGAGAGCCGTTCTCGTGATAGTCTGTGATGAGGTAGAGTTGAGTCCACGAGCCTGTGCCTTTAATGTCGGCCGCTATGAAACCTGAGGAAAGAGTCGCTGAGGTTAAAATTACTGCATGAGGCTAAATATAGTCTGAGCAAGGCCACGCTTAATTTAATTTCATAATTAATCAGATATCAGCTTAATTCATTTGAAATGACTGCTAATCAAGATGGTTCAATCGTGCACGGTTCATTTTCCTGGAATTACCAACTACATGTTCGCAAGTAGGAATAATTAAATAACAGTAGAGATGCTGCTAACTTAACTACATTTTTCAGTTGCGTGAGAGTAGCTCTGCTGTTTTGAAAACAGCAGTGCTATTTTTTCTAACAAACAGCGATGTAGCATGAAAAGATGCAGTAATGCTGTTTGTTGCATCACACTGTACTGAGAGTGACGCTTTACAGCCGCTTGTTTTGAGGCAATGATCAAACACAGAGTATGTCCTCCAGTGGCGAACTGATTTATATGGGATGGTTCGTTTTAATTAACTAACTTCACTGATTAATTTGAGTGATCACTCAAATGTGTTCCCTGAAGTCCCTATGTCTAAAATATTTAGTAAAATGAGTAGCTGACAAATAACATGGACATGCTGAGGATTTGGGTTAACACAGTGGTTCCCAAATTTTGTAGAGAAAATATTTTTCAAGCTCCCCACCAACATGCACCCACATAAAGACTCTCAAACATTACCTTGCTTGCAAAATCCTATAGGATTTATTTGAAGCATTGTAATTTTAATACTAGTTTCAGGCCGATTTACTCCTGACTAGGGGTGTAACGGTACACGTATTCGTACCGAACCGTTTCGGTACAGGGCTTCCGGTGTGGTGCACGTGTGTACCGAATGGTTCCGAATGCAATCTTTAACAGTCGGCTTGATTTAAGCGGGGAACACACTTCAGTCCGAGTATTCAGTCCATTTTATCACTAAATTCAAACGATGAATGCTGTTTTGATGCTCTTTAATGTGATGTGACTGATCACTGTATAGGCGCGTCAGTTCAAGGAGCGGTGCGGCGCGTGTGAACACGATCATCTCTTCCGAGAGAATAAACATGAATTAATATCTTCATGTGTCGTGTAATCGCTCAATCAGTGTTTTAACTGCGGAAAGACCTCAATAAAACAAATAAAATCACTTTATTGCACAAGTACAACAGTGGTGAAATTCTTAGGTGTAGTTCCGAGCAACATAGCAGTCATGACATGAGACGTATGACAATTACAGCAAACATCAGATTACACATCTAATGCGTGCACAATTACTCACAGCTCAGTATACATTAAACAATATACAATGAATAATATATGCAATGTGAGCGCACAATTTCTCACAGCACAATATAATATAAGATCAAAATGGCGTGCAATCTGTTCAATGTCATGTAGCATTACATTTAGCTCAGAAGTCATTCTGTGTCCACAGCTGTTCACTAGAGAGATGAACTCTTTCGCTAAATATATGCACTATATTAGCCTATATACTTAACCTGTTAGTGATGTCTTGTTTATTTAATGTATGTTTAAATAAATCTGTCATGAAAATGACAGACACTGTGTATAAATTATTATATTTCAACAACGAATTGGAGAAAAAATGCAAAAACTGCCTTATGTGAAGTTTACATGTTTGCATTCAATATGTTATTTGAGTGTTGATTATTATAAAAATAAATAGCAACTGAATTTAGGCTAATAGTTGTTAACCTTTAATATTATAGCAAGTAAGGGCTCCCTTTAGTTTACAGTATTAGCTTTAAGAAACTTTTAGTTATAATTGAATTCATTTATTGACAGACAATTTTTTCTGTAAATCACTGTTTAATAAAAATAAATAAAAAGCAATATTGTAAAACTGCTGTACCGAACCAGTATTGAACTGTGACTTCAAAACCGAGGTACGTACCGAACCGTCAGTTTTGTACACCAGTTTGTACACCTCTACTCCTGACATTCTGAGAAAAAAATTGTGTGTCCAGGGGCCTCATTTATAAACGTTGCGTACGCACAAAAGAAGGCGTACGCCGCTCTCTACGCAATAATTGGTATTTATAAAAAGCAAACTTGACGGGAAAATGTGCGGTCCTTCACGCAAGCTCTGACCCAGGCGTACGCACAAAAACGGATGAAATGAGAAATGGCGACACCGTCGGCAGATGGAAGAAACACGTGAAAGTGTGTGAAACTGTAGACCGTTGTGTAAAAGAAATGGCAATAGGCTATGCCTCTCATAAATAACTTGAAGACTTCACAAAACAAGTATTAAAATTAACAGCCTACACGAACACCCGTTTGATCGATCTGCAGTGTAAAACAAACAAAATCAAACGAAAATTACAACAGAAATGCAAAAAAAAAAAAGTGAAATATGTTCTGCAACAATATTGGCATGTTATGCAATTCATCCTCATATATAATATGGTAAACAGAACGAAATAATGAACAAAACTGATATTCTCGTCAATGTGTCCATCTGGCGGAGCAGATATAGATGCAATTAGATAGACAGATAGATAATTAGGGAGATAGATAAATAGATAAATAGATCTATTAATGGTCCACTGGGGAAAGTTGTTTTCATAGTAAAAATTTCTTCATCAGCTACGGAATCATGGTATTCATGCAAATGCCTTTAGTTTTATTTTCAATAAAATAACTGACGTATGTCTCAACCATGCTGCAAGAAATTACATTTGCACTGAACTATTTCCCATTTCCACGTATAATAGGGATAGGGATTAATAGGGATTCCCCAATAATTGCCGCCAGTCTCTCATCAAGAGGGGTCAGCTCCCGTGTCCCGTCTCCCCCACCCGTGGCAGACACACTCTGGCGATGCAGCGCTAGACGCTTTATTGCCTCGACTTTGATGTCCGACCATTTCTTTTTTTTTCGGCCACGGTCCGAGGTTGTGAGGCTACAGCATTTACGGCGTCTGCAACCTTTTGCACTTCAAGTGCCTTTTTGGCATTAGTAATGGCCACACTGTGCCCTCCAAAAAATATTTTTCTCCTCTTTTCCACCTCGACAACGATAATTTCTACTTCACATTGAGTGAAGTTACGTTTTTTTGATTTCCTCTCTGTATTTGCCATGATTTCGCAATCGATGAATATTAATTTGTGGGCGTTTCACGGACTATTTATGGGCAACTATGGGCGTGACATGAAGCCGCAAAAGCTGCGCTACATTTAGAATTGATTGTGATTTATTAAGGGAAAACTGCGTAGGATGTGCGTGCGCACGGTTTTATAAATCCGAATATTTCTGTGCGTACGCACGTCCTATGTTTCATCCGTACGCCACTTCTGACGCAAATCCTACGCAAAGTTTTATAAATGAGGCCCCAGGGCATTGGTCGGTTCCGATGATCGGCCCAGATTATCTGATAATGTAAGGCGTTTAAAGACCAAATCTTACACCTTGCAGATACAGTGAGGAAAATAAGTATTTGAACACCCTGCTATTTTGCAAGTTCTCCCACTTGGAAATCATGGAGGGGTCTGAAATTGTCATCGTAGGTGCATGTCCACTGTGAGAGACATAATCTAAAAAAAAAAATCCAGAAATCACAATGTATGATTTTTTAACTATTTATTTGTATGGTACATCTGCAAATAAGTATTTGAACACCTGTCTATCAGCTAGAATTCTGACCCTCAAAGACCTGTTAGTCTGCCTTTAAAATGTCCACCTCCACTCCATTTATTATCCTAAATTAGATGCACCTGTTTGAGGTCGTTAGCTGCATAAAGACACCTGTCCACCCCATACAACCAGTAAGAATACAACTACTAACATGGCCAAGACCAAAGAGCTGTCCAAAGACACTAGAGACAAAATTGTACACCTCCACAAGGCTGGAAAGGGCTACGGGGAAATTGCCAAGCAGCTTGGTGAAAAAAGGTCCACTGTTGGAACAATCATTAGAAAATGGAAGAAGCTAAACATGACTGTCAAAAACCGACTGACGGTTTGAAATCATGCATGGCACGGAAGGTTCCACTGCTTAAAACAGCACATGTCAAGGCCCGTCTTAAGTTTGAAAATGACCATTTGGATGATCCAGAGGAGTGATGGGAGAAAGTCATGTGGTCAGATAAGACCAAAATAGAACTTTTTGGTCATAATTCCACTAAACGTGTTTGGAGGAAGAAGAATGATGAGTACCATCCCAAGAACACCATCCCTACTGTGAAGCATGGGGGTGGTAGCATCATGCTTTGGGGGTGTTTTTCTGCACATGGGACAGGGCGACTGCACTGTATTAAGGAGAGGATGACCGGGGCCATGTATTGCGAGATTTTGGGGAACAAACTCCTTCCCTCAGTTAGAGCATTGAAGATGGGTCGAGGCTGGGTCTTCCAACATGACAATGACCTGAAGCACACAGCCAGTATATACAAGGAGTGGCTCTGTAAGAAGCATATCAAGGTTCTGGCGTGGCCTAGCCAGTCTCCAGACCTAAACCCAATAGAGAATCTTTGGAGGGAGCTCAAACTCCGTGTTTCTCAGCGACAGGCCAGAAACCTGACTGATCTAGAGAAGATCTGTGTGGAGGAGTGGGCCAAAATCCCTCCTGCAGTGTGTGCAAACCTGGTGAAAAACTACAGGAAACATTTGACCTCTGTAATTGCAAACAAAGGCTACTGTACCAAATATTAACATAGATTTTTTTCAGGTGTTCAAATACTTATTTGCAGCTGTATCATACAAATAAATAGTTACAAATCATACATTGTGATTTCTGGATTTTTTTTTAAAGATTATGTCTCTCACAGTGGACATGCACCTACGATGACAATTTCAGACCCCTCCATGATTTCTAAGTGGGAGAACTTGCAAAATAGCAGGGTGTTCAAATACTTATTTTCCTCACTGTACATCGGGCCGCCCTGACAACATCAAACATGTTTGATATTTGGGATTTTAAATCGGGATGATTACGACTATGATTACGTCAGTACTTCCACAATAGCCAGCAAGAGACAAGTCTACAAGGAAGTGACAGAACTTCTGAAATGGCGACAGTGAAACAACAAGCAGCTGCACGGGTCCGGTGGACAAAGACGGAGGAATGGCTGGTCGAAATGTGGCAACAACCCAGCGGTTTGTTTTTTTCTCTCGCTACAATGAATAATTATTGATACAGCAAGTTGTATCTATTCACACAGTATCCATTTTGTTTCCCCGTGAGATCACGTGAGGTGCTAAATCTGCCATGATAATCTTAAAGGGGGGTCTAATGCAATTTCATGCATTCTGACTTATTTACACTGTTAAAGAGTTGGATTCTCATGCTAAACATGGACAACATTTAAAAAAATGAGTTGGACGTATGTTGGAGTATTTCTGTGCCAAATAAACTCCTTCAGGATTTGAACAAGTTTCGAAAAGTTTTTTTCAAGTATGGCCCTGTTTAACGTCATAAGGAGCGGAATTGCGGATGAGCGTGGGCACACATCAAACAGAGCGAGAGCACGTCCATCAACGAGCGTCGTTCGGGTTACAGAAGCCGCAACAAAGATGCAACAAATTATTGTAGCGTGTGCAGGTTTGAGATTTGAAAGAAGAAAATCTGTGAAGATTCTCCTTATGTGCGTAATGTAACCAGATTTTACAATCGGTTAAGACTTAAACTCCTGTAGTCTGAGCCCGACTACATCTTCTCAACTTCACCGCGCTTCTCTTTGTGTTTGTGATGTTAAGTCTCTGTGGCATCTTGTTCGGCTTCATGCTGTCAGAAGATAATATTTTGAGGCACGCAACACACTTGGTCTCTCTTCGTTGTCCTGGTGAATCCGAGGATGAGATATGCCTTGTCATATT